>CM042816.1:14735138-15119023 GCA_009982885.2 Hyles vespertilio
ATAATAAAATATCTGTGAATGGCAAGTAAAGCACTGCATTTCTGCCTACAAGGAGTGCACGCCCCTGCTCACGTATAATATTGTACAAGTACAAAGGCGCAATATAACCGGTGCGTCATTCACAACATCACTTTCGCTAAAAGGTGCTTGACAAGTTAAAATATTTGTTCACCTATCCAGGGTCCCGGCGGACTGTTGTTTCTATGAATAAAATAACAATTATAAGTGATCCCCGGCCCTGCGGCGCGTGCTTAATTCCGTTTGAAACAATATTCATCTGGCGATTTAGTTGCGTGACACACGGATGATAAGTTCGCCTTACATTTCCAAAGTCACATTATTATTACTTCTTAACAACTGAGACTATGAGAATACGACACCATTGATACTTTTCTCAAAAGCTGTTTAAAAATGAACATAATATATCTTAGTTTTAGTCCAGTGTGTCTGTATACAGTAACTATGAACTCTGCAACAAAATAAAATCTGTTATGAAATATGAAAATTTATATGTTAGGTCATGTACTGAACATTTAAAATTATTACAATACTAATAATTATGAGATAGTATTTGTTTCGTACCATAATCAAAAAAACGAGTAGGAGGTATCTGAATGTACAAGGAGCATCGTGACATGTAATGGAACTAAAACTACCCATTGTGAAGCTTTCCCAATTTGGAACATGCATATTATAGCTCTTTTATTATCACTTTTAAAAATTATTTTTTTGACAAAATAGAATATTCGATACGACAAATCTTTATAATTATAACAATATAAAAATGCCAATTTGGAATTAAATTCAAAGGAATAAAAATGAATTGAAAGAAATTTGCGAAGTTAAATATGCATTGGGATCTGTGGTAATAAATAATTTGTCGGTTCGATCACGCACTTACTACAAAGCTTGTAACTAACTAACCAATCAAACTAGTTCAGCGATTCAAAGGAAGATTTGGATAGTTATAGAGTTGTCTCTTACCTGAAGGTAGCTTAAGCGAGACCTTCGTCAAATTACTGACTTGAGTTTTCCTACCATATCGTAAAAGTACTCAATAACATTTACAAATCCTTGATAGCTTTATGTTGAAAAACAAAAACGTAAGAATATTTAATATTGATAGTACGATATAGCCAATACAATATGATGTTGGCGAGCATGTTGGCAGAACAAACTTGCCGTGTAACACTTGAGGGATGTGTGAAGTTTGTTCTCGTCATTCCTCCCATTATTTGATGTGGGATTGCGACTCGTTGCTCAAATTTAGTTTAGATGACGCCCACGACGCCATGCTGGTTGTCATTTAAATATTATATTTGTGTATAGATTCTTAATTATATTGAGCAAATAGCACAATGGTTGCCATGTACATAATGTAATTGCTGTGGATAAAATGTGTTTTGATTTAATATGGCATAATAAATTAACAAGAAATATTTTCTTTTGATTTCCACGCTCATTATATAATCTAAGACGATGGTTAGAACAGATGGTATCATCATTAATTGCAATAATTTAAAATGTTTATTGTTACCATTTAACCACCATTTGACAGCCTCCGTGGCACAGGTGGTTAGACGCCGCCTGTGAAACAAGAGGCCGCGGGTTCGATCCCCGCACCGAGAGAAATGTTTGTGCGCCCCACAAATATTTCTTTCGGGTCTGGGTGTTTGTGAGACCGAAAAGTCTCTCGTAGTTCCTGATACCTGCGACACAAGACTCGATTTTAGTGTGGGGTCAAGACTTTGTATGTGACTGTTGGGTGTTATTATATTATTATTATTATGTGATATCCGCCGACATGAAAATATTAACTCACTGAGCTATGCCCAATGCCCATATAGACACGCTTCGGGTCGTCTGTTTGGTAAGCGTAGTAGGACTCCGTTACTACGCTTACCAAACAACCGTCTCACTAGTGACGGTAGGTATGAATTCCTATGGTTTATCGGTTTTGATGGATAAATCTACCATCGTCAGATCTACTAGTAGTGGGCATAAACTTGCAACGATATAATTTAGAATTTTGATGTGATCAACCTGATCTTTATTTTTATAATGGACGTACCTACCATCCTCAGATCAGTTGCAAGTTTATGCCCACTACTAGACCCTATCTTAAATTGGTAATATTGGACAAAGCTACCATCGTCAGATCTCTTGCAAGTCTATTATTAATACGAATTAATACGCTTTTAATTATTATTTTAGGTACTCATTTATTTTCCAATATATAAAATCGTTTAACAGACTTAACAGTAGTAAATGCTAGTAAATGTTTACATTTGGATAAAATGCTAATAAAAATAATGACGCATACCGGGTATCTCAAGACTGCTACCGAAAACGAAGCCGGGTGGTAGTTTTAGTGACTACAAACACAATGCAACTAAAAATTTCGCATAGAAACACGACAATTATTTTTTATGATTTTTTAAACATCGTCATTTTTGGGTGGTAAATCCATAGTTTTTGCTAAAGTTATAATTTAAACACTTTTATACCTTAGATTAGTTATAAATAAATGGGTATACACTATTATTTTAGGAAAAAATGTATTTACCACCCAAATATGGCCATAGGAAAAAAATAACAAAAAAAAAATTGTCGCTTTTTTTTGCAACTTTTTCTATTGCATTGTGTCTGAAGTAGCTTAAACTACCACCCGGCTTCGTTTTCGGTAGCAGTCTTGATATACCCTGTATATTATGTCGTACATTAAAATAACTCAATTTTACAAGGCATCGTAACACGTCTCGTCCCAACGATAAACTGTATTAGCATCGTAAATTAATATATTATTGGTATAGCCGATAAAACAATTATGACACTCACAAAATAACCGCGCGACGTAAAACGTTAGTATAAAACGATGGTTGTAAACTTGTTTTTACTTAAACTTCCTTTTATAGCGTCGTAAAGCCGAAGTTTGGCGATGATAGCCGATATCTGCCGAACGTTACCCATCTGTTTTTATCTTTATCTATTGGGAAGTTAACTGGCGATCATGCTGACGCGCCTATCGATGTTTGTGCTTTAGATGGTGGCATAAACCATTATTTACGGTGATACAACTAGCTTAATGAGTAGTTTATAACATATGCGTTACTTTGGAGTGAATTTCCCGTACGTGAATAAATGTTCAACTAACAATTATAACAGAGTAATATATTTAAAAAAAAAATAACACTATTGAGAAACTCTTGACGTCATTCACGTGGCTGAAACGTGAAATGAAATGAAAATTTACCATACACGCTACAGTATTCCACATTGCATAACATTTATTTGACGTACAGACAGAAGTAGTTGATAGTTGAAGTTGTTATGACAATAAGAAACATACTTGCTGGTAGCAATCAGGATACACACGTTTCGTCTCGTTTATTCTATCACATGATGGTAGTGGCCCATAGGGCGAGCCTATACCCATGTCAGGCACAAATTTTAGACTCCGGGCTGACAATGAATCTGGATCTGGATCAGCCCATATACGTCCCACTGCAGGGCACGTGCCTACTCTACAATCGAGAGTACGATTGAGAGTGGTTAGGCCATATAGTCCACCACGCTGGCCTGGTGCGGATGAATACGAGTAGAAAAATCCATTATCACTTTGCCCAACCCGGCAGTCGAACGTGAGACATCAGTTTTGTAATCGTACCTTAGTACAACAGCGCTGAAGCAGTTCAGTAATTATTTTGGCTATGTCCTTCAAACCGGAACACAACACTGCGTTTAAACTGCTGTTTAGCGGGAAAAATAGACATTGCAGTGGTACCTACACAGGTGACCTATCACATATGAGGGACTTACCACCTGTAAAATAAAGAATTTCGATAAATTATAAAATAGTCTAACTGAATATCAATGTCCAATCGGAAAGGCGTCGCTTGATGAAATCTACGCTCCGACCTACTCGCGCCCATATCCAAAACCCCGAGAGCTTTCAACTCGAGCTAACAAATCGCTTTGATTGTCTAGGAGAAAACCTTGCAGTGGACGAGCTAAACAGCGGTTTGGTAGAAGCTGTCCATACGGTGGGATCTAAGTATTTTAGACCTCGCCGTAGAGATAGACCACAAAAACTCTCGATCCACACTCTTGACCTCATGGCCGAACGTCGATCTTTAGCGCTGCAGTCTTCCGTTGACGCCGAAGCATATCGGCGGCTCAATAGACAAATCTGGAAGTCCTTGCGACACGATGTCCGTGCTCACAATACTGTGAGCATTAAGGAGACAATTGAGCGAAACGGAGGCTCCAAAGTGTTTGCAAGAGACTTGTCTATTGGGCAAAGCCAGTTGTCTAGGCTGAAGACGGTAGACGGTCGCGTGGTATCCACGAGGGCAGAGGTATTAAGGGAGATCGAGAGGTTCTACGGACAGCTTTACACCTCGGTTGCCAAACCTGCTGTTAGCTCGGCCGAAGACCCGAGAGCCGAGTTGATCCGACACTTTAGCGATGATATCCCGGACATCAGCCTGTGTGAGATTGAGATGGCCCTGAAGCAACTTAAAATCAACAAGGCGCCGGGCGAGGACGGAATAACTTCAGAGCTTCTGAAAGCGGGCGGAACGCCGGTACTGAAAGTCCTTCAGAGGCTCTTCAATTCCGTTCTCCTCGAGGGCTCAACGCCAGAGGCATGGAGCAGGAGCGTGGTGGTACTGTTCTTCAAAAAAGGTGATAACACTTTGCTGAAGAATTACAGGCCCATCTCGCTCCTGAGCCATGTCTATAAGTTGTTTTCGAGGGTCATCACAAATCGTCTCGAACGCAGGTTTGATGACTTCCAGCCTCCCGAACAAGCCGGTTTCCTAAAAGGCTTTAGTACTATAGACCACATTTATACGCTTCGGCAAGTTATACAAAAAACCGAGGAATATAACTTGCCGCTTTGTTTAGCGTTTGTGGACTATGAGAAAGCCTTTGATTCGATCGAGACTTGGGCTGTGCTGCAGTCTCTCCAGCGCTGCCATATAGACTATCGGTACATCGAAGTGTTGAAGTGTATATACAACAACGCCACCATTTCGGTCCGAGTACAAGATCAGAGTACGAAGGCTATTCCACTACAGAGAGGCGTGAGACAGGGAGATGTCATATCTCCGAAACTGTTCACTGCCGCGCTGGAAAACGCCTTCAAGCTCTTGCGATGGAAAGGATTCGGCATTAACATCAACGGCGAGTATATCACTCACCTTCGGTTTGCCGACGATATTGTAGTCTTGGCAGAATCGCTGGAATACCTTAGCACTATGCTCGAAGACCTCAATCGAGTCTCCCAACAGGTGGGTCTTAAAATGAACATGGACAAAACGAAGATCATGTCGAATGTCCATGTTGTGCCCACCCCCATCGGTGTTGGGGGCTCGACTCTTGAAGTTGTTGACGAATATGTCTATTTAGGACAAGTGGTCCGGTTAGGCAGGTCCAACTTCGAGAGAGAGGTCAATCGTCGAATCCAACTCGGTTGGGCAGCGTTCGGGAAACTACGCGACGTCTTCTCGTCCAAAATACCTCTGTGCCTTAAATCGAAAGTCTTCGATAGTTGTGTGTTGCCAGTGATGACTTACGGCACCGAGACGTGGCCTCTCACTATGGGCCTTATTAGGAAGCTCAAAGTCACTCAACGAGCTATGGAGAGGGCTATGCTCGGGGTTTCCCTACGAGATCGAATCAGAAATGAGGAGATCCGTAGGAGAACTAAAATAACCGACATAGCCCACCGGATTAGCAAGTTGAAGTGGCAATGGGCAGGGCACATAGCGCGGAGATCTGATGACCGATGGGGTCGGAAAGTGCTCGAATGGAGGCCACGTAGCGGAAAGCGCAGCGTAGGACGTCCACCCACAAGATGGTCCGACGACCTGGTAAAGGTCGCGGGACGTCGCTGGATGCAGGCTGCCTCCAACAGGTCTCTGTGGAAATCATTGGGGGGAGGCCTATGTTCAGCAGTGGACTTCCTTTGGCTGATGGATGGATGGATGGATGATAAAATAGTATAACATTTATTATTCCCCAAACTTATTACACAAAACATTATAACCTTACATGAAACATATCCAATCATCCCGCAATGATTAACCACGAACACGCCACATTCAATTTTCGTCCCATCGATAAGACTCCATCAGCGAATATTTTTTCTCGTCAAAGCAACCCCTCGCAAATGATGCTTATTATTTGGCGTGTGCGCAAACATTTAGCGCCCTTATCGCGGCCATTAAAGATATGGCTTCATTACTAGGAGCAGAGTTGTACTGGCAATGCCTTTTCAGAAGTTTATTTTCCTTTTGCTCACGTTATGCTTGCGATTTGAAATACAACGGGAAGTTAGTTAAATTGACAAGAATGTTTTGCTAATGGTGCACAGTTTAGTACGATTTGTGTTGTATCTATTGTAGAAATTAACGCAGTAAGAAATACAATTGAATAACCTATCTAAAGTTTAAATTTAAGCCGTATGTGTTTCATATGCTGCCAAACATTTAGCACTTTTAAATGAATAAGAATAAAGTTGATTATTCATAGATACGCTCGTTATTTTGTAAAATCGAAAGGTTTTTCATCAATTTTATCAGTTTACTTACTTTAAAACCATTAATTTATTCTTTGTAAACATTATCTAAATAGATCGTTATAGAAACATTACAATGAAGGCTCTGAGATATTCAATATATTACATAGAGTAAATAGCATGTGACGTCACACGCGGGTCGGGGGAAATGAAGCGGAATCTTTCAGATAACACACACATATGAACACGGCCTTACACATACAGACCATACAACACTTATAGGGCCATGTTCACAGTAATGTAGGTGACATCAATAATTTGTTATAATGGGGTGTAAGTGCCGAATTGAATGAACACGAGAGGATGGCTAACTGAGTGAACGGGGAGTAGATTTAATTAACGTTAATGCAAAAATATATTTGCATTTACACAATTAACAGCACCTAATAATACAAGTTTTTCATTTTAAAAAGAGAATAAGTGATTATAATTTATATGTATAATTGATTAATTGACAGCCTCTATGAGGCAGTTGGTGGAGATGCCTGCTGTGAGATGAGAGGCCGTGAGTTCGATCCCCGCATCGAGACAAAAGTCTGTGTTATCCACTGATATTTGTTTCGGGTTTGTGATATCGAAAAGTTTCTCGTAGTTTCTGGTACCCACGACATAAGACTCGATCCTAGTGTAGGTATAAGACAAGTAAGTAGTTGAATATGCAGGCAGTTTCTATGAGATCGCTGTGGTGGTAAAGCTTGTGCGAGACCCATGTCCAGTAGTAGTCCACTACTGGGACGGGATAATGTTTTTGAATTTCAATTTACGATTTTCCACTTTTTGTTTATTGATTTTTTTTGTGTATATTATAAGTCATTCTTAATATTTGATACTATTTTTACCAAATAAAAATATCATCAAGTATAGAAAAAATATTTCGTACTGATCAATTAATTAATGATTATTTTTATACACCGTAATAGCGTACTTTTCTGAGACCATCGATCACCAAGTTCCTTTTGTATAATATCTAATAAGCTGAAGATAAGAACTGAATGCCGTTCATTCCGCTCTATCAATCTTTCTGACGCCACTTTTATGAGCCGCGTTCATTTATAAGATCGTCTCGATAGCGCTTGATGTGGTGAAAATATTTTTCTATATTTATTTGTTTCATTGCTGGATTTGTACGAAGATATTTAGTCACGACGGCTTTAAAGCATTGAAGGTATAAAAAGGCTATGATTTAAAAATAATTATGTTAATTTACCGATAAAGTAATTTCCGTTTTTGAAATAATATAGATTCAAAATATATATTTTTAGAATTGATTTGCAGAATAGGCAGTAAATTTAAAACTTACAAATAAACGAACTAGTAAGTTGTGGTTAGAATTAAATTTATACTTAACACAAAAAATAGGAACAAATATGTTACAAAATAAATTATTATTCACAACAAATTAAACGCTAAAATATGAAAAATACAACGCAGTTTATAAATTCAGCAAAACAAAAATGTCGAGACAAAAGAAATAAAAATTTATCTCTAGCAAAACACCCCATAAAATGGAATTGTCTCGAGAACTTTATAAACGCGATAACGACCAAAGTTGTTCGGTGCTTTGTTCCTCCGCTTACATTAAACATTACCAGTTTTGAAAGAGCCGCGCTCGCCAAAGAGCGAATACCGCGCGAATGAAAGTGTCACGGGTCTGACTTGGCTGGCCGGTCGGTACCTAGAACGCGATGAGGTAAAAAAGAGGATTTCTAGGAGTGTCCGTCTTTAGCTCCGCCCTCCTTACGACACGCCCACAATGATCCTCCTGAAAGGACTAGAGTGAGACATTTCTTCAGTATTCGTATAATATAAGCCGGGAGTTTGTTCGCGCCTGTATACAATCTTCTTGTGTGCGTCACCTAACGCGGACAGACGGAGGCGACTCACACAAAGCCTGAGTTTCATACATACAGGCACACATATAAGGTGTATATAATTATGTATTTACTGTGAACACAACTACAGATAAAGAGATAATGGCGGCTCCGAGGCGAAATTCTGGCGGCGATCAATATACAGACTTAACTTTAACACTTTACTGGTGGTAAGTCTCTCATATGTGAAAGGCTGCCTGGGTGGGTACCACCGCAATGTCTATTTCTCCCGTCAAACAGCAGTTTAAATGCACTGTTGTGTTTCGGATTGAAGGACATTGTAGCCAGAGTAACTACTGGACATATTGAGACTTAACATCTTATGTCTCAGGATGGCGAGCGCAGTGGAATGCCAAGCATTGCTTTGTAACTCAAGGTGTTGTTTGGTTGTACTACTGTTCATGAGCGGTCGTATCGCTTACCATCAGGCGAACGGCATGCTCGTCTCGCCATTCACTGCAATAAAAAAAAAAAACTTAATATCTTTAGTTCTAGATCTGGTTATAGTGTTTCATTAGTGTTGTTGAATTTGAAACTTACAGATATGTGTGGGAATAGTTCCGTCTCGGTTCAAATCAAACTACGAAAGTGTCAGTAATCGTCAATATATTTCTTATTATTTTAAATAGGTCTTTACTGCATAAGGCTTCCGTCCTTTCTCGTCTTCCAGAGTATTTTCTCTTATTCCGTCCTTCCGTACTTTAACATCTAAACCATTAATCGTCTAACTCTTTCCATCTTAAGTTCTTTCATTAGTCATCTCTTTCACACAAACTACGTTCCAAAACAGTCATTCGTCTAACGTTTAATTCTACTCATCTTTCGTCATAACATTCAAATCCTATATAACGGGTATATCAAGACTGCTACCGAAAAAGAAGCCGGGTGGTAGTTTAAGTGACAACAAACACAATGTAACTAAAAATTTCGCATAGAAACGCGACAATAATTTTTTATGATTTTTTAAATATCGTCGAGTTTGGGTGGTAAATCCATAGTTTTTGCTAAAATAATAATTTAAACTCTTTTATACATTAGATTACTTATAAATAAAAGGGTATACACTATTATTTTAGGAAAAAAAATATTTACCACCCAAATATGGCCATAGGAAAAAAATAACAAAAAAAAAATTGTCGCTTTTTTTTGCAACTTTTTCTGTTGCATTGTGTCTGAAGTCGTTTAAACTACCACCCGGCTTCGTTTTCGGTAGCAGTCTTGATATACCCTGTATTTTCTAAATATTTAAAAACCAAGCTGTTTCGGTGGTTACACAGGGCCATGCGGGTCACATATTTACCGTTTTCATTCAATATCAATGCCCCGTGGCTTGTAATCAACATTTGATGTGAACACCTCGCTCCGGTCACGGGTGTCCTCCGTGGCCCGAACAGTTCAATGCAGTGTGACCCACCGGTGTCCCCCGTGGCCCAAATGACTAACAGCCATTTTTTGCTCGGCGTTTAACGTGATAAAGAGTTCTTTAATATAAAATGCTCGTGAAATTAAATTGGTATAATCTATATTATCAGAAAAACCAGAACAGACGTGCTTTTGTCATTGGTTTTATATTTACTGTGATAAGATACGTGATCCGCATGAAATTCAATTGACCTGAAAATATTTCGGGCACATTCTGCATCTCTCGCTAGTGCCAGCGTTTATAGTACACAACTGGATTCTTATATTATTAATATTTCATTTACGCCTTAGACTGCCCTTCCTATCTCCTGTTAATATATCCATCCCAGGGTTGCCTGAAAGAAATTACCTAGTGTGATAAGGCCGCCACTTGTACTATTATTTTTATTGTGTAATATCTTCATAGTATTTTTGTACAGTGTAAAAAAGGACTAAGTAAATAATAAAACTTGTTTTGATTAAGCGTTTTTGCTTTGCTAACGAATGAAATATAAATTAATAATAATAATACACGTTGCGGGATTATAATATGTCTATGCTGGGTACGGGTGTATTGTCTAAGATTGATAGAGGTTAGATCACCAGAACAACCTTAAGTAGTTGGAAGCCTTAGTTATAAATACTCTACATAACCCTTAACGATACAAACAAATACAGTACTTACAAGTGGGTAATAACCTAGTTGGCACCGGACCAGACTGAGACTTTGTAGATGTTAATGTAATTTTTTAGATACAATTTAAAAAAAACATCAGAAAACGAAAGAATTTTGATAATCTGTAACGTCTGCTAGACTGTACTAATTCGGCGTGATAGATTGAGACCTAAAACATTGGTTCAAATCCAAAAGTATGTAAGTATATGTATTCAATATAATATTATAAAAGTATGATGTAACTAAATCTCCTTCAAGATTGGCGTTTTAAAGAAAGATAAGCACCCCGAACACTCCACGAATTACTCTATTTAAAAAATATTTAAAAATTTAACAAAACATTATTTATTCACCGCCTAATCTGTCGTTTATTTAAATCTAAATAGACATTTATCTGTTAGAGACTCCAAAAAAAATAAAAAATGAACGCAGCGAACGTCACGGTATCCGGAAACGGATCCTCGTTTAATTTTTAATTCGGTCGGCCGGCGACGCGGCGCTGTCGTCGGCGTCTTCCTGCCGTCGCTTCCGGTTGCGACTACTCCTTTTTTTAAAGGTTGTATTTCCGTTTTAGCACAAGAGCTGATGTCACGCAGGATTGGACACGACTCAAATAAAACGGCTTTTTAATTTTTAAGTTGTCACTTTCAGTTAATCTTCCCCGAAATTTGATCTCGCTTAACCTCCGGTACCGTCTTTTATGGTTTGAATGTTGTATTATTGCCAGTATTATTTTCTTTAAATGACTTATGTCAGGCAGGTGGTAGTCATGAGCAAAATATGACTGTAACAAGCATAAAAACACACTACGCCAACTCTGCTTTGTAATCAGAAGGTAGAAAAATGATATGCATAAAACTATTGCCTTATTTTCTTTTTATAAACCCAGATAAATGTTTAAATCTAATTTGTGAAAAACACATGTTACCAATTAAACCAATAAGCTAACATAGCAAGCAAGTTAAATATAAAATTAGTCTTTAAAAAATGCCTCGCATTCATAATTCTGTGTCCGCGGCAACGTGATAAATAGCTTTTAGCGATTATTTTTCCGGCGCTCTGCATTTTTTCTCGTCGGTTGAAAAATCCGCATCTGCCGGATATTATCATTAATTATGAATCGTTCACAGTCAATACTGTGACGTGAAATTCTGCGAGACAGTGTCAACTCCGTCGGCAAGATTATTGCGTCGTTTTTAGAATATAGATAGACTTATTCATAGGCATTTTACGCTTACTTCAATTGCAAATTGTTGTTACTTATAGTTAAACTTTAAGAGAAAGTACAGATACAATTTTAAAATACTTAAAAATCTGTCGCTGTTTCTTTTGTACAATTACCAACACAGTTTAAATATGTGCGCAATTAGGATCAATACAGGCATTATGAACTAACTTATCAAACTAGGACAGTAGTGACCTCTCAAAGTAAAGATCTTATGAGGTGTTATCAATTGTGATACAATATTTAACTTTAGTGAAAAAAAAAAACCACTTCAATTTCTCGTATCTATTAATTAACTTAAACATTTTGTTCTTTATTCCGTTTAGTTGGTTAAAATTACATTCAGAACACCCTGTACAAAACAGTGCCATCACAAAAAGGTTACATTGCACGGGGAGTGATTAAGAGTCTCGGTGGCAATTGATCTTTTCTTGCCCTCTACAAATCAAAGTGGCAAAGACAAGGACCGGCTAATGTGCGGTTTGGGTCAGCGGATACTGAGGATACATGGACGCCCTCGGCGGATATCCGAGGATAGTGTGAGATCCGTGCGAGAGCACACCTGGATGAGCGTAATTTATCTTTTTGTACGTAATTAAGTGGGTAAGTAATTATTGTAGGCATATATCTTTGCGTTTGGGTTCTAGCCTACTTCTTGCTTAATTATATTCTTTGTAAATATTAGAATTTGCACATATGTATGTATGTTTATCATACTTCTGTACAACGTGGAATTAATTCAACTGCACAACAAAAGTATTCACTTGATTTAAAATGTATAAATAAATAAATAACGCCCAACAGTCACATACATAGTCCTGACCCTAAAATAAGATCGAGTCTTGTATCGTAGGTATTAAGAACTACGAAAGACTTTTTGGTTTAACAAAAATCCAGACCCGAAAGAAATGTTTGTGGTCCGCACAAACATTTCTATCGGTGTGGGAATCGAACCCGCGCAGCGGCCAGGCGCGGCGCGGGTATGTCAGTAATGTTGAGTTTTTCGTCGGTACTAAGATGTAGGGGATCTGGGTTACCCCAAATTAGAAGATTTTTTGGTCAATCCTACTATACTGAAACCCGGAACAAATCGTTTTTAATCATATGTCAATTAGTACCTCTTATTTCACAACCGAAGTTCTGATCATTGCCCAGTCTAAACACTATCGGAAACACAACTATTTTAGTTACGTCAAGATTGGTGTTGCATTACATAATATTTATGATTATGATGTTGTTACATGAAATATTTATCATTGGTTTTATCTATTTCCAAAGGGACTCAAAATTTACTAAACTAATCATACCACTACCAACATATCATTTGAATTGGTGTCCTCTACAAGCTCAAGACTGTCCTTAGTAGGTAACATTGGTCTCAAGAACAGACGTCATGATTTGTGCGCGTCCCCCGGGACGCTTTACCTCGCAACCGACGGGAATGCCCGGGTTTTTGCGATTTATGTCCCGGATTTCGCTGTCCACTTCAAACAAACATTGTGTTAAATTATAATACAGCTAAATGGATATGGATGTGATAGTTGTATGTGGGAAATTAGTTTTGAAGCTTATTTTGGAAAGAAAATAAAAATACGTATTTGTCCTTTGTGTAGTTTTAAGCTTTGTTTGCGTTATAAAATCTAAATAATATAAGTTTCTACTAAAATATAAAAACACAAGAAAACACAAAATGTACAGAACCATATTTTCACCAAGCAGTTTTTTTAAATAATAAGTTTAATTAAAATTTCATAAATTAACCACCTTATGTAAGATATTTTGATTTAATACTTGTTAAAACTTACTAACTAGCTAATCTAGCAGAAAAATAGCTAACAGCAATGGACAAATCACACTTTGAAAGTCTCATAAATTTTCCAGATAAAAAAATTGCAAATCAGAACCTCATCTAGACTAGCAATAAGAAAAATATACTAACACATCTACTAACAAAATAACTGTGTTTAGTTCCATCCATTCGTACGTGTTCAGAGTCATTAGTTGCGAACATTGCAAGCGCGCACAAAAGTTGTGATCGCATAAATTGTGCCAACACTTGCCCGTTCACATCGCTATGATTAATAGCCGATTGACGTTAGTTATTGCTTATATAGTTTGCGATTCTGGTGTTACAGCTTTATTAATATGTTATTATTTCTCGTTTTGAGTATTAATAAGTAATAATATTGCAGCTCATATAATTTCCTAGTTAGGGGTACAATTGAGGTGATAAAGGATATAATTTATCCTAGCCTAGTGTGGGTTGACTTTATATACCACCATAGGAAAACGTCTATAACTCTATTCGTAAGTATATAGGTTTTATCACGATGTCTTCCTACAAAGTTCAAGTCCATTTCTTAGCATTGATTACGTCTTACCAAAATTATTCAGTGGATATCATGCATCATTTAAACTCAATATAATAAAGTTAAATAAGTACTCGACAATAGTGTAATTGTAGGACGACTGCGTTAAAAAACTAGAGGTAACATATACAAATCCAAAGCACAAGCCTAGCCTGTAAGATGCATTTTGTACTTATGAATAACTTAGATATGATTTATTTTGAATGTAATCAGTTAACATGCCAATGACAAGAATTTTAAAGACACGTGTAGTCCGCCAACCAGGATTATTTAATCCATCAGTTAAAACAATCTGTTCTGAAAGTATATCAGTTCTATCCAATAAACGAAAAAATATATTTGTATCCAAATATTAAATGAGTGACATTAGAATCACAATATACCACCGGTGCACGCAAATGTAACGCATGGCTGGCTCCGACGACTGCGCGCGTAATGAACGCTTCGCATATCGACATTATCGCCTCGCAAAACACCTATAAATAAATATGGCGGGAAAAATGGCGCCAGTTTATCAGCCGGCGGAAGTGGACGCTGGGGACTGCAGGCCCAGTAATAAATGTTATTAGATAGCCTCTGGGCTTAGTTGAATCCCGGGATTATGTGTTGTTTTTTCGTACTTTTTCGGCCACCGCACAGGTTTTTGTTAATGCGTCTGGGTTTGAAAATAAATTGCCCGGGACAATGTTAAATGAGACCCGCTGAGGGTTAAATCGGACGTTTTGTTTGGTTGGATAATTAAGTATTACGTATTTGTTTTATGGATTGCTTTATTAGCTTGTCTATGTTGGTACCTATACGAAGGAAAATAATTGTTATTTTGACATTATAATACAAGTTTTTAACTTTCGTTTTGATTTCTTATCATGGTAATATACTAGCACGACTGGAATTAGTGGATATAAAAAATATTAGTTTTCAGTAACAGCTTCGGTGGGTGCAAGAACTAGAGTCAAAGTGGTAGACACCTGGGTGGATACGATTATCCAACTAGTAAAAACGATAAATGTTTATTTTTTTATTACATAGGTCTGGCAAACTAGTAAACAGGTCACCTTAAGGTAAGTTTTCACTGCCGCCCATGAACGGATCAACGCTTGGATCAACGATGTCTTTCCGGCCCATCAAATGGGGAGGGCTGAGAAGAGGAAAGGGGTACTGAGCACCCGGCATCTCACTCGCTGAAAAAAAAGACGGCGAAACTATCGTTTCACATTGATTTCCTGTGTGACAATGGTACCATCCCGGACGGGCATACCCATTCATGCTGAGTCATAACCGGCAACAGCGTTGTTCTACCACTTCCAGATTAATTATTTTCAATTCTAAAATTAATAAATGGAAATTGCCTGTCCTTTAAACCACGCTGCCAACAATCAACAATATCGTCAAACAGAATGTTGGCAACATTAATGAAATCTCACCTCTTCACAAAGGTTCCGGAAAAAAAACGGTGAAATAAAAAACTGTTGAACACAAATGTTCCGATATTTGCTCAAAACTACGGCTGTCAAAAGCATCGGCAAACTGTGCGCGTCGGTTATTTACCTGCGACATGCATCGGGCTACAAATTGGCAGATGCTACTTTTACAACGGAAATTTTACGTCATCCACCACCTTTATTACTAGCCCGATAAAGCCTATTTTATTCCATAACAACGGTATTTACGTAAAGCGGGGGTAAACGCTCGATTTGACTTCACCATGATCGGGTTATAGCTGCCTGTTCCATGTTTTCGTAAATTTTTACTAACCTTTTATTGCAGACTTATGTGGGAATTATTTTGATTGATGCGTTTTTAGGTCGATTTATAATTTTAGGAATGGTCTTTATTACGAATTCTCTGGTTAAGATAATGACAGTGGTGATGTTGTGATGTAATCATTTTTTTTGACCATATTCACCATGTTTGGCTGACAATAGGCAAGACTTCAATAGCTTGTTGCATTACGACGGCTTTACCGCCGTCGATTGTTGATGAAAACATCTTTTCTTGATTGGCAGAATGAACCACTAAATTATCCATAAAAGAACAAATGCAACTAACATAAGTTCCTTGACGAATAGACAAGTTAAAGTGTTCACAAAACCAAAGAGGGCAAAAAAATCTCGAGTGGATCCAAACGCAGTATTTGATATCCACTTACAACATAGATAGATGACCTGGTTGAGGTCTTCAAAATTCGCTGCCTGGAGGCGGTTCTGATAGCTTTCGAGAAAACGTATATAGCTTTGCACTTCCTGCGACAGAAATTTTCATAAGGTTTAGTACTTCTTGCAGTATCTTTAGGTGTAAAAAAATAATTATTGGCAATTAATTTATAGAAATCAATACAATTAGCGACAAATAAATGTGTTCTATCGACTGACGCATCCTTATTTAACTCTAAAAGGCCATTCGCTATACCTAAAATATTAATAACTCTCGAATAAATTGGCGTTAGGAAGTTGGCCACTCGTAAATTTAACAGAGTATTTCTGCATCGCATATAATACACAAGAAAAGTATAAGCAAGTATGAGAAAGCGCGTAAAGTATTCCGACGTGGAGCGCGCGCTCCAGTGCATCTCTAGTGGAGCGTTACTAAAATTAGTCGTCTCCTGCAACGATTTTGAAAATGAATCCTTGAATTATGATAAAAGATTAATAAAAATAAAGGTAACAATTCTTATCACCATTTAGACGATCTATCAAATTAAGTTAATTTAATATTCATCATAAACTCTAAATTTACTGACGGGCATTCCTTTAGTTTTTAACAATGTTTCTCCCTGAATTAGTTTCTTCATTTTGTATTCCATTAAAATAGCTTCTTTAATACCACTTACATATAATCCAACATCGATATAATATCGACTCAGGAAGCATTAACATCAATCGAGTAGCATATGCGGTATAGGTTTACTGAAGTTAAATTTCTACGTACGTACAGCAGGGTAGCGATAACCGAGTGTCAATACTGGCAAGCCTCCAGCTATGGACGGTATGATGGCTATTTACATACCAACTGTCTGATCCCTGGCTGTTAAATAAAAATATTTTATAGCTAGAGTTATATTTTGTAGGATATAAGAGCCGAGTGTCAATACTGGCAAGCCTCCAGCTATGGACGGTATGATGGCTATTTACATACCAACTGTCTGATCCCTGGCTGTTAAATAAAAATATTTTATAGCTAGAGTTATATTTTGTAGGATATAAGAGCCAATTTTGGTCGGCGGTTTTATGTAAAAAGATTTCTGTGTTTTTCGTCAGGATGGTACTAACTAAGTATAAGTATCATTATGAGAAATGATGAATTTGTGTGAATATTTCAGTTTAAAGTTGAATATTAATTATTATTTATATTGCAAATTATATTTTGGTTGGTATTTCATTTTGAATTGAAAATCACGAACTGATCCGTGACGCCAAAATTCAGACAGATAAATATTATTTTGTACTTTTTTTTTGGTTCTTAAATAATTACATCCCAATTTTTGCGACACATCCTTCAAAACGTGCACGAAAATCAAAAATTCACACTTCACCGGCCAAGACCCTAAGCTCGTTACGACCGCCACTAATTACATCCACAATTCTGTAGCTTAAAATTTCAAATTGCAACCCTTCCACATATCGCCGTCCCTGTCTCGCGCGTTTTAAAACAATACCAACTGTTGCAGAATCCCGCTCGTGTGCGTCGCATAGTGGTGTGCGTGGGTAAACACCAGTTTAAGCCTAACTGGCCTTAATGAATCGTAATGGCCCCTATAATTCGCGGCGTAACTAACTGGCCATGTGGGGACGCAAACCCCCCGCTTCCCCGCCGCCCGCACTCTCCCGCTACCGATATTTGGAAGCGAGCCATATCGCGTATGACAGTGGCGGTTCTCTTTTTGAAATTTTCAAACCGACCGCGTTTGGTGGCGAGATTTGTGGTCACGTGTTTAGATTGCACGCTGTCCACAATTTGTCACGCTATTGATTTTGTTGGCAATTTTCTTGGAACGTCTTGAGTTGTCAATTTTATTAGGGTTGTCTGGAAATCTTAATTCGAAGTTAAGTTTGAATTGTTTACGATGGTTTTAATTCGCATCAGAATTAGTTTTACGTCGTCTAAATTATGAAAAGAGTTATTGTATGGCGAGCTGCTACACCCGGTGCCCTAACTTTAAACTAAACCCCGAAGGAGGTCGTTATTCCTTCTGTAATTTATTTAATTGCTCTGTGGCGGTAATTATTCATGAAATTACGGCAATTACGTCTCGGGAAACAATTATTTATTGTACAAACTTGAATCCTAACTCACATTTTGCGCTATAATGTGCAACAAGATAAAGCAAATGGAATTTGTTTTTTTTCATCATTAAGTTTTGTACAAACAAGGCTCCATAAAACGAACACTACAAAAATATCATAAAAAGGTCAATGATGCAAATTTGATTGTTGTGTTAATACATTTTCTGTCATTATTTGGTTATTAGTGAGATCAAATACAAATGATTTGCTAAGGCTGACAAATAACAGCTCCACCTTCACTATTTCTCCTTTAACCTCAAACTTAAATTGTGTAGAACATTCATGTAATTTAATGGTTTCTTAGATTTACGCGGATGCTATAAATTTAAATTAAAATAAAACTATTTTCTTCGCATTTAACGCGAATTTGGTTTCATTTTCATATTTTTCTACTTTCCGACGTTTCGATTACTTTACATCTTCCGTAGTCACGAGGCGGACTCAGTCTACGATAAAATTCGTAAAAAATAAGTTGTTAGAGTATCTTGCGTTAGTCAAAATAAATTCAATAAACACTTGCCATATTTACTCATATATACACAAATCGACCATCTGCAAATCTCAACTCAAATCCCTTGCTGAAAAATGGTATAATTAAAACGTTGTAAAACGCAGGATCGAAAAAATAAGTAGCCAGAGTACACATGTAGTAATTAAGCCGGCGAGAGGAGAGCAGTTACCGACACGTGGCGACGCTAATTTGCACCGCGGCTCGTCGCGACAGCAAAGGATGTTTGTTTACGCCTCTATCATCATTATAGTGTCCTTCAGTCTAAACTGGGATATAAACGTATAAAAGCATATATCTGAAGAGTATTTTACTCGTATGACTATAGTTTACATTTGCATAGAAAAAGAGTGGCTTAACTAATGTATCTAATAGTATGTTAAAACGAGATAATTAAAAGTGGAAATTTTATACAGGATATATCGAAACTGTTACCGAAAATGAATCCAGGTGGAAGTTTTAGTGACTTCAGACACAATACAACTAAAAAGTTGCAATTGCAGATTTTTTTCATAAATTTAAATATAAATATTCGTAATGGAATTTATTAATCTATCACAATTTGCATTGCATTATTCTCAACAAGTGTACCATATACGAATCTATTCCATTCTAAATCTAACAGTGAAATGACGGACACAACAAACAGGAATTAAAATGAAGGAAAACGAGCAAGAGTGGGTAGTCGGGCGCTCGGACAGTGTCCGCCGCGCATATTAATCACTGAAGGCGCCATCTGTCGCCGGTCTTACCACTGCGCCTAAATTAAAATATACCCGCCTTGGGATCGCAAATATGTAACACTTGGCGCTAATTGTCGCCTCTTGTTATTTAAATTTGTGTCATATTATACTGTTACTGTTCAATTATTTAAAATCAAATTATGTCCTCAATATTTCATTAAAAGTTGTGGCATCGGAACTTTTAATAAAATCCATTAATTTCTTAAAGATACCTTCGATTTGAATGCAATTATAGCAATGCTTGTATAATGATGATCTCTTGCCGTCGGATGAGAAAACCACCAAATAAAATATGTAAGCTTTTAGTATCTCTAGTATATGGAGACCATGTTATGTTATCATACCGTCATACCTTGGTATTGATAAGCCAGACTTTATCAATACCAAGGTATGACGGTATGATAACATAACATGGTCATACTTTGGAGACTATACCTTATAAGCCTATAGGTTTAATTCTTTATTACCTCTCCTAGGAGCCTTACTATGTCTGTTGGTATACTGGTGGTAGGTCTCTCATATGTGAGAAGCCATCTGGGTAGGTACCACCGCAATGTCTATTTCTCCCGTGAAACAACACTGCTTAAATGCACTGTTGTGTTTCGGATTGAAGGACATTGTAGCCAGAGCAACTACTGGACATATTGAGACTTAACATCTTATGTCTCAGGATGGCGAGCGCAGTGGAATATTGCTACTGTTCATGAGCGGTCGTATCGCTTACCATCAGGCGAACGGCTTGCTCGTCTCGCCATTCAATGCAATAAAAAAAAATACTTTTCAATAATCGTTTGAACTTTTATTATGTTTATTTTTTTATACCAACGCCGACGAATACTAAAAATCTGTCATGACCATATCTATCTAATAACAATATAAAAAAGGCGTAGGTATGATATTTCATTGGGTTTATGCATCCTTTGTGAGAAGTTTCGCAAAATATTCGAGTTGTTTACATACACCAAGCCTTTGCCCGGCGCGAGTATTGTCCAAACACGAGTACAAATGGATAGTCCGCCGCCGCTAGCCGGACGCTTCTACGTGATAAATTCATTTTTGGCCAAGGTTTAATTTGTTTGCCGGCGCACAGCTATTTGGAAAACGCCATTCCTCATTGAACAGATTACCGAGATTACGAATTCATTAGGGTCCCTTGTGTCTTTTGTTTGGTACGCGGCATGCGATTAATTGATATTTTGTAGACACATTAGTTTGGGCCTTGCAATTAATTTTGCGAGATTTTTATCGTGCATTCTATTGTTTCAAATAGTGATGAAGAATTTTGTAATTATTTACTAGGTGTAGGGGTTTGTTATTTCTTACTCTGACACGCATTTAGTTTCACAATTTTGCTTTTCATTTCTCATAATTTAAATTTAATTGCATACAAATTTACTTCAATTTCTTATATTATAATTTAAACTAAACTATCCACAACTCTGCTTGAGATTTATCGTTCACAAATTTCACAAAGAACTGTCCAACTCAGCCATTTACGTAACAACTGGCGGCGAGTGCGGCTGCCAATGCGGAGGCAGTATCCACAGTCCACAGGCACGATAATTACGGCACACCTCAGACGCGGGCCGCAATTAATTCGTGCCCCCCCTCCCCCTCACCGCATTCCCCTCCCCGCAGAGTCCTCAACAGCGGCCGCACGTTGCCGACGCCGCTGCGGTGGCTCCCGTCCCCAACACGGCCTGGAATCTGCGACACTGTGATTGACCCCGGTTATGTAACTCCATTATTGTCTATTAGCTTAGTGTGATCGTGTTATGTGCGGTAGATCACTGAATATCTGTATGTGCATATAAAGTAATCTTAGTTGTAAAGAAAATACTCTTAAGAAATACAAAGACTTATGTTATCGCTACAGAGAATTTATTACATATCACCACGCCAAAATCTTTCTGTTGAATAGAAAATATATAAGATTTGTTATCGCGGTAGATAATATATTTGTGTCGAAGGGGTCATATAGGGTTGTAGAGCACATTAACAATACCAGAAAATTCTAACTCTTTCAAAGAAGAAGTAATGAAATTGGAAGTTTCAAGACTACATTAATATTCCGTTAATACAAGCACACATTATCATAACAACAATACATCCCGCACGCGTCTCGAATAAATCCATAATCCAAGAAAAGCGATATTAATAGACGATCTTGATAATTCCACACCTTTACCTGAATACTTAATTGTGGCACGAGGCAATCTGTATTCAATGTAAGTTCCTTTCCCGGGATAGGACGATAAGCCGTGGGTGCGTCGCCGACTGAATCCCGCGATACTTGTGACTAATCGCCGGGATTCGGGACGCCGTCTCGCGATAATCCCGTACAAATTATAGGGGTGCTTATTACAGCTCTGGGTTTTGGATCATTATTTAGCAGTCAGTTGAGGTGATCGGATGTGCTAAGACTAATTATGATTCAATTGGAATTTATAAAGGTTTTTATTCTGAAAATGATCTGTACGGAACCGTTGTTGGGTAAGAAAATAAAAAGTTAGGTTAAGAAACCACAATAATATCATTTACTTTATCCTTTTCAAATATAAATTAATATTGTTTTTGGAATGACACAAGAAAGTGTCTTTTTTGGCATGGTTTTGGAAAACTACAGTCACTATTAAGAAACCTATACCACGAGTTTAGATTTGTTCGGTCGATTCATCACTCAACAAAGTTCTAAGAACATAATGCCATACAATACTAGAATCAAGTAAAAAATATGTGCATTTAGTAATGTCTGGGAAACGATTAATCAATACATCTTTGTAACCCGTAGTAATTGAATTCAGATTTTTTTTAATTTTCCTCCCTCTTTGAGAGACTAGTACATGCCTACTGTACTAGACATATACAATAAAAATACATTCATACCAAAGCAATTAAATAATTCTCAATCAAATCAACCCATTTCGTTGCTAATAACTCAATAAAACCGCAATAATCAAGCGAATATAAAACACAAAATAAGTAACCGGACGGCACTCATAAACAAATACACTGAAAAATGCAAAGGGAAAAATAAAAAGAGGAATAATAGCGGATATAAAAGAGGACAGTTTGCGTCACAAAGCCGCATGCGGGCCCAGATATTGACAGTAAATTTCATTCATACGGCATTAGTTCCGCGCCATCAGATACAGGGGTATCTGCCGCAAACAATGCACCTCGGAAACTATAGACTTGACGCGGGATTAAAAACTGTTGTAGTAAGTAGTAGAGGCTACGATATTTATATGTCAGTAAATTATCTTATTGGATAACATGTATTATTTATTTATTAAAACTGATATACTAATTAGTACAGGCTAAGATATTTATATGCCAGTGAATTGTCCAATTCATGTATTATTTATTTCTTCTTCTTCTTCTTTTCAAATGTAGTTTGGCTCCACCGTTTCATCGGTGATTTTGCCAATGTCATGTAGTGGGAGCGGGGTAATAGTCAGAGGTCAAGTAAGTAGGAATTATTTTAGTCAATGGACAGATTCTGTTGGTGTTTTTGGAGAATGACGTATTATTTATTTATTTGTCTACACTTCATACTGGTGATGTTTAGGTGGACTAAATGCCTGAGGTATTCTCAACCAGTCGAACCTAGGGTAATGCAGAGATGATATGTATTAGAGTAGTGTGTAAAATGCCTAGTACGGAGGGCCAATATAGTTATTTTTTGTGTGCGTACCACCATTTCCAAGTGTTAATTTTTGTATTTATACACAAGATTTGTAAAATACTGCCGTAAATAAATTATACTATTGTCAATAATGCAAAATTTATTTTAATACGTCTTAATGTCATTCGAATTGTATGCATGTGTTGATGGAAAGAAAATAATATTTTTATGACTGAATAACTAGATTTATTAAAGTTATAATGGTATTGTAGATACTGTAGAATTTATACATGAAAATAATGTTACAAAGTATGGACTGAAATGTAAATGGCGTTACGATACGTCAACTTCGTAGCTCTACGTGTAGCACTGTAGCGTAGCACGTCTACGGTAGTCCGCTACGCACCCGACGTGGCAGCCAATTTTATACACACCGCAACAAAGAAACCGATTTTTTAACCGAGTCCCGATACTTTCGGATTGCGTATTCCGAAACAAATATTTTCGTAACGTTTTACAAGATAATAAAAGAGCAACAAATACATGTTATCCGTATGAAATCCCGGAACAAGGATTTGTCCCATTCTTCAAAGTTAAGCCAATATTTGGCGAGCCCGGAGCAACTTCCGCGAATGTGACCGTGTAATTTATCACCGGACAAACTGAAGTTTATCGAAATAAGGAGAATAACTTTATTATATAGTGACCGGAAGTGGAGGGTAGGCGCCGCCGGCCCCCGGCTACGCGGTACGCTCGGACGCACAATTCGCTCCAAATTTTCATGAGTCCACTTTTCCCAGTTAATTTTGAAAAATGAAAAAATGTACGTGACGTTGCTTCATATTTTTACCAAAGAGATTAAATAAAGAAATGACAAACATTTTAACGTTACTAGACACCTAATGAGTAATTAAATACTTTTAAGATAAAATATATATACAGAACCATGTTGGATACTTTTTCCTATTTATTGAATAATGGGATAATGAATATTTCAAATGAAATATAGCCTCATTATTTATCATCCCAAAAAAACACACAAAAAAAATATTTTTTACATGTATTTTTTTTGTCAGTCCGCCCCGTGACCGCGAATGCTGTAAAGTAATCGAAACGTTGGGAAGTCAAAAATGTAAAAATTAAACCAAATCCGCGATAAAATCCGTAAATAATAGTTTTATTTCAATATATTTTATACTTTTAAAACTGACATTAAATTAACGCCGATGTGCCTTAAACTACACAAGTAAGTGTCAAGACCTTAAAAAACACAAGAGATATAACAGAAGGATGATGTCCAATCTGCCCTCGGCTGTACCGTTTCACGTAACATTTTTATAGAGTCGCAGGCATTTCTTTGCAATGATGAAATATGTCGCGTCCGTCCAGCGCCGGCCCTCATTGTAAACACATTTCGGAAATTGTCCGCTTCAGGAAATCGTCCACGTTTTAGCTATTTCATTCGTATGGAACTTGCATTTTTCATTGTAGCAAAACTATTTTGTAGCGAACGTTTGACGTGCGGAACGACTCTACTTATTGGTATGAGTTACTAGGATTGGTAGAGGTGTCAGATATGTTTTTGAATAAAAATAGGACAAAATTAAGTTGTTTCAAATGTATGCGTGTTGGTTTTAGAGGATTTTCAAATGAAACACTTTGCTTAATTTATTTTACAATAAAATTTTGAATTTCAAACCTAGTATTTTTTTTTATAATGCTGAAAAGTAATGTATTTTTTCTTCGGCTCTATTTATTTTATATAAATTTGTCGCCCGATATAAAACAGAAAAACGTTTAAGGACAAACCATAAAAAATACTACAATGAATTCTAAGCAGTATTGGTATCAGGATCAATTATATTTTTTTCTGATACTATGAATGGGCGTACTCCTTCGTAAACAATAAATATGGAAGTGAGCATTTCATAACATATATTACAAAACTAAACTATTGGAAAGTATATAAGTTGCTAATGGCAACTACATTTTTATGATCGCTTCTATTCAACTTATTTTATCAATACTATCACTTGTAACTACTAAAATTTATTTCCACATTCATAACCGATACACTCATAAGCGATCCGGGATGTACAAAAATGTCCAATAAAGTTTAATTTAGCGTCCACTCGTCAGTAGAGCCGGTAGAGTCGGTAGAGTCTGGTAGAGCAGGCCGCTCTACTGATACTGTCATGTCTCGTTCACGGTCCGACGCACTCATTCACGTCGACGTCTTTACCGACGCGCCTCTGATACATAACTCTACGCATTTCACGACACAATGCCGTTTGACAACAATGTAAGTGATATGATTTGTTCAAATTATACTTTGATGCAGGAGAATGTTCGAATATGTACTTTTATGTGGAGTTAATGTATTGAAATACATAATTTTATGGATCACTATAAAAAAGTATTTTACTTTACTGTTTTTATAGGTTTTAGGCACCACAATGTAAAAGGTCTTACAAATTAAATAGAAAATATTATTTTAATACCGGGAATTGAATTGTCGATTTTTGTTTGTGATGATTGGCTACATTATTAATTTTGTTGTAATCGAAATAAATGCACTTATGGTTTTGAACCTCTATCTTAAATAAAACATCTAACACACAAATATTGTCATTCTAAAATACAGTTAAAATTAAAAAGAAAACTTAAGAAAAATACTATTGTACATGTTTCTTTTTTTTTTATTGCTGTGAATGGCGAGACGAGCATGCCGTTCGCCTGATGGTAAGCGATGCGACCGCTCATGAACAGTAGCAAAACCAAATAACATCTTGAACTATAAAGCAATGCTTGGCATTCCACTGCGCTCGCCATCCTGAGACATAAGATGTTAAGTCTCAATATGTCCAGTAGTTACTCTGGCTACAATGTCCTTCAATCCGAAACACAACAGTGCATTTAAACTGCTGTTTGACGGGAGAAATAGACATTGCGGTGGTACCCACCCAGGCAACCTCTCACATATGAGAGACCTACCAGTGAGAGTGCAAGCAGTTACGTTCCTAAGTGCAAGCGACATCTTGAACCTCTATCTTAAATAAAACATCTAACAAACAAAAATTATCGACTTATAAATTCAGTCAAAACTCCTACAAAATATAAAATATGTGTTACAACCTTATTTCACTAGATTATAATATTTATGTCTGGAAGCCTAACTTTTCAAATGCTAGTATTATATTCTTATTTATTAAATTTGATTTATGTAAAAACGGATGAGTATCGTCCTGTTTTTTAGGAGATTGTGGCTTCATTATAAACTAACTTATAATATTCCTTTATAAATATATTAATACGAGTTGATAATAAAGATACATGTCGAATGGAGTAATTCCGAGCGTTTCTTTTTATATGTAAAAATAATATCCAACCCGTGAGTAGTTACATTCTCAAGTGCAAGCGACATGTTTCTGTCCGGTAACTAGCCGACCGGGTTCGATAAAGGCCCGTTTAATGCTTCAAAGTGATCTCGAGTGGCCGCCGTCGCCCCGGGCGACGCTCTGCCCGCGCTCTTATGAAAATTTCCTCAAGAACTCGTCTCTTTACCTTTGTTACCTTTACATGGGTATGACAATGGAATTACCTTTGATATGTAAGTAGTGGGTTTGTATTTGTGAAAGGATACTTCCAAACTAGACAGAAGATTTTTGATGAATTGTGAGAGATATGTAATTCTGTATCGACAGTTGATCGGGGTAACATATTTAGCATACTTGGTATTTAGTAATTGAGTGAATTTGAAATAAAAGAGGCAACCAATTTTATATGAATTTGAAAACAACCTTATTTTGGTTTTAAGCATGTTTAATAACAACCTTACATACAAACAACACCAATAATTTATTCATGCAAACATCATTTCACGTTTTTTACATAAATAAAAATGTTCGTACGTATTTTTTTCACTTTAGCGTTATGATTTAGTAAGAGGCGCGATGTAGGGCGCGAGCACGTGTTAACAACGCCATAACCGAGCCAGTTAACTGCCAAACTTAGGGCACTTGGTAAAATATGACGCAGTGTGGAACTGCCCTTATCGTCTCGCTGATATTGTTTTACGCTTCATATACGATGGACTTCTTTATGGTGCAAAGAATTTATGACTTTTTATTGATTATATTTTTCATATATTGTATACTCATTGTATTAATAATATTATACTATACTTAAGTACCTATAATTGTATTACGACTAATGTAAATAGAAATGCTCTAATTTAAATATCGACTAATTTATTTTTCAGTTAATGTCCATAACGTGGATGTTAAGACTCAGGCGGTTGTTACAAATTTTATCACAATCTCAGATTAGTAATCATATTTAAACCATTTATTTCTTTCTTTGTTTATTTTTTCCACACACACAATAAAACTAAATAACAATATAATGTATTACGTAACAAGACAGGGCCATATTAATATTTGCTGTATTATGCGTGTAGAATGGATATTAGCTCAGTATACGCTGTTTTACAACAGTACTGATTTTCAGCCATCATAGTACAACAATTCTACTATAAGTGGGTATATGGTGCTAGCATCCCGACACAAAAGTTTACTACCATCAGAGACCTTCCCAAGAAAATACAACTTAATAATTTTGAAGCAAGGGTACACAGGTGTTTTGGGGGATAACATATCATAGAATTTTATAGGCAAAAGGGTTCGATAAAATGCGCAGCCATAACCATCGACAAAAGAACATAATCGTTTACGAGCTGTAACACCGGGCTTAGTGTGTGATTTACCATCCTAACATACTGTTGGAGATTTACATCACTTTTTTACAAAAATCCCTCGTTCTTTCCGGCAGCAAAAATAATTAAGAAAAAATTCAAAGCAATTCTCCCATTTTAAACATATCGAATGACTTGTAATTTTTTTCGTAATTAGCTCACGGCCACACCTGTAAGGCTTCTCTTGAACTTTGACCAGGGAAGCCCGCCAAATGTCTTTTGTGTAACACGATCGTTTGCTCGCCCAGTTTCTAAGCAACTTAACTATTCTGAGAGGTTTCCTAGTCGAATATGTTTTACATTATTGATTGGGCAACCGATATGGAGGCCTATATAAATCACGGCATTAATTTTACAACACAAATGTAACAATTTAGTTGGAGGCGAGTAAGCACTTAGTTATACGCCGGCGGCGCCCTGCCTCCCAACTTAAGCAGCTCTCCCTTACCGCTAAACAAATTTGACAGCTCCAAGTTAGCCTAAGTTTGTGTACATGCATGCAAAATTATCATTACCATCCGATAACCTCTTTACAACCCTAAATATACTTACATTAAGATTCAATTTCGAATGTATTTTCTATTTCGATGGAAAGATAAATTTGTTCCATGTATTAAAGTTGGTGCCGACTAGTTAGCATTGTGCCCACGTTGAAACAAGTTGTCATGATTATTAAGGCATTTAGCGCGGAGTTAGAGGCGACGTGTGATTACCTAGTGAAATTTTCGGCGAGTACACACGCAGCTTAATATGTACCCCAATTTACCTACAATGTATTCTTAGCTGTTGACTGGTAGGACGGGAAGTATTGCAGTATAAAATATAGTACTTTTATAAAACCAGAAGTAAAATTGCATTTTCAAAACCAACAACCATTTATTGCTACAATTTACATATTTCTAACAAATCTTAATTCGCGTACACAATAAAACAGAATCATTCTTATCGCTTTAAAAAAAAAACAATACTGGAATATTCTACCAAATTACAAATTTTGTCAAGTTTACTTTTCTTATTTGATACGGCCAGAAACATCCATAGAGAAGGTGACAGTGCAGTAATAATCGTCTAGAAAATGAGGCGCGCACAAGCATAAATCGACTTGCCACGACCGTTTGTCATCTCCTCTACGTTGTGTGTAACCATTTTTTTCACTATTCCTCTAACAGTACATATAAATAGCTTATTTATATGCACCTTCATGGGTTATCGAGTTTGTAAATTTAAAAGAAATTAATTGAAAATCTTATCGATATTTTAGTCACGTTAGTTAGATAGATTATCCTTAGTCTACCACACTGGAACTATGTACTATGATTTGGTAAATTTTACATACTACCAAAATTATTTTGAAAAACCTCATATATATAGGTATTCCTGCCAATTCTTCACAATGTTTTCCTTAGCCTCTAAAGAAAGACAAATAATAACGAATTACTCTATATTCTAAAATATGAACAATATAAGACAGTATATGCAATATGAACATGCACTAAGGTAATAAGCGGTGGTTGTGTGCGCGGTTAACTCGCGATAAGATTTAAGTTTTGCCTCGCATTTGCATGGAATACATAAATTCATGCGATATTAACTCTCTCCGGCTTTGACGAACTATCTCAAATGCAATCATATTCACACCATCTGAGATCTGTCTGTTTTTACATAGGCGTTTCTTGTATATATTATGTACACTATAGTCGGATTTGTTTATAAATCGCAATTCTTAATGTTATAAAATATCTGGCTATTGGGAGCCGATTACAAAGAAAAAATAATTGATAAGGGAAATGTATTATTTATCTACACTTTAGTGCACAAAAAGAAAACAAATACAAACAAATCACATACATAAAAAGTACAATTGGCAGTCTTATCGCCAAAAGGCAATGTCTTACAGACAGACAATCATGGGATGGATTTAAGAATAAAATGTGATAAAAAAACCGGGCCCATACTTCTATTAAGCAATAAAATACATTTATCAGTTACTTGTTAAGTTCTGATTTAGTATCAAAGCTAAACGCAGTATTATTTACGATCATTTTTGCATCATTCTGTACAACACGCGAGCTGATTATTAAATAAAGACCATTAAATTCTCAACAGTTGGGGTGATCAAAAACGTTGGATTAATTCAGATTTAAACTCCGTGAGTCGGAAGCTTTTAAATTCGCATAAATACGACATGTCATGGGTTCCCGCCGCGTTCTGCCTTTATCAATTACAGCAGAGCGCGCGTCAAAAAAAATTCAAGCGAAAAAAGAGTTACATGGGCGATCGTTTAATATTTTAGTCAGGCGAATAACGCGAGCTGTAACTGGCGATGACGAGTTCTGAAGGGAATTGAGTTACTTGTTTCAAGCCACATGTATCACTCATGTAAGCAAGATAGGAAGTAAAGCTATAGTGAATAACTATGTGTCAAGAAACAAGGGAAGAATAGTTGCTACTTTGTAGCTAGAAAAATAAATCTACGAAAATATTTACTTATATTGGAAAGTCAAAAGTTAAATGTAAAAACTCAAAAACCAAAAGTATATAATTATACTAGCACAATACTAGCGATAAAAACAATACAGAACGCAAATAAGAAGGGTTTCAAAAACTTCTTTTTTATTCAACTGACTATGAATTTTGTATCCCTTTGACTTGTAACTCCAAAAACGTTTAGATAAAAAATAAAACCAGCGGACTAATAGGCCCATGGGATTGAAAAATATATACAGTTTCGATTGCAAACGTGGAAAATACAGGTACCTCGTGTGGAGGGTTGTTTTCAAGTTTTTTGATGGCACTCAATATTCAGCGTTCAATAGTTGACAACTCTGCTCATGCACATTTTATTAAACTTTTCATTTTATCCTGTCTCGCTCTCAAAGCGATTGTAAATGAAACAGCCTAGCTTTTGACGTCATAAATCCACCAACTTTTATTTGAAATTCATTTATTAATTCGTCGGATCCAGCGTGCAAAACATAGATAACTATAATACATCAAACACTTATCCAACGTGTACCCATTATAAAATTAAAGCTTTAACCATTATTGAACAGATCGCAGACCGCGTTTTAATAAAAATTTAACATATATTAATTACAAGTGGCTTAACAAACGAAAAATATTTGCTCATTTGCAGGCGAACATGATAAATTGTAAATTACTTGGAAATGTGCGTTTTGGAGGGCCGTTCGGCTTAAATTTTAAAATGGTGAAACAACAGTGGAAATGAAATTCACGGGCAAATAATGAGAGGCGAATTAAAAATGCAAAAATTGATTAATGGACCGGTTGTCGAGCAAATATGTACGTAATAAGTAGGAGCCGAGTAATTGTGCGGCCGATCTCGACCTGTCGCCGCTTTTGTTTCACTACTCGTTTACAACTGCCACCACAATACAACCACAGCGAAACACTCTACAACGTGTTTCTTACGTAGTTTTCGGTGATGTTTTGTAATTTTAAGTCATTTTTCTTATAACTGCATAGGTTTTTATGTTATTTAATGCGATATTAACTTTATAAAAATCGTTTTTTTATGTTAGTTGGTGTATGCGGGCTCACTTATTTGTAAATATTATATAATTAAACACGAATTGACACCGAAGAAAATGGTCAAAATTAGGGTAGGATTTTGTGGTTCAACGTATTAAAGACCTCCGCACATGGTGGCGAAAAGTCCTTCAGTCATTGCATTTCGATCAGGCCGCTATAATTATTACTATGTTGTTTTGAATTGTATTCATAATATACACAATATAAAAAATCTGTGTATAATATCGTTTACGCTTGCATTTAATCACTATAACAATTCTATCAAACGAATTCGCAACAAACAATGCACACACCTATATCAATTTATTGACTGTTTTATATTTGACAACAAACGTTTTGTAACGCTCCGCGCGACAGTACCATAGTAATTACAGTTCAGTTTTAATGAAATGTTTGCCACAGCCCTACGGCAATTTGCAGAACAGAAATATATTAACAACTTTTGAATCGTCACCGACAGTAAACTAATTAACACTTGCCGCATTTACGCATACAAAACTTGCGCCCTTTGTGTCCAGCGCTAAATCTCCGCTTTGTGTTTTTGATGATCAATATTTAATTGTGATGTGAGTAGTTTATTGAAACAAATTCTGTTTGGTATTGTTGGATAAAAGCTCTTGGTTACATAATTATATCATTGTAAACCTATGTACGGTTTTATATCTTCGAAGTGGTAAAGCCATGCTTTTATCAGTCATGATTCAGCATGAATGGACGGCCTAGTCTGGGGCAGCACCACTAGGAAATCGACATGAAGCGACATCTTCGCTATCGCATTTGATGCGGTGAGTGAGATTGCCGGATGCCCAATACCTCCTGCCATCTTTTTTCCTTCCAATTTTATAGTCCATCATGGACACATCCATGATCCAAGAGCTGTTGATGTTCATGAGCGGTAGTAATCGCGTACCAGGCTACCTGTTTCATAACATCGTAAATATCAGAACACTAAATTGGAGCAAGATAGTAAAACCTATATGGATAGCAACTACCTATTATAGTGGAAAATCCGAGAGACTTACAAGTTTGTTGCTTTGCGCGTTCAGCCAGTTTGTAATCGGTATTAGATCTTAATTATAGCGATGGTTCCTCTTTTGGAGTAAATTACATTTATCATCAAATGCATGTGTAGTACAGTGTGCTTATAAGAAAATAAAATTAAGGTAAAAATTGGGGATAGGATAAAAGCCGATATAAAGAAGTTAATTGCAATAAAAAAGAGAAACGCGCAAACAAGTCGTGAGGGTATTGGATACCAAGCCAAAAAATAAAATCATCCATATTATATTGTTTTTAAACAAGATTATTGCTATTAGGTGGTGAGACAGTTTACTAGCCTCCGTGTTCCCTCTATTATATATTCTTGGATTCTTTTAATGTAGTGGGCTGACATTATGGTAATAAGAGCCAATTTACAATAGATAATCAAAATTCTATCGCCAAGCTTACTGGTGGTAGGTCTCTCATATGTGAGAGGCCATCTGGGTAGGTACCACCGCAATGTCTATTTCTCCCGTGAAACATCACTGCGTAAATGCACTGTTGTGTTTCGGATTGAAGGACATTGTAGCCAGAGTAACTAATGGACATATTGAGACTTAACATCTAATGTCTCAGGATGGCGAGCGCAGTGGAATGTTGCTACTGTTTATGAGCAGTCGTATCGCTTACCATCAGGAGATCGGCTTGCTTGTCTTGTCATTCATAGCAATAAAAAAAAAACAGCTAGTATGAAAAAAATCGTCTTAACTGTTGAGTTGATTAATTTAAAAACACAATCAAAAGGAAAGCAATGCACTCAAAGCATAAAACGGCACCGAACACAAAAACGTGACACGAGTCGCACATTAATGAGTAAATCACAATTATAAATGGATGGCATCAATCGCAAATCGTCCATTCAACACGCTCCGCCGGGGCCGTTTCAGCAAACCATTTAAAAAGGGCTAAGTAAACCGCACGGTATCGCGTGCTAAACGCATATTAGGTGTCATAACAACGCAGCCAACTGCCGCGCTCAGTTCGACACTAAGATTACTGAACACTGGATTGAACGTTCGATGAGTGAGCTAAGACCTGAAAGCTAGTGGGTATGCGTACGCGCCTGGCCAGTGATGACTATAATTTTTCACGCAAGTATTTCGGGTTCAGACTTTGTTTATTTAGTTTTGTACGGGCCGCCATAACAGAGAGGGTTGTATCTGACCCTGAAAAATAAACTAAATCCGCGATAAAATACGTAATTATTTTTTTTATTGTTTGTATTTCTCAAATAAATATTATAGAAGTATAAATTTTAAGTGACATACATGTAAAATTAGGGAAATATTTTTGATATAATTAAAACTTACATAATAGACGTATTTTTAATTTATATAATACCCAATCAGAGGTGTATACAGAGAAACTTTATATCTACGGAACATCTGTAAAAATTCCTGCAGCCTGTACTGCGCAAATAAATGACATTAAATAATAGTGTTATTTCAGCCTTGAAACTGAACACTAGATTTGGATATTTATATATAGGCACGACAAAATAGTTACAATGCACTACGTGTTGAACGCAGTGCATACTGTTGGCCATACTTCCCACTTTACAACATAGACAGCTCTAAATCGTATAAGTATTAAAGATTGGCGAACTCTGACATGCCTCAAACTCAATTAAACAGAGAAGTTCCATGCGTAGTTGACGATTAAGGGCTGATACATTCTGTTTCAGGGTCTCACTCCAGGGCAACGGCCTCTTCTACAATCGAGAGTACGACAGAGCTGACACATTACAGCACCTTAAATATTGCTCGTTCAGTACAAAAATTTATACATTAACACGTATCCAGCAGTCAGTCGTTCTTCGGCGTAGATGCATTTTCTAGGGTGGCATTTCGCCCGAGATCGCATCGATAACGCGCCGCCATGCGCCATGCAACAATGGCTCACTAAACACCGTAAACTTGTGAATTATTAATCTCCTTATCGAGCACTAAACATGGCCACACTCATGAAAAATTTCATAAATCGCTCTTTGGATTTATTGTTCGGGACTTTCTCGCCTAATTTACTGAGTCGTTCGTCGGTAATTTTTTTGGGTTTTTCGATAGCAATATGGGTTTGTTTATTGGTAAATTAAGTAAATGCACTAGTTTAGTAGCTATTCGAAAATGAATAAGTAAATAAAATTTATGTTATGATGAAAATTCATTGGACGCATTCAGCAAAGAACTATGAAGATTTTTCTGTACAATATAATGTATATTTTCTGGCATTGGGCAGTGAAACAGGTTGGCTTCAGGATGTGGTTGTAAAACCAATAAAGAAAGGAAAATAATAATATCTTTCACATGAGAAAATATGTTTTACCATCTCTACTTATGATTAGAATACTACCAGCTGCATTGTGATTAATGACGTCAACGAGAATTACAGAATATAAATAGCTTAATAAATTAACTTCCAAATTTAAATTACAAAAGCCGTTTACAGTATTTCTGTTATCTTTCCAACCCTTCCAATGCTGACTCCGTGGTCGGAACCAACAGACTACGAACAAATTCGCAAATTTTATCTGCCGCAGCACAGAATTAAGATACATTGGTCCGAGCCAAGATAAAGGAATAAATTGTGGACGCGATAAATCAGTAAAGGATGGTTTTAATTACACATCCGTTGGTACCACTCGGGACTATTTTAGGCAGGGGTATACAACGAGGGAAAATTTGAAACCTTTTTTTTGAGGGTCAAGAAACCGAGCAAGCACGTCATTTGATGGTGAATATAACTGAACATACCTATAACGTATATTTTGAAAACCCGAAACTTCTTTTATTTTTACGAGGAGGGGAATAGATTAAAATATTGCCTAACAAAGCACTCTTTGCTATATTTGACTATTTCTAAATGTAGAAAAAGAAATAATACTTCAAATTATCTGCCCGTATTTGTAATTTTTAACGTGCATTTATTAACTGCATGGTGCATTATGACCAAAATATAATACAGATTCTATAACAAACTACATTATTTTATTTTATTTATTTATAAAACACCCATAATAGAGACATTAAACATACAAAAACTTATAACACTTAAGTTTTGGACAGTATGTATAGTACATACTGTCAACATTAATTATAATTAGCGTTGGGAACAACAAATTAAATTATTACAAATTACACAACTAAACAAAATGGAAATAAACAATAATGAAGTGGGTACAATTTGGACATTTAATAATAATTATTAATTAATGAGGAACCACAATTGAAAAGAGAGAAAAACAAAAAAGCCAATGGATTACTAAGCTGATCAAGCTCAATCACGTTTGAAATAACTTAGTACGGTATCCTTAATTTTCCCAAAAGACACAGACTGAATATAAGCTGAATATTCTACAAATAAAATAATGATATCGTTTTACATCTATCCGTGTTATTTGTGGTCAAGATTTGGAGCGGCAAAAAATATCACCACCATATGTTTTGCTAAAATGATTATTTTTTCATTGCCGAGTGCGTCAACACCCTAACAAAGGGTTGGGCAATTGTCTGGAGGCAAAATGTAAATAAAGTTAATTATTGCTAGTTAAGTGATTTCAGACTTACTGAAAATATATTTAACTTGGTATTCGTTCCACCTTAGCATAAACATGTTTGCTTTAAAATTTACTGCTGTCCATAATTTGAAATGTAAATTAGTTTACGGTCCCGCTGAGCGGGGAAGAGTTGCGAAAAAGTTTTCTTTGCAGTCATTTTGCTTAATGTTTATGGATACTTGCGCATTTGATAACAACCACACAGTCGTTTAAGATTTATATTAATTGTTTAAATTTCAACTGAGTAAATAAAACTATACATTTTTCGTATCCCATTGATTATGATTCATGTTCCTGAATTATGTAGGTTGAAAGGTACTTAGGTACCTACTAGACAAATGATACTATTTAAAGTAAATTAATTATTTAGTCAATATGATGAAATAAATTTACAAATAATAATAAATAAATAAGGTCTCAATAGTCACAAATATAGTCCTGTCCCAAAAACAACATCGAGTTTTATGTCGTGGATATCAGAAACTACGAGAGACTTTTCGGTCTCAACACAACTGTCTCGGTGCAGGGATCGAATCCGCAGCCTTACGTTTCACAGTCGGTGTCTAACCAAAGAGAAATGGACATACTAGTAATATTACTAGTATGCCATTTTTTAAACGATTACGATAAGTACTCTAGATAATAATTAAGGTACAAGTGTTGTAAGGTCGTATCAGGAACATATCAAGAAAATCTGTATCAGCCCATATACGTCCCACTGCAGGGCACGGGCCTCCTCTACAATCGACAGTACGATTGAGAGTGGTTAGGCCATATAGTCCACCACGCTGGCCTAGTGCGGGTTGGCGGACTTACATACCATAGAAATTTTTATTAATCGCTATGGTATGCAGGTTTCCTCACGATGTTTTCCTTCACCGTTTTTAGTGCGTGGTGATTGACTATCAATACACACATGACTCCGAAAAGTCAGAGGTGTGCCCTGTGATTCGAACCCGCGACCACCGTGAACATGTTGGCAGTCGCGTCTAGTCCGTTTACCAACAGGCCACCACGCACTTTCAAGAAGATATTCGAATAATATTTGCTTTAGCGTCTTGTACCACAATCGCCGTCAAATAATAGAAAGACAGATCCTAAAACTACAAATACCTTATATATAATTAAATTTTAGCTCAATCCGAATATACGTCGGAAATGCTTAAGCAAACAGCATTAGAACGCGCAAATTAAAATCTAATCCAGTGCGGTTGCTACGTCGCGTTCTCGGTGTGAGCTGTGGTGAGCGATGCTAATTAGCATTCTCGGGCCGCTGCCACGTCGCCCAGGTACTACCTGGGTACTAGGTACTAAGTACTCGGTGGTAGGTACCCCCTGTTAAGTCGTGCGATCTACCTCGGTATATGTCGTCACTAATGCGCCGCTATTGGTTATTTTTTTTAAATATAATTATTTAAAAAAAATAAGGAATAAAAATGTGTACATAGAGTAACGTTATAAATTGTATCTAAGCATAAGTAACCACATGCTAAATGTATTAGGGTATACGAAAGTCAAATCTTTAATAGTGAAATCTGTTCATTAGGTATACGTATATATATATTTATAAAAATTAAGTAATTTTTCATTTGCTCTATTTAATATCTATCTATCTGTATCAGCCCATATACGTCCCACTGCAGGGCACGGGCCTCCTCTACAATCGACTACCGATTGAGAGTGGTTAGGCCATATAGTCCACCACGCTGGCCTAGTGCGGGTTGGTGGACTTACATACCATAGAATTTTTATAAATCGCTATGGTATGCAGGTTTCCTCACGATGTTTTCCTTCACCGTTTTAGTGCGTGATGATTGACTATCAATACACACATGACTCCGAAAAGTCAGAGGTGTGCCCTGGGATTCGAACCCGCGACCACCGTGAACATGTTGGCAGTCGCGTCTAGTCCGTTTACCAACAGGCCACAACGCACTATTTAATAACATTTCCTTAATTCGTCAACGTTATCCCATCAAAAACATCCTGTAAAAAAGTTCCAAGTCTCGCAGCTCAGTTTTTCTACCGCAAAAAGTTGTGAGGTCCTTGCTTAAGGGGCCTTCTGTATAAAGTTATTACGTAAGTTATTATCATATCAATATTAAAAAGTGCGTGGTGGCCTGTTGGTAAACGAACTAGACGCGGCTGCCAACATGTTCACGGTGGTCGCGGGTTCAAATCCCAGGGCACACCTCTGACTTTTCATGTGTGTATTGACAGTCAATCACCATGCACTAAAACGGTGAAGGAAAACATCGTGAGGAAACCTGCATACCATAGCGATTTATAAGAATTTCTATGGTATGTAAGTCCGCCAACTCGCACTAGGCCAGCGTGGTGGACTATATGGCCTAACCACTCTCAATCGTACTTTCGATTGTAGAGGAGGCCCGTGCCCTGCAGTGGGACGTATATGGGCTGATACAATACAATTAAAAATTATTTACGTTTTAAATAAAAATATCGACTTGGCCATCGCATGAAAACATAATGTATCGTACATATACATAATGCTACTGGCCAAGTCGATCTATTTATTTAAAACGTAAATAATTTTTAATATTGATATGATAATAACTTACGCAATAACTTTATACAGAAGGCCCCTTAAGCAAGGACTAAATAAATTAATCGACTTGGTATTACATGGATCTCACAACTTTTTGCGGTAGAAAAACTGAGCTGCGAGACTTGGAACTTTTTTACAGGATGTTTTTGATGGGATCTCACGTCTTTTTGTAGAGTCCTACTTTTTTCCTTTTCAGTACTTTTTACTTCTAGAATATCACAAACGATTTTTCTTAAAGCCTCTACCTTATGGGTTTTTCTTATTTTTGTAGGTATCAATTTATCACAAATATAGCGGATTTGATTATTAGTGTTCTTTCTTTCATGGTGATTGTTTTCGAGCTATTTAGTCTATTTATTTGCAAGGTTATCTTTGTCATGTTTTTCTAGAGGAATGTTGTACAGTTTAATGGGCTGAATACACCCTTTCCCTCTTTATACCCCCCTCCTGTTATGCCTCATATATAATATATATAGATACCAATCTACAACTATTATTCCATTATATACGGGTACAACGAATCATTAACTGCAAATGTATCTTTGTAATCCTATACATTTATATGAGATTACAAAGTTATTCACGCAGTTGATGTATCTAGAAAACTAGACAGAAATTATGAAATGTTTGAATTTTTCCTTACTTAAGACACTAAACACTAATTGTATTCTAAATTTGAAGGTTCTATGTCTGCTAGAAGTGCCTTAGACTTTTGATGATCGGTCAGTCAGTCAGTGAGTGACAAAATGGCGAAAGTTTGACAAGTTATAATTCTTAAACTACTAGTTCAAATTGAATGAAATTTTAAATATACCGTGTTTACACAATGCCTAATTAGTAACTGAAAATTCAGGCTTCTTGCTTTAACCACAACGAAGTTATGGGGGGTTGAAAATGGTCTGAATTGCTTCGAGAAAAGGATAGTACGGCTGTGCCGCTTTTTAGCTCGACTTGGAGGAGACACTGCCGTGCCCCCAGATCATACATTTTTTTAACCGACTTCAAAAAAAGGAGGAGGTTCTCAATTCGACTGTATGTTGCTTTTTTTTTTATGTTTGTTACCTCGTTTCTCTGTACTGTGTGAACCGATTTCGATCATTCTTTCTTTGATTGAAAGCTGATGCTTGTCGTTTGGTCCCATAAAAATTTGGTGAAGATCTGATGAATATCTTCGGACCTGGAGAGGGGAACTCCTTAAAATTAAGGAGAATTGCAATGGTTCTTTTTGCATTACGTTCATTAGAAAAGTTAAGATACAGTAAGAGAGGGAAAAGGGGGTGGGGGTGAGGGGGGGTGGGTGATAAAATTAAAATACACGTAAATTCTAATATTTTCGGCAGCTTTTAAGCGATTATAGTGATTTCTTTTTCATTGGAAAGAACGTATTAACAGTTTGATCCCAGGAACACAACATTAAGATCTTATTATCATGTTCGGACCTGGAGAGTAGAACTCCTCAAAATTTAATAGGATTTCAACGGTTCTTTTTGCATTGAGTTCAGTATAAAAGCTAGGCTACAGTAGTTGAGGGACAAATAATAAACATGTGAATATTCCAATATCTTTGGCAGCTTTTAGCCGATTTTAGCGATTTTATTGTCATCGGAAAGAACATATTCCTTGTGGAGACCAAATCTTTTTCATTTAAATGCCTATCAACACTAAAAAGATAAAAATAACTAAAATTTTTAATAAAAAAAATAACAACCGACTTCAAAACAAAAATCCACTAAAAACCAAAAATAAATAAAATAATAACTACCACTCCAAAGCAAAAAAATAATATTTATTTCATGGAACTCGTGCATGTTGATTAATTTGCTTAATGACTTGACTAGCCAACAAATCAAAATATATGCGTAACATATTGAAGGCGGGTCGCCCAGTACCAAACATATAGATATTTAAATTAATATAAGGCATAGGTCCTACATGTTTGGTACTTGGCGGCCCGCCTTCAATATGTTACGCATATATTTTGATTTGTTGGCTAGTCAAGTCATTAAGCAAATTAATCAACATGCACGAGCTCCATGAAATAAATATTATTTTTTTGCTTTGGAGTGGTAGTTATTATTTTATTTGTTTTTGGTTTTTAGTGGATTTTTGTTTTGAAGTCGGTTTTTATTTTTTTTATTAAAAATTTTAGTTATCCTCTTCGAGCCCTAACAGATTTCAAAATTTACCGTCTCGACAAAAAAAATAAATTATACACGTACAAGTACTCATGAAATAATTATTCTTTATATTAGGTGTACAAATAAGTTTTGAGGGTTTACAAAAGATGGCATAATAAGTACTATATCGCATCGGACTATGTTGAGACTAGCGCATTCATGTTACAACGTAACCAGTTTCATCTCATAGTACGTTTTATATCGTGATCTTCCAGCACGACAACGCTTGGCCACATGTTGCTAAAGTTGTCAATGAAACTTTGGAGGCGCTGAACTGGGATGTGCTACCTCCCCCGCTGTATTCACCAGACATTGCTTCTTCGGACTACCACTTGTTACGGTCAATTGCTCATGTGCTTCTTATAAAGATCTGAAAAACTGGCCAGATTTTTGGATCGCCTCAAAAGATGAGGAATTTTTTTAAATGCTGTATTCGTATGCTGCTTGAAATATAGGCAAAAAAATAGAAAGCGACTGGCAATATTTTGAATGCTATACATTGTACCAGTTTTTCTCAATAAAAAATCAAAATTATAAAAAAATCCCTTAAAACTTATTTGTACACCTAATAGCTACATCTATGTACGAGTAAAAAAAATAACCATAAATCTTTTATCGCGTGTCAAAATATGAAGTGAAAAGTCTGTGTGCAGAATAACCCGGTCTAAAACCGGAGCGCTGTGAACGTTGTGAGCGCAAAAAGACACATTAAGCGGATGTTAAAAAATCGCTCATAAAGTGAAGTGGTCGCGTTAGACGCATCAGTTGCTCGAAATCTTGCTTTGATTCCCGACTCGACACGAGTGTTATTTTAATTATAAACATTATTTACCTTAATTAGAGTTTTTGCGAGCGCTTGTGCCCGCAACCGGCGGCAAATTGGCGGCCCAAGCGCCATAATTAGGATGCTGTTTTAGAGCACACACAGCGGTTGAGAGCTCGTGTGTTAACTAAACTGTGCGTCGATGGGCTCGGCTGAAAGAGCCCGCCGCCCGCTCCGGCAATTAAATCGTTTGGATATAAATGAAACTGAGATGTGGGCGCCATTTACTCGCTGCACGTGAATTGGTGCAAAGATTTGTTCATTGTGAATTCCTTGATTATATTTACATTATGACTCTTTATAAAAACATCATAGAATAAAACGCACCATGTTTAACGCGGCCTATGTTTATGTTCGTTTGGTCCTTTAATTTTCTTGTCTGACGACTCTCAATAAGCAATATATTACGGTTGTTTTTAAATTATAAAACGTTTATGAGATCAACAAATGATTCTAGTTTCTAAGACTGCAAAATTGACGCGTTTTTTTTTTCTCGCGAATAGTAAGACGTGATTATCAGCATGTTTGTTGATGGGAAGGAAGTTGTGGGTTATAATAAGATGTTGTAATCATCACCACTTAGTATTTTTATCATGACATCATTGAGTTTTGTCAAATCTCGAATTTCGTGGCGGTTAAGGTACACAGTACAGTTTTTCGCACTAATGACGCGGCTGGCTGTAATTTGAGTACGCTTTAAAGTGTGCCAGCACATAACTTCACGCACGCACGTTAACTGACAATGTTTGATCCGATTTAGCAAAATGTGAATGTCAAATGATTTAGCAATTAGGCACGTTCACCTTAATATTTAAGCATAATTTGTACAGTTAAATAAACAGTCTCATACAGGGTCACAGTAAGATTCACTACATCTTTTGTTTCCGTTTTTCACCCTGGTCTAACTAATGGTCTGCCAGTACCAGCATAAGTCTATTGCACGGCACGTCGAACTATAGCGGGTTGGAAAATACTGTTAGGAATTTTATAGCCAATTTTATAGTTATGTAGAATAGATTGATAAGACCGCAAATTGTCCGCTTATGTATAAGGCTATTTCTGTTATTTTTATACCTTACTATTTGATATGGCAGATGCTAGCATCTGCAGCATCTCCAGCTTGTCTAGATGCGACAAGCTGGAGATAAGGTGAAAATGCGCAATTTGGAGGAGGCCTATGTCTAGCAGTGGACAACAATATAGGCTGATGACGATGATGATGTGGTATTAAATGTTGTGAAGGTAATAGGTACAGATAGATAAAATACGAACTTATATTCTATATTCCATAAATTCCTTATGAATCAAATCTTCATAAATTCTTCGTGTACTGAAACTGTAATCGTTACTTAAATGTGCTTAAAGCATTATTAATAAAGAATCTGCTACAAAAAATCGTATTTTTAAACACATAATAAAGCACATTGGTCAAAACGGTTTATTTTGTAAAATTTAACTGTTATAATGTTATATTTGTTAATAATTATATTTGTAGTATTGGAACTCCTTATCCGAAAAGACCGCATTTGGTACTTCTTAACTAGTCAATGGTAGACAATAAAACATTATAAACATATAAAAGCATTTAAAGTAAGTATATGCAAGCACACGAGTGCACCGGCCAATTAATAATTATTACACAATAATCGTTCCATTCCACTTTACCACATTCAGTATTTGTATGCTAATTAATTGGTGCTAAATTTGCGTTTCCATCAATGCTGGCCATCCCCATTTTAAGCTCAATATTACTACGAAATGCTACTAATTAGCAAAGTATGAGAACAATTTCATCGTAGTTTGTGAAATTGGTAATTTTAATATGATCCAATCAATCTGCGCCGGAGCTGTTTTAATTGAACATAATTGGACGTGTTTCGCCTTGTTGCAACGTACCGATATTGGTCATTAATTATGATGTCTGACGTGCGGATAGATTGTAAATTGATATAAAAAAAAGTAAAAAAAATATTTTAAGTTAAACGGTTTTATATTGCAGATAAATGTACTAAAAGCTAAAAAATAATTTCATGGATACAGTCATGGGTAGCAATAAAATACAAATTTTAAACATATGCATTGATTAAACTTAAATAAAATCGTGGGGCACGTCCACTTTAAATGAATTTTGTGCCCGTTTAAATTAAAATATTTTTTTTACTTTTTTTTATTTTTAAGTTTTTAGTCTTTATTTCTCATTCTATTCAATTCGTTGAGTGCCTCATTATTGCAAGGTAATAAAACCAAGCCCTTTATTTTGATACCCATATTGATGGGATGGAAAAATACATTTTGTAGCATTGGCCATCTTTGATTTTGATTTTGTATAGTGCACTGAATTCTGCTTGACAAGCCCTTTCATTTGATACCTACATTGATGGGATTGAAAAAAACTAAGTTGTCCGCCATCTTGTAGCGGCGGCCATCTTGGATTCACAATAATATTGAATATGGATAATTATATTGTCACCAGAATCAAAGGCGTATACCAAATTTCAGATCAATCGGTTAACGGGAAGAGGGTTAAATTTCAATTACTAAATTTGACCCAAACAAACGGGGTGAGCTAAATAAAACCGTTTATAAACAATCGTGTTTTATTAAATATTGCTGGAATATTCTTTTAGTGATAGCCTGCCAAACACATTCGTAGGTATAGGTCGGCATGGAAATATTTTGTGCATGTATATGTTGTAGCAGTGGATTTTTTGGGACTGAGATTGGTGATATTATTAATAGTTGATATACGATACTTGAACTTGCAACCTTTTTACATTTTTGCAGTCCGACAATTGGGCATTCCATAAAATATTAATGACATAGTCAATTAAGCTACTTATAACTATAGAGCCACAAACTTATCTGGCCCGGTGGCCAAAAGTTGAAACAACGACGTCATTTGCAATTGTCAATCTACCTGCCAGTCGCTGACATATCGGCCATTGGTTGTTTACTTAATGTATTTATTTTTCCTGCTTATTTAAAACTAGTGAAATTGCTGAAAACTTTAAAAAATGATGCTAGGAATGTTAAACTTCAGGTATTAAATTTTATGTAGGAAGAAAAGCGTCTTCAGATACCAATAATACCCTTCGAAAAATTGTATCATCGCGTAGCTGCGGCCACAGGTTTGTGTTGTCAGCTTTTCAAAATAAATTCCACGAAAACAGAACTTTGTACGTACTAGTACAATAGATGTAAGTTCATATCATAAACTAAAATTTATCGTTACGTGCGCGGTGGCCTGTTGGTAAATGGACCAGATTTCACAACCACATTTCACGGTGGCCGCGGGTTCGAATCTCAGGGCACCCCTTTGACTTTTCGGAGTCATGCGTGTATTGATAGTCAATAAACACGCACTAAAACGGTGAAGGAAAACATCGTGAGGAAACCTGAATACCATAGCGATTTATAAGAATTTCTATGGTAGGTACCATAGTGTAAGTCCACCAACCCGCATTACGCCAGCGTGGCGGACTATATGGCCTGTGATATGGCCTAACCACCCTCAATCGTACTCTCGATTGCAGAGGAGGCCCGTGCCCTGCAGTGGGACGTGTATAGGCTGATACAGATACACTTGTTTAAGGGTTTTGACTTCTTTAAGGGGGAGCGATTTGTTAGAAATCTTGTGAAGAAAAAAAACATGCAGATGAAACTGGTCCACTGATTTTCCCGACACTATTGATCGGTTTGAAAAATCTTACTTCACCCATTTTATTGCAATATCTATTTTTAATGGCAACACCAAATTCGATTACAGCGTCTCTCACCGGGTCAGATAAGTTTGTGGGACTATATGTTAGTAATTACACAAAATACTATTTTTTTCGTTCCACGCAAATCTTTTGCAGTTGACAGTCACAGATAAGTGCGTGGTGGCCTGTTGGTAAACGGACTAGACGCGACTGCCAACATGTTCACGGTGGTCGCGGGTTCGAATCCCAGGGCACACCTCTGACTTTTCGGAGTCATGTGTGTATTGATAGTCAATCACCGCGCACTAAAACGGTGAAGGAAAACATCGTGAGGAAACCTGCATACCATAGGGATTCATAAGAATTTCTATGGTATGTAAGTCCGCTAACCCGCACTAGGCCGGCGTGGTGGACTATATGGCCTAACCACTCTCAATCGTATTCTCGATTGTAGAGTAGGCCCGTGCACTGCAGTGGGACGTATATGGGCTGATACAGACAGATACAGAGTCACAGATATAATTTGTGGTATTATTTAAACGAACATAAATACATTTATGAGAAAAATATATACGTACCAATTTTCACATCAATCTCTACCAAAGAATTCTCAGAACAAGCAATAGTTCGATTAAGATAATATCCTTTGTAAGATAGCGAGTGAGCGAAGTGGGTGCTGACCGAACTCCTTATCACCGACATTAACTCACAGAGACAACGTGTTTATAGGGGCAGGTTATCAAACACGCGTAAATTCATTCAATGGGTTTTATATCCATTTTTATTGCAAGTGGGGTGCTATTTTGTGCAAAAATACTTACATTGTTAAACATTTTGTAAGTCATTTATGTGGGAATAGTTCCGTCTCGGGTCAAATCAAATAATGATTGCTTAGTATGTCTAATATATTCTCATCTTCTTTAAAATATTTCTTTACTTCGTATGTCTTCAGTCTTCTATCGTCTTCCATTCAGTTCTCTCTTATTCCGTCCTTCTATACTTCAGCATCTTAATCATTCATCTTCTAGCTCTTTCTATCTTGAGTATTTTCATTGGTTATCTCTTTCACAACTACGTTCCACATTAGTCATTCGTCTAACGTTTCATTTTACTCATTATTCGTCACAACATTAAAATCTTACATTTATTTCAGCTACTTAATTAAAAAGAACTTCCTACCTAATCAATAAACATAAATCGTCTACTTATCATTACAGCTTTAAATATTACATTTCATTTTACCGAATGCATTTCTGCGTACTTTGTTTTTCAGGAATTTGTTTTTCTTTTTTAGTTTTCGAGTAAGTCACATGGTGTGAACCAAGTGTTAAAAAAAATCACTCCTAACTTAAAGTATATTTAGTAAAAGTTTTAAAAATTGCTTTGCCTCATAGGGGAAATGAATCCGAATCTATTGCTCATACAATGTACTTTCTATTACTAGCTAGACCAATTAGACGACTACACAACGATATTACATTAAATCTAATGTAATATAAATATACTGTAATTTCTTTACCACATCCCCTTAAGCCGAAGCGCAAGAAAAGAAAAAAATAAAACAGCCTCGTAAATTAACTGTAGTACATTTTAATTAAGGTGTTAAAAAAGGGCCATTATCTCGGTCTATTTGAGTAGCAAGGGGAGAGAGGGGAGAGTGGGGAGCGACAAGCATCCTCTGGATATAAATCAACGTACGAGACAATGCTAATTCTGGGGAATTAAAAAATACTCAGTGCGAAGCCCACTCTGAAATAAAGGACTTAGCACAATCTTTGCGGCCGCTTAATGAATCACTTTTGCTAATTTTTCCACCAGGGTGGTATTTAGGAATGTGCGATTTATTTTTGTTAGTATTTTTTATGTTTGGATATTATTTTGTGTTATGAATAAAATAACTAGATTTAGGTAAATTGATTTTAATAAAAAATTTAGTGAACAGGTTATTAAAATTTGAATAACAAATTGTAATCGGGTGGATCACTCAGACACTATCCGCCAACAATATAACGAGGCTTACCAAAATTTCATATTACGCATATATATACAGGGTATCTCAAGACTGCTACCGAAAACGAAGCCGGGTGGTAGTTTTAGTGACTTCAGATACATTGCAACAGAAAAAGTTGAAAAAAAAAGCAAATTTTTTTTTCTTTTTTTCCTTTGGTCGTATTTGGATGGTAAATTCATTTTTTTCTTAAAATAATAGTGTATACCCTTTTATTTATAAGAAATCTAAGGTATAAAAGAGTTTAAATTATTATTTTAGCAAAAACTATGGATTTACAACCCAAAAATTGAGATATTTAAAAACTAATAAAACATTTTTAGAAGCATTGTGTTTGTAGTCACTAAAACTACCACCCGGCTTCGTTTTAGGTAGCAGTCTTGATATACCCAGTATACTATGCATTTAATAGAAATAATAATAATAATAGAAATTAGGATTTTCTATGTCCCAAATGTGTTTAGTGATCCCGAGTTTGAGACTATTTTACTAAGTTTACGTGTCTATTGATTTAGGGACGGTTCAGTTGCTATCTATTGCTACGGAGCATCTCCCCTTTGACGAGCTGTATGTGATGACAGCGATGGACATTAAGCCGGCTAAATTGCATATTGACAGCTTATTGGAGTTTATTTGTCTACACATAAATACTAAAAACCATATTAATATATCTCATTCCTAATATTTATTTGATTCTTAATTACGTACATAAATCCAACATGTGGCATAGTTTCCACTACAATATTTCTTCATATATGGATGAATATCCTTCACACACATCTTCAGATATATGTACTTTGATGGTACGTTGTATTTTACAATTATTTTTAGAGTATTCAGGTAATAATTCTAAAAAATGACAGTTTTATCCTCAGGTTTTGTCGTTCAAAAATGTGTAAAATGTTGCCAATAGGTATTTAGTTAAATATAATTTCCTGTATATTTTTGTATTATTATTGATAAGTATTAAGATTCACTTGTACATTTTTTGGCGCTATAGTACCTATGTACGACGCCGTTTAATATAATTTTCTATATCTTTTTTATTATTATTAAAAATAAATCTCAATACATCCCTGCGTTTGAATAAAGCATCTAAGACAATATCATGATGCATTGTTGGGCGGTGCGGGCCGCGCCAGCGTCTTAATTAATCATTGCAGATTACACGTGAAATGCGAACCGCGATAAAAATAACTCCGAACGAAGAGTGCTACATTGCTGATGCTATTTCTGTGAATTAATTTATGGTGATATATTTCTATGTAGATTTTTTTAAAGTATTGGCGGTTATTAGTGGCCTAACCCCTCTAAATCGAGCTCTCTGTTCGCTCTCGGTTGAAGTGTGCGATTATGGTCTGAATAGTACATTAAATTACAGTACAGTGAGTAATGAAAAGTTTTCATCAAGATGACACAATATGCTAGCCTAGTCGAAACTGGATTACGTCAAAATATTTACGCAGATTTGGATCACTAAAAACAACTAACATTTTAAAATCATCGTTTAATTTATAATTGTAAATTATGAGAAGTTCAATTTTAACAGTCACTGAGCAAATTACTACCTCAGTCCGCCCCGGTAATCACGAACGCAGTAAAGTAATCGAAACCTCACATCGGGAAGTTATAAAATGTAAAAATTTAACCAAATGCCAAAACAAGTCCGTAAAAAAACAGGGTTATTTAAACGTATGACAGTCGTCTAAATTGATGAAACCATTATGGATATACGTCGGTTGATTCCAGAACTCTACTGATCATGCAAACGGAAGAAAGTTATGCGTTTCTCTGTTTGTGTGATAGTGGTTGGCATCGTACTTGGCTTTGTAACGCGGGGTACTTTTACTTTTTTCCTTATTTCATTGTCTCTGTGGCATAAATTATTAGTATGTCGGCTGTGAAACGACTGACTGAGTTCGATTTGTTAGTAATGCTTGTGGGATGAAAAAAATTTATGTGTGGCTTATGCGTCTAAAAAATCTCTCAGTACTTTTAATACCCATGAGCCAGGATTAGTATCCCAAAGTGGGATCAAGACTGATATAATACATTTTAACTAGTTTATGGAAATTTATCTCGTCGTTTGAAGATTTTTTTACTATGAATTTTAATCAATATAAAAGGTAGCAAAAGTACATAGGTGAGACTTGTGCCTTTTAAAAATATTAAATTGACTTTTATTGCTATACCGATAGTGAAATGATGTCTTTATTAATGACCCGTCTTCATTAATTCATTTTTAATTTTACGTCTATTTAATTACTAAACATCTTCTTAGACTAACTTTAAATCACGCTCATTAGTATTATAGTTCCGAAGACAGATAAATAATAGTTAATTATACTTCCACTCCTTTTGGAATTTTCATGCTCACACCTTAGATCTCTATCTCTATATCATCTAGACTTTAGAATAACCATAGTTTTGGTATTAAAGTGTTATTTTATTTTCAATATGATTTATATTTAATTAAAGACGTCAAGTAGATTAATCGATAGCGGTTTACCTACTTCACTTTTACCACTTTGTCTTTAAAATAGAAATAAGGAAAGTATTTTTGAGACAAAAGTTTTTGGCATACCTAGATCTACATTCGATTGTTTAAAAATTGATTTCAGTATAAGAATTGGTTTTAGTCGTCGTTAAAATAGTTTGTACCTGGTACCTATAATAGTCATTTACGTATTACATGAATAATTGAATAAAAGACAGTTAAATATAATAATTTTGAACCAAAAGAAATGTGATTAACTATCATTAATGCTTATGTTACTTAGACTCCATTATATTCCATTATACTATATCCTATTTCAAGGATGAAATAATTTAATATATTATATGTACGACTTGGTATTAGCATACAAGTCAGTATAGTACCTGTATCACCAAGACCTATGAAGTCGGGACTTGCAAGTCGCTACAAGTCAGTGGAGAACTTGTCGACAGTATCATCCGTCGCGACGCTCCGCTGGTAACTGAAGTGTCAGCCGGTGGGCGGGGCGTCGGTTGGGCGTGTCCCAAGCCCCGCCCACTCGACAAACCCGCCTTGTACGAAAAACGTGTGACATGTGGGCGGAGCTTACTGAAGTATCGACGCTAAGGACACTTTATCAAGTAATTTGCTACCATCGAAACGAATTTAAAATTTATACCACTAGATAAATTGCCCTATGAATATTTTGTTATTTAGGTTTCATGTTGGAAATTATTTTTTATGTACCTACAAATTGCGGTTACATAAGATATTAGTAAATGCTTGATACAATTTGCTTCTCATGTGTATCCTAAATATAGATCAAATTAGGTTAAGTATTTTAATAACACCATGAAATACACAATACAGAAATATATTGTAAAACAGAGAATTCAGCACTCATGATATCATAAATATTATAATTATAATATTACCAACGATCAAATATTTACGATATTACTGTTACACATAAACAAAATCTTTACGTAAATTTTCTTAATTTGCATAATGTAGGAATCACTTGTCGATTTATTTTACGCTACAATCAATAAGAAACATAATTCCTATTAATAAAAATCAATATTCAAATAATTCATGCTAAATACCTGACAAAATCATTAAGCTATTTAAATTTAAACAACAAAAAATATTTTAAACATTAATTAATTTAACAAAAAGTATTATACAATCTCAGAATATCTTATTTAAAAAATGCCATTTATATTTTCGGAATTTGTTATAAAATATAATATTTAAACAAGTGAAAGAGTTATCAAAGCGTCACAAAGCGGCTATGAAGGGAATCTCTTTGAGAAAATTGTTGGCATGAGCGCGCCACCTTGCATACTTAAACAATAATGCCGGCGCGGCGTGGTAGCTAGCTGTTTCATACAAAAATATATTGTAAATTAACTTAAAATTATGTTTTAGAGGAACGTTTAAAGGTTTTAGAATTTTTCCTATGTAAAAAAACGTTCGGTGTTATGTGTGCAGTGCTGGAATGAAATAGAGTAATGGTGTATATAAACTATGTATAAAATATGAATTGTAATTATTGTCTTATATATTTTCTGTTTTTACATCATGTTGAATATGAAGTTTTTTTTGTAAGTTCATTCAAATCAGATTTTTGTGTATTACCTAGGTAAAAAAATAAAACATTAAGTATGCACCGAATAAAAAATAATAAAGTTATAGTTTTTACTTATAAGAATTTGTTTTTTTTATTAATAGGTGAAATACCTGTAATATTTCTTTGTGGTGAAATATTAATTAACGACTAAAATTTAATACCTATGCTTAGATGTAAAATTACAAAAAATAACTTGAAATAATTGTTCTTGAATTCTTTATTTTATGTTTTTCTATTATCAAGTTAAGATAGCAATTTAAAGAACTTAAGAAGGATTATCACATCATTTTGAAAACTGAAAAATGGAATAACGGCTAATTACTTTGAAAACTTAAAATCACGAAATACTTTCCCAAATTGGCTACCAATCACCGCATATACATCATCGCGTATAATTCATCATCATTGCCTTAGCCACCAAAACGCTACTCTTTAACATACACAACGGCCAATGCCTAAATTTCCACAGTAAGCTGTTGGAAGCGGCCTGCATCCAGCGACTTCCTGCAACATTTTTCATGTGATATTGACCCTCTTATGTCTGAAAGTCGAATGTTGGGCTTTCAACTACCTGACTTCCACTTAATAACTTCTCAGCCCAATTCTATTATTTCAATAATAAAACAAACTATACTAGACCACTTCCTACCTCATCGCAACCGGGTGTCGTATGCCTTAAAGCTGATATTCTAACCCTTTACAAGAGTTACAGCGCAGATATTCCCTGCTCTCCCCACCCACACCTTTGATCTAAATGACGACAATTATTTGATACGGTATTTTATCTCGACTATTTCGCTCCAAAATGTCTTACTTAAGCGTGTAAGAGGAGATGTGACTAGGATGAGTCAAATTTTGGGCGTTAAGAATATAATATTATGGAATTATTTAATCTTTTGCTTACTCTTATTGTAATGTATTCTTTATACGGATTTGAAATTATTCGTTTTATTATAATTTTACAGACGGTGTAAAGCTATATCTATTGAAATTTAAGAATAGAAAAGTGGTTTACTTAGCCTTTTAACAAAACCCTAGACATAACAGTTCATAGCCTACACACATTGCTACCACACTAAAGAGGGAAAATTATGAAATTTATTAATTAAATTAATTAATTCTATTAGCATATTTACGAGTATAATTCTAGGCTCAAAAGGACATAATTAATCAGAAAGTCTAGTATTCTATTGATTTATTTTGCTTTGTCACCAATTGATACTTTTTTCGTCATATTAATGCTAAATAAAACTTTTAATTTATGTTTTTAATTAGAAAAATACTCTCATATTTAAAGGATTCTAACGCACGTCGATCAGGTTTACCTAAAAACATACTTAACATCTATATAGAACCGTGGTTCCTAACCTGGTGGTAATTACGCCCGCGGGGGTAAAACTTGTATTTTACGGGGGTAACAATAAGCTGGTTGCTGTCTTAAATGAAACAAAACCTGAAGCAGTACCACCAACCTTCGTATTAAAAATCATAATTTTTTATCAGATTCAGGAACAGAAATTTCAAAAGCATAATAAGTTAAATAATAATAATAAATGCGGAGACATATTAGACACGGCCATCTGATCTGCCATCTGGTCAAAAGAAACCAGTTAAGGCTTGTACATAGACATGTAAATATATATACATAGACAAATACATACAGGCAAAATAAATAACAGGCAAACACAAGTAATCATCATACCAATGTATGCATAAAACTTTTAACTGATTATTGTAAAATCACTCCTAAGTTATTTAAATGTTTATTTATTATTAATTATTTGTTATGTGCAATTGTTTTAAGTTTAATAAAGTCTGCGTATAAGTATTAATACGAGTTGTTTAAGATCATCGTTGAGAGGAGAGGTAAAATCAGTCACCCTAGTTAGATCATAGGAGTAACGGACCTAAAAAGGTTAGGAATCACGAATTTGGAAGCTTCTAATGGAACTGCTCTAAATAAAAGTTTTTTATTGTTTTTTTTTTAATTGTCAATGCAATATAATTCTATTTTTTTAAATAGGTTTGCGTGATTTTTACCAGAAGTTATTTATTAATTTCATCCACGCTTATAAGACAATTAATTTATATCGCGGTGTTTAAATTATATTTATTTACATACGTATATAACTACGCCATGCATACAATGATAGCCACCTTATATTTTTATCTTTAAAGCAGATTACAATGTTTACTACATCGTCAGTGAACCATGGTTCACTTACCAGATTAATATCATGATCTTAATCTGTTCTTCGTCAAGACGTTCCCGTCAGGGCGTTATGTGCTCATCGGGGATGTATATTTATAAATAATAATAAGTTGTTTAATAAGATAATTAAGTCTTAATATATTCAGTAGTTAGTGTGGCTACATGTCCTTCAAATTGGAACGAAACAGTGCATTTACACAGCTGTTTGGCGGGGGAAAAAGACATTGGAGGTAACTACCCAGGCGGCCTGTCAAATATGAGAGACATATTCAGTAAATAATGTACATTACAGCATGTACATAATTATATTCTGCATCATCACAAACTATAAAAAGTATTATTGATAAGGTAATCGTAATCCAGCGGATGCTAACGGGTACCCTATTGCTAAAAATACGTATGGTATTACATATTTCTGTTGTTTAATTTCTGGGCAAAAACTAAATCTGTATCAGCCCATATACGTCCCACTGCAGGGCACGGGCCTCCTCTACAATCGACAGTACGGCTGAGAGTGGTTAGGCCATATAGTCCACCACGCTGGCCTAGTGCGGGTTGGCAACAAAAAACTAAATACATTTTGCGATATAATTTAGTTCATTACAATAGGCATGACGAATTATTTCAAAATCATGTTTTATAATATAGATACACATTTATTATATACGAAATAATATATATTTCAAGAATTAACACAGTTTTAAGCCATTTTTCTAATAATCTTTCAATAGTGCACAGAAAAAACTAGTATGTATCATGGCGTCTGTTATAATGTCATCACTAGGTAAACATGTCATTGTGTCTATGCGCAGCGAAGAAAGTTAACGAAACAAAACATATTTCGTTTGATAAAAATGAATTCTAAAGTCAATAAGTGGTTCCGGCAAAGTTCACATTCCACATTTCTAAAGAAATTGATAATGTTTACGGCAGGTTTACATAGGCGTGACGTCATGCGTCGTGGCTAGCGTTTCTGTCAAAATGGCTGATTGCTATATTTTGTAATTTTATTTTATTGAAAATGTTGTTAATCTCCAATTCTGGATTAAAACTAAAACATAGTTTTAAACCCTTCTATTTTGATACTGTCGTCACGCCTATTGGATGCTTGCTTAGGTCAACTAATATAAATAATTCCATTGTTAGAATAAAGTAAGATAATACGCATTTCATTAAAATATAATAATATTTTGCAATAATATCTTATAATTATTTGTAAAGCACTTTTATATTTCTCGTAATAACAAATTATAATTCCCTCCATATTACACACATTTTGTAAAGAAATTCCGTTTACGAAGTACAGAGCGTGAATATTGTCGATTTTTCCCAGTAGGCCGGTCTCCCGTCAGAACAATTAAGCAAACGAGTGGAGGCTGATTTATGAACGAGTTTGGCTAATCCGATCCGACATGAGCCGAGCCGGACATTTCCAATGGATACGCGGCCAATCCTATCACCTTTCTGTACATTCGAAAATAGCTATTATCACCGCTGCGTTGCATTCGACTTTCCTTGTTAATTCATAATTTAGTGGTTATTTTAATTATTTCTGTATCAGTCCGTATACGTCCCACTGCAGGGCACTGGCCTCCTCTACAATCGACAGTACGATTGAGAGTGGTTAGGCTATATAGTCCACCACGATGGCCTAGTGCGGGTTGGCGGACTTACATTTTAATTATTTAAATACGCTTATTTCTCAGTTGCAAATCGAAGACTAATAATTTAGAGAAACAGCTGTGCATTTGGTTGTAGATGGACTAGATTATTTATTTCTATTTTTATTTACTATTTATTTTTTTATGTTACTTTTTAATTTAGTGCCAAACGACTGTGTAGTGGATCGTGAATAGACTGGATTATTTGTTTGTATTTTTATTTTGTATTAGTTATTTAATTAGTTTAGTGTCAATTAATATGTCACCCTCCTGGCTACATAATTAGCTAGGTTAGTTCCCTTTCTTCAAAGATCGTTATATGAAATCCATCCGTTAATGAACCGGTTTTGAGCTAACATTACCCGAATTTAGAGATTAAGCTCTAAAGGAAAAAATTAAATGATAATGATTATTCTATTTTAAAACAACAAAATTAAGTGCATGCATGCTGTTAGTAAGGGACCAAACGCGGCTGCCAACATGCTGACGGTGGTCGCGGGTTCAAACCCCAGGACACACCTCTGAATTTATTCATGTATGTATTTTATTGATGGAAGCGTAGCAGACTATAACTTAGACCCTAATCATAGTCTCGATTGTAGAGGCCTGACCTTGCAGTGGAATATAAGTGAGCTGGATTATTATGCAGAGTATTAAGAAAAGTAAACGCTGTCATAGTATAAAACAAGTTATGTATCAAAATTCTACCAACAAAAATACCGTCGTGCAACCACAGTAATACGTCTGGAAAAGCACGAAATTATTTATTTGAGGTGTACAAAAGAGGCAAGACGACCAAGAGGCAGACCACCTGCAAGAAGTCCGAGTGACGTCGTGAGAGTCGCAGGAAAACAGTGGATTCCCTTGGCACAGAATAGTAAAGGTGGCGTGTAAATGAGGAGGCCTATTCCCAGCAGTGGGTTGACGTGGGCTGATATAGATAGAAAAAAAAAGATAAAATAATGTTGCTGAGACATCTTCTTTCTAACTTTTCTGGTCGCTCAATTATATTTCTTTCGCATACTGATATTAGAAATTATGTTATGTTTTTAGAAAAAACGAAAACCAAAAATAAATCGCTTAAATTGATTGAATTTAAAATCATTTATAGATTTAATAATAATAATTTAGCCTAGTTACGTTACCTACCACGGTACGGATTTAATCAACAATTAAACAGGGCAAGGCTATTGTCCAACATGCTGGCCTACTGCGAGTTGTCCATCAATTAGGTATAAATTCATAAACCATTTCTAAAATATAGTTTTTCTTCCATACTTAATAGAAGTGGTAGGCAGAAGAACACCCACGTTTCGCCTTGTAAGTTCCGTCCCATGATGCGATAGGGGGCGAGCCTATCGCCATATCAAGCATAAAGTCATGACTCCGGAATGTTATTGAATAGAAAATCCAATATCTCTTTGCCATACCCGGAATTCGAACCCTCAGCTTTGTAATTATACTGTAGTATAACTACGCCACCAAGGCAGTCTAGTTTTTTTACTATCCTTTTTTTCTTTTATTTGATATTTAGATTCACAATAACAATCAATTTAGTATTATATTACTTGGATGTGAATGTAACGCTATTAATAACGCACCTTATTAATATGAACATAACAATTATCATTGCCTTTGCATTACCTTGCCGTAACACAGTCTAAAGGAAGGTAAATAATTTTTGTCATTGTATCTCTTTCAATTCTGTATCTGTATTCTGTATCAGCCCATATACGTCCCACTGCAGGGCACGGACCTCCTCTACAATCGACAGTACGATTGAGAGTGGTTAGGCCATATAGTCCACCACGCTGGCCTAGTGCGGGTTGGCGGACTTACACACCATAGAAATTTTTATAAATCGCTATGGTATGCAGGTTTCCTCACGATGTTTTCCTTCACCGTTTTAGTGCGTGGTGATTGACTATCAATACACACATGACTCCGAAAAGTCAGAGGTGTGCCCTGGGATTCGAACCCGCGACCACCGTGACCATGTTGACAGTCGCGTCTAGTCCGTTTACCAACAGGCCACCACGCACCTCTTTCAATAACTAGTTGCATTGCATTACGAAAATTAAGAATTTAAAACGACTATATTTAAGTTATTTAATTATTATAAAGCATACAAATTTTAAATGCAGGCAAATTATTTGTATTTGTATTATTCTATGTACATGTATTCAAAGAGTTGATCCCAAGAAAGCTGGTGTGTTCGTCGAACCGTGTGACGACATTAGCACTGGCGCCGCGCGATAAATAAATTCAAACGTAGCGTCCGCTCCGCTGCCGTAATCCATCTGTTGTGCTCAAATTAATTAATTAATATCGTCATTATGGTGACAATACAACTGTATCTTTATATAGTATATAGGTATAAAGGTGCGAGTATGCTGTTAATACTATTGAGTTGTTATGTTTTTGTGTTTTAAGTAAAATTATTTTACATTTTTTATATACTACGGAAATAGTACGATTAGTAAGAAGAATGAGTTTTGATACCAAAAAACGTTAAATATTGGTTGTCGATGTGTATAAATATCCATATTAAAAAATTACAGGACACAGTTGTTTTAAATCCAGTTAATAACAATAGGCTACTTCTGACAAGATGGTACGAAAACTGTTAAAGGAGACCTCTAGGCTCCGACGCGGAGCATTTTCTATGGCCTAAAAACAATTATGAAATAACTATAAATATACTTATACTGGCAATTCCAGTTAAAAAATATCATTATTTCTCATGCTGTGTCTAACCATATTCAAAAATACAAATACTTCACACACGACTACCGCACCATGTCAAATCAACAATACTCCATCAAAGCCAGCGCGCACAAGGCGGAACGTTAATTCGCGACATAGTAAGATTCAATCATCCATTACAATCGCTTCAACATTAGTGTAGAGCCACTCAAGGCAGTTCCGGCGTCTGTATCAGCGATCACATCGCTAATTGTGCGTTAATCAGTCGTTAATTACCAGGCACGGGCACGCGTGACGTCATTATGCATTGACCCCCCCCCCCCCCTGAAACTTCCCCTCCCGCCCCGCCGCCCGCGCACAATCAATAACGCACTGTCATGTGCAACTTGATCTAATTTGTCTCGAGTACAGTTACAAGTGGCGTTTATGTCGCAATAGGTTATTGTGTAAAATTGTTTCGGCTTTGTGACGTGGGAAAATGGGGTTACAGATTGAGGCGTTAATATGCACCTGGTTATGGAATAGCTTTGTGATTGGATTAGGTATTGCTGATTAAAAAGTTGTTGTCTTATTTTATGAATAAACTGATTATTTTTTGATAATGCTCAGCTTACGCCGATGGGTCTAAAACTTCTTCATATCGTGTGTAAGTACAGAATCTTAATATTGAAAGAAAGTATCTTGTAAGATATAATGAGATAGCTCATACCAACCTTCTAGTAACTATAGCATACGGTATTATATTCTATAGTGGTATTTACTGGAAAAATACTTTTCATTCTTTGCAAACAAAGTTAATTTTCAAACTGACAAACTGGTCACCTGATGGTAAGTGAACACTGTCGCAAATAAACGACGCTTAGATCATGAATGTGTTGCCAGCTCATAAAATCGGGAGAGGAGCGGGAAGACAAAAGAACTGGGAGAGGAAAGGCCTCCGGCAATCTCAGTCGCATTACATTGAGTTCCTGGGAGACAGTGGCCCCAAACGATCTTACTCAATCATGCTGACCCATGACTGACAACTGCGTGGCTCTACCTATTCCGAAATAAATATGTGACAATAAATTAAAAAAAAACTTGATGTGGAAACATTAATTATTACATTATCTTATGTCTTATTATGATCATCATTTATACCAGCCTCAATATACAACCAATGTTATGTTGCAAAATTTAAGAGTCACTGTAATTTATATGCATTTTCCACTCGTAAAACACATCTTTAGCGCCGTTGAATTAATAAACACCTTAGTATCTTTCCTCTTAATAGCATTAGACGTCTGTTTTTGCAACGAATTGGAAATAAAATATAACGCGTGATACCTCACGACCTTAATGGACTTCGAAGTACGCCAGCTTCCGCTAAAAGCCTAATCCTGTTTCTAGGGACACTGGCTACGGATAAACAATGCAAACGAAATCAGACTATGGAATTACAGACTGCAGAATTCTAAACATTTTTAGCTGGAAGGGTTGGTTGTGAATACTTCGTGTGGCTAGATTTTTATGGTATTTTTAATGGGTTCTTGAAAGTACAGTTTACATTTTGCTAGTGGTCGGATCATTAGATTTAGATACTGGCTATAAGAGGTGGTTGAAATCCCTACACAGTAACCGACGCAAGGGTGGCGCTTTTCGGACTCAACTTGTGTTTGGTTTCGAACCTGCCGAAGTCATTGTGGCGATCAACGGTAGTTGGATATCCTGCACTAGAGGTAACGCTGTTTGAAAGGAACTACACTTGCTATCATCTTGTCAATCTTTTCCTATATCGCTTATCATCCCTGCATATAACACCAAGATTTTCTCCACTTGGCAGCCCTGTCATACCATAACTGAACTACAATCTACTTATTATCCCACTTTCTTGTAATCATTTAACTGGCCAATTTTTTGTGGGTGTTATTTCATCTATTATAACTAGATTTCCACGGTTTGGCAGCCCTGTCCTGAAGCTGGTGGTCGGTGGGGCCCGTTGCCTTACGTCATGCGACGGGACGCGCCATTTGCGCCGCTTGCATCGTGAGTGATTAGCAAGCCGTGATTGCACTATGACCGATTGTTGCACTCATGTTTGCATATGTCATGCTGTATGAAGTGACGGGGTTTTGGCGATACATTGCTGCTACGGAAAAATTTAAAGGCTATTCAGATTCTTTAGACAAAAACTAATATAGGTTGAAGCAGCGACGACAAATTCAGTAATCACGAAACTAAATGCATTTTAATTAATATATCGGTTTTAATGAATAATGAGGCAAGTTTTACACTAAAGTGGGCTGATGGAAATGAAAAATTAAAATTAATAAATCTGCGTCTATAATTAATAGGATACTTCGCTATACCAATTAAGGTTTTACCAAAATAAAACAAAATTAATGAATAAAAACTCAAAATTGTACAGTTTTTTAAATACATAAACCATAAGAGCTCACAAAATGTATGCAGTGCAATATTTATTTCTTCCAACGCAAGCCACGTTCAATTTTGTTTACTCCCAGCCCGGTTTAATTGCCACCTCTTAATCCTTTAACCCTGTCAAAATATGAACTAGTGCTGTCATAAAAAATAGTCGTAAAGCCGGAACAGAGCAGTGAATATCGGCGCCAGTGTCCGAATAAACCTGGAGGACTACTCTGTTATCGAAAACGAAATTCGAATGTTTCAACGTTCGACGTTCGAAGTAAGTTAAAAGGTTTCTGACTCCTGAAATTCATACTATGCTTCATGACACTTGTCATTCGCTCCGAGCTTAGTCTATGGATACGACAAACGATCGAAGATTCGAATATTTTGTGAAATACATAGGCTATGTCGTACAAGTTTACGAACGACATCCGAACATTCGAACTTCGTTTCGGATTATAGAGGAACACCAGGATCGACCGGTTGTACTGTCAGCGGCACTCATGTGTTCACACGAAAAACACATGTGAATTAATAATATTCTAATTTTATGTTTAAATGGATATATCGGACGTGTACTTATTGTTCGATGACACAAAATCGATAGTTACAGTACTTTGACGGGCCGTAGGGGGTAATGGAGCACTAGCTTGTGGAAATAATAATGATACTGTTTTTACGTATTGATCTTTAAGCAATAGTAGGCGCGCAATGTATAACGTTTAAAAGTTGCAGCGAAATTCACGTTGATGTCTAGCGGCGGCTGATTTTTACTATCGTTACATTATACGTTATAATTGGCATCGTTAGGACAAGATATCAATGTTTTATTAGTGAAGAGTGTCATACCTCAATATACAATCTGTACTGTCCTCAATATACGGCTGTAGAGCAGGTCTATGCTCTGCAGTAGGATGTATATGGACTGATACTGAACATCATACACATTTTTGTCCTAAATACTTTGGTCAAATATCTAAATATCATAAAAACAACTTCTAATATAACGAAAAAAAATATATTAACCTAAATTACAACCAGGTGAAGTTCGATTATTTTTTTTTGACAACATAACTACAACAAATATCAACCTAGAATCCAGCGAAAACATTTTGAATAGCGAAGCGTAACTTCGGTCGGCAAAGCTCGAAATCAGGTGCGATGCGGGATCACGTAGGCATTAATAATGATAAATTCGCGTCATTAATTCATCGGGATTAGTCGTGAAGGCCGAGTGTGCGCCGCCGATAACCAAATATTAACTCAATTAGTCCGAGACGGGTTGGCGGCGCATTCAAATGTCTGCTAATCTTACGCTCGGCCCGCCAGTCCGCGCATTACTGTACAGGATGCCCGGATTAGCATTTTACATTCGGTTTAGTACTGGAATTTTAATGGGTATTTATAATATATTTTTAATATTAGTATATCTTGTGTGTAATTATAGTGTTGGTATTAAGGATAAGTTGGTAGTGTTTGGTTTACATTTTTAAGTATAAATAGTATATAAACAGAATATATGTCGAAAACCCCTATGATGTGGATAGTTCTGACGCCGGCTGTAAAACGAAAGGTCGCGGGTTTCGTTCCCGCATCGCGTCCATTGTTTTTGGGATCCACTTATGTTTTTTAGATTGAAACGAATGTTACATATTGAAATAAAACTATGATTTACAGGTTTTTTTACATTTTTTTTTAATTTCCGGCGCTAAGATTACTTTAGAGCTTTCGTGTTCACGGGGCGGACTGAGACTGAGACTGAATAATAGTTTTATTTTAATCCACAAATGTTTGTTTTACGTTTACTTCGACGGAAGAGCCTTTGGTAGACTCTAAAACCTAATCTAAGGACTTTTTTTAAAAGTATATTGTCTTTAGAACTATGTGTGATATGCAGGTGTATTATAGACCCTCTAAATTTTTTGGATCCGAATGCGTTGTTGTCATGCCGTTGTCTAAATATTAGGATTATTTTTTTCTCTTCACATTATTACATTGGACTTGTAAATACTAGGATTTATACTTTACTTTAGATTGCAAATGCAAATGCTTGTTATTTATATTATAAAAACATATCTTAAACGTTACATTAATTAGATATTTTTTAAATTTTATTTGTAGTTCCAAATTTCTCCACACACACACAGATACATGACTAAAATGTTGATCAAATTTCAGCTAGCCTTGTTTATGCATAGTGTTAGTTGTTGATATACAGAGCTGTGCGTAGGTCTCCCTTTAGCCATTGAGTAAGGGGATATCGTTTAATCCACCACTATAATCTACGAAATGGATGGACATTTGGGATGTACTAGACTAACAGCAAGCCTAGGGGTGGAATTAACAACCCTCCAGAATATTCCAGATATATAAATATTAAATATTGTAATCTATTGCGTGAATTTTGTGTCTACGTTAGTGTGTATATTTTTCCTTGTTCAAATTCTATATAACATTATTGAAAACCAATCTTATTATTTTGATATATTGCTAACGAAGGCTAATCCTACCAAGACAGAATATTGTTAAAAATTCTCGCACAAACATTCCCCATCTGAATTCGAACCTAAGTCACTATAATCACTAGATTTACTGATAATTAAGCTTCATACACTCACAGTAACAAAGCCTCGGGTTACTAATTGTAATAATCCAATTAGTAATGGCCTATGGTAATGAAAAATGCATGGTTAGCAATGACAGATTGTTAATGCGCAGCTGACGAGGCAAAAGCTACGGCGAGACACCGGCGTCCATCATTGTCGCTCATGATATTTACACCTACTTAACTAGCTACTTACTAGCTTTCGCCCTCGATTTTGTTGTGGATCTAGCTCGGAAGAATTTATAAAATCAAAAAATGTTGGGGGTGTCATTGTTGTTTGGCTGTTTACATTTTAACATTTTGCTTAAAGCCCTGTATGTTTACATTATTGTTTTTGATTTTATGTGTAGGCCTGCGACGGTAAATATTTTTTTCTTTTCATTCTTTCAAAATTCAAATCGAATTGCAACGCTGGACAATAATTTTGTCATAATATCTAACTGCTGCTGAGTTTTCCGTCAAATATAATGAAATTATCCTTAAGTGCGACTGAATCTGTCCATGATATCAATACTATTTTAGAGACAAGTCATGATTGAATATTTTGATCACAGAAGAACAGGAAATAAGATGTTCCTGGTTTGTAGCGAAGTCAAAACAAATCAAAAATGTCTATCTGTACATGGTGATTAGAAATTCTGGTAAAACTTTAGTGTATCTGTCCAAGATATCAGGGTTGGGAGGGAGTGGGGGGGGAGGGGGAAGGTGTCTCATGTCCCCTGGTACCACTCCCATGAAAAGGTGACGCACCATTCCCGAGAAAAACCAATTAATGTAACCTAACCTCAAAACACTTGTTGTCAGAACAAATTTACTTCTGCAACGTCTCCGGCGCTGCGGGAAGTGCAGCCCCTTCGCCCTTGCGTAACAAAGGATAGGCACCCATGCTCACCTACGGCTCGCACGGTTGCCTATCCTTCGTTACAGCGGGCGGGGGCTGCTCGCCCTCCGCGCCTCCGGCTTTTATATACACTCTAGGGGTGGTAACCAAAAGTCTACGTGAAGTCGGGGTGCCCTAAGTCGGTTTTGAGACAAAGTCGACCTATTTTTCCCACAAAGTGGGTACACTAACTACCATCGGAACATCATTTCCAAGTTGTTTAAAAAACAAATAAAACAACAAACATGATATAAAGTTCATTTATTGAAACTAAAATTTATCACATAATTTCTCGGAAATTATACACCACCTTTTAATAAGAGTGGTATTGTTTTAATCAGGGACTCAATCCCTACCACCTGTGATCACTTTCGCCGCTGTCTTCGTGGGCAAATAAACTAAAGTCTAAACTAAAGTTAGGTTACATTAATTGGTTTTTCTCGGGAATGGTGCGTCACCTTTTCATGGGAGTGGTACCAGGGGACATGGGACACCTTCCCCCTCCCCCCCACTCCCTCCCAACCCTGATATCTTGGACAGATACACTAAAGTCCATCCGAAATTCTGACCTTCAATTGCCTACCCATAATTTGATAAATAATTATCAACGTAATGTTACTTTAATTAAATAATTTAAAGCAATTTATGAAATTTAAATTAAATATTTTTGTTGAAATATTGATTCAACAGCTTCATGCAATCTGCTGTTTAAAATGTTGCACAGAACAGTGGATACAGTAATAAATAACGGATGATAATTATAATATTATCTATATCACTCTATACCTATGTATGTGATAAATAAGAATACAAGAAGCCAACTTCAACACAGAAGAGACACTTAAAGAAGAAGAATATCACTCACCAGGATTTCGCCACTGAAACTAGACGATGCCGACAAAAACGGTGATCGATGTAGCACTCATCATTACTTGCACTATGTCCACAAAACAATCGCTATTAATTAACAACTCTAGCGCAGCTACAGAGCACGCATTACATTTTTTCAAACGATCACGAGCAACTAAACATTCAGCGAGATGACACAAGATAATTACTATAACTACCCTCCACTAGATAATATTTTTTCAAAAGCGCAAAAAATACAATATGTCAGTTGAAATGAGAGACTGGTTTTTAATAAATTATTTGATAAATTGAGTGTTTTATTGCATATATTAAGTAATATAAGAGAGTTAGAATTATTACCTTTCACGCGAGAATACATCTTCGATTCTTCTACATAGGTTGAGTTCAAGAGTACAAAACTTTGAACAGGGTATAAGATGTTTCTGGTGTGGTTTGGAGTCAAAACATAATATCTAGGCTTAGTTGTCCGGGCCGCAAAATAGTAATACATTTTTAAAAATATATTTACAATATTTAAGCCGTAGTGGAAAAGGTATTAATATTTAAAATCATATCGATCGGTGTACTCATATTATAGTAGTAAATTTAAATGACTGGTCAGTAATTCCATAAAATCCATTCCAACCTTTTAACGCGGCTCGAATTGTAAATGCGCACTTTGTGTGAAAATAAAATAAAGAATTAAAAATATTTACTAATTTTTTTTTTGTTGCTAACTAATACCCAGTTGACAAGACAGGCCCCAACTAGATACAAAAGGTGTATACACTTAAAAGTGTGACAGTTTGATGTATTTTTTACTACTCAATGCAAGGAAATAAATCCAATGTAAAAGTTATGTGCAGGTTTCAAAAGTTAGCCTTTTTATTTTGAATCAATTTCAGACGTCCTAGTGTTAAAAGTACCTGTACATGAACTTTATTGCCTTAAAAACTCGAGGCCACTAATCGAAAAACATCGTATAAACACCCCAAAATTCGCTAAATTTCAATTTCATTCTTCGAATTATATAACAATACATTAAACAACTGAAAAACCAATTCACCACAAAAGACTTAACAATAAACGTAATATTAATATAACATTTTCTCAAAATCATTTCGGCTGAACAGCTTTTCTTACAAAACAAACGAAAACCGAAAGCAAACTTAATCCAATCCGGGAATAACCGAGTGAGACGTCGACTCAAACAAATTATTTGACATAATATCGTTAATTAGAAACCCTCTTTTGTGACTGGGGGTAGGGTAATTAGGTTCGGATGTTCTGAATGGGCCCTTTTTCTGCTCGTTACGGCTGAAACAAAGGGGCAAAGAAGTAAATACTCCGTATTCAGACAAGATTTGCATTCGTCTCGGGGAAGGTAAGAATTTGACTTTAATTTAGTTACAGCCCCGGTCGGGTTGTTTGTTTTTATTATTAATGGCCCTATTGTTTATTTTTGTGATAACTTTTCGTGAAACCCGTAGGTGAAATCAAGCTTATATATTAAATGAACAATGAACAATTACATTTATATTAAATGAATACTTGGTAATATTGAATGAGATATAATTAAAAATATACATTATTTTAAATTATACTCTCCATAGGCTGTAAATCGGGAGGCCACTGGCTCGATCCCTGCACCGACACTAATATTAACGGAGTTAAAATGTATCACGTGTCTTCATCACACAAATATTCGCTATCCAAAAAATATCTTATCAACGTATGTAAATTTTCGTACCCGCGTGAAAATTGATAGTTTTAACAACACGAGAACCGAAGTTGCAATGAATATTTCAATAAATATTTCTTTATAAAATCCAACTTTCCATATTTTTAAAGTATTTTGTTAATCACTACATAGTATAAAACAAAGTCGCTTACTCTGTCCCTATGTCCCTATGTCCCTTTGTATGCTTAAATCTTTAAAACTACGCAACGGGTTTTGATGCGGTTTTTTTAATAGATAGAGTGATTCAAGAGGAAGGTTTATATGTATAATACGTACATATTATTGTACAGAAATCTATTTGTACCCGGGCGAAGCTGGGCCGGGCCGCTATTAATTATATTTGAAAATAATAAGAAATTTAAAAAAATATGTCACATATGTTTATTTTTGCAAAGTATAAAAAGCGGCCGGGTCGCGGGTCGCGAATGAGGGGAGGTGGGGGATTCGTCGCGGTTGTCTACAAGACGTCTCCCCTTGCGGGTTTAATTGCACTGCCATTGTTCCGGCTGATTTGATTCTGTATCTCTCTATAGGGCACAATCATAATAACGAGCTTAGCGGCCGTCTTGCCCCACCATCCTCCCACATCACCCTGTAACTGGCTTTTACAAGCCTCAACGAAATTGGAATGAACTGCTAATTAGCGGAGAAATTACTTCTTTGTTTTATGTGACGTTCTTGGTTTGTACATATTATGATGCATGGTAATATGTACGAGCCTACTTAAATAAAGAAAAATTTACTTGCCCAATTAAACAAGATTATTTTGGTTCGCAATCCATCACGATTGCTTCATTTATGGGAGACCGATTTATGGGTGATCATTGACCAAACTTAATAATAAATAGTCCAAAAAATAATTTAGAGTCTGGACGGTCATCTTAAATATAGCGGAAATTAATACCATGAATTAATCCCTCTTTTCCGTTGTGAAAATAAAGAACTCATTTTCATGTCAGTCAAAATACCTACTCAAAATAACGCAAAATAATCAATAGTCTTTATCAATTCAATAAATATGTGTTAAAACCGCAGATACATGTGGATGCATGACAGTCCATGTCACACACACACACACACACACACACTTTTACAATATCAACAAACATCTTGCCGCTAATTGTGTTTGCTATTCCTTTAGAAGGCTCTTTTGACTCGCCTCCAATTGTGAAACTCGTTTTGAATCGACGTTAAATGCGACCGAATTTCAGATAATTAACTCAGATTACGGCCTTTCTGCGTATTATTCGCTTTTGTTGCAGAAGATTTTGAGTAGCTATTGTTGACACATATTTTTTAACTTGTTTCAACTTCACTAATATTATAGTTGCGAAAGTTTGCATGTATGGATGTATGTGACTCTTTCACTTAAAAACGGCTGAACCGATTTCGATGATACTCGAATGCATTCATTCGAGTATCATCGAAATCGGTTCAGCCGTTCCATTCCTGTCCCGTGCCATTGCACGGGACAGGAATGGACAGGGTTGCACGCTTCTCGTCAACGGAATGAATGAAATAGGACTGAATGCAATATAATGGGATGGAACGGGAAAAGCAATATCGTCAATGGCGGTCATATTCAAATTAATCAAACAGTAATTAGATACACAATATAACGTATAACTTAATATTCATGTTGTTGATGTGAACTTGATATAAGAACTTTCTGCACCCGGGCGTAGCCGGGCCCGACCGCTAGTATCAACATATATTTTCTATATTATGTCCTATTAGTGAAACATCTTCCCCGTGGCATGTGCCTAATAACAGAGTAAAAGCTGTTTAGTTGGTGGAAACTAATATCATGAATTCAAATGAAACTCGCTAATTGGCCAGGTACGTACTTACTTGAACGCAATTTAGCATCAAAACAGTTGCTTTTAATCCATTACACTATTACGTGTGCTCTGATGTTTATATAATATTTTTTTGCTTGTTTATTGTGTTTATTGAACATATGCCCCCTAGAATATAATAGGAGGCAGTTTGGCTCTTATTCCACCATCCCGGTTCAAAATTGGTTAGTAGTTAAATATTGTACTCACTAATAGAGCACTGCTAACAGCCTGTCTCTCATAGCATCAGGTTGTTTCGAAAATTGCAACATAAATACATCACCGTAGCCGACGGCAATATTCTGCATGGCTCGGAATACTCCGAAATATTATATTAGATAAGCTATTACTTAGATTATATACTCATCAGCTATTACTACAAAATCGTCTAAGAGACTTTGTCATCAAATGACTATTACAGAAATAGCGGCCTCATTACAGCGAATATATTATCTTGCGCCATGTCCTCGAATTACTCTCATTCTAGGATTCACGGGAATATGAAAAGCTGTTTGAATTCACGTCAAATTTCCCAGAAAATTTGCTTCAATAGTCCGTTGGTACAATACATGAAGTTTATAATTAACTACCTGGAACAGATACATGAATAACTAACTGTCCAATTATAATAAACTGGCAGCCTAGCACGGATATGTCCGGGAGCTATGTTTTAATTTTATATTTTACACATATTTACATTTTTTCTCATTTACCTGAGCTGCTCTTGCATCGTCACTATTATGTTTAGAGACTATCCCGCCTGCTTCTTCAACATTACATCTCAGGAGATGACAAGATTGTTGAGTGATTAACAAGACAAGTCAACAGCTATCAATATTTACACTTAAGGAAACGACACTGGTCTGTAAAGCGCATCGTGTTGCTTCAAATACTTTGAGCACTAATAGGATATGTTGGAAAATTATTATAAGTTATAGACTACTTCTAATCATTCCAAACGGGTTACAAAGTATTGGCCTAAGAGTCTTCTCTGATATAAGAATTTAATTATAATTAATAAAAAATATAATCTCTGATATAAGAATACAATTGGACAAGCCAGATTCAAAGACAGAAAAAGTATTTACAAATATATTTTTTAATTTGGTAAATCTGGCCAGACACACCGACATATCGTACGTATTTGCGTCTATTTAGACTATTCGCCTTATTGTCTTATCATAAAAACAAGGGAAATATGTTGCGTTAATTGTGTCGAAGTTTAATAGTAAGCTTCTTCTCTTTTAGCAATAAACTCAAGTACAAATTAACATCATTTTATAGATAAAATTGCGCTGCTTTCTATCCTCCTATAGGTTAAGTGATGAAACCTGGCCCATATGCCCTTTGCTTACATGGGTAGCATATGATCTGAAAGTCCTCTGATGGCTGTCTCTTAACCAAAATTCATCATTCAGGGGCTTAGTAGTAAAATATTAAGAAACACTCAGACATTCAATCAGATCTGTGATTAACAATATTAGTGTGAATAACGTGTCGAAATGAATACGAACCGACGTGCTAGTTTCGAAACGAATACAATACTTCGACCACCGCGCAAATATCGAATATCGAGTAAGTTAAAGCCCATGCAAATTTGGAAAACCTATTATAATCTGCATCGCACACCGCTGGACGCTCTTTTCATTGAATGCCTTTTGTTGGTGGATTCAATTAAGTTTACATCGGCACGAGGTCAGTTAATAAAAACCGAAGCCTACAAAAATTGGCGCGTAAATCAAATTCAATAAAGTGCAGCACAATAGAATGGGACGGGACATCGGAAAATGACGCCGGCAAACAATGAAACGCCGCTGCCGTCGCATCATCAACTTATATTCTACTAACGATATGTTTTTTGTATTTTATTCCGTGTAATCCAGCAGGACTCCGAGCAAAAATATACAAAAAATAAAAATTATTTTTGGTATTTTATTGTGCTCTATTTTTGGAAATAATAAATAACGGTTTTTATATGATTCAACCTCGCTCAATTGTAGAGGCGGCCGGTAATCTGCAGTGGGACATTTATCGGATGATACAAATAGATACAGAAAAAAAACCGTGATATTTTATTGCAGCTTAGATAATGAATCTATAAGACGGAAATCAATGCAAAATTGGATAATAAGGTAAGCATCACTGGCAACTGAATGTATATTGAATGATAACAAAGATGGCTTTAGTATTCCAGCGTTGACTGGCTACTAATTGCGACTTTACCTAATATCAATATAGGAAATAAGAAATAGTACTGATTTGGCAATAGATTGTGATTGCTGTGCAAGGTAAAATGAGGTGAAGTTTTTTTCACGGTAATTTTATTCCTATCAATATTGGTTTCTTATGACGGACATCAATACCAGTAAATTTTATTTATGACAGCTTCAGTGTCGCAGTCTGTTAGACGCCGCCTGTGAAACGACAGGCCGTAGGTTCGATCTCCACACCGAGAGAAATGCACAAATATTTCTTTCGGTACTGGTGGGTATTTGTGAGACCGAAAAGTCTCTCCTAGTTCCTGATACCCACAACACAGGACTCGATCTTAGTGTGGAGTCAGGACTATGTATGTGACTGTTGGGTGTTGTTTATTTATTCTTATTATTTATGCATCCCTTATATACGTTTGAGAAGCTCAAGTTACAGAATCCAAGATCGAAGCCTAACAAAATTGACTCCATATAAATCAGCGCTAACCCGAACACCGTTCACCCTTTCTCATTAAGGATTCCCGTCCACCTTTCCACGTCTCCGAATTAATCGCCTGAGAGTCTCTATTAAAGTTTCTTCGCAAGTTGTTTAAGAGGCTCAACTCCGTTAAAACTCAGATAATGTTAAACATTCATTTAAGTGCGCGAGGTCTGCCCAACTTCCGAATTGTCGTATAAATCTTATAATTCTTCGAGCGTTTAATATTCATATCAGTGCGGAGCGCTCGGCGTACTACGCGAAGTTCTGGGAATCAAGTCTTTGCCGGCATTCGTAAGCCTTGTAAAATTTGCTACGCCCTATTGACAAGTCTAGTATGATTGGCCCTGTTACATATTTATTCATAATTCTATGAAATAAATATTTTAGAATGTTGCATTGTATTTGAAAAAGACGAATTATATAACCTTAATTTATATTTAAAAACAAGAAAAAAAGAATGCAGATCTTTTCCCACAACGGTTTTTTTTCTTTAGTGTTGTTAAAAAATAATGAATTAATGTCCAGCCTATTGCTGGAACTCCGAAGAGCTGACGATGATAATGAATTGATTAATATTATATTATTTTCTAACTAATATTTTTAATAATACATCATTATATGCAGTAATATGCAAAGGTTACAAAATAGTGTCTCTTTTGTATTCACAATCAAATGTCCAACCAGATATCCTAACATCCTAATCCTTTTAGATAAAATAAACTCATCGTTCTTCCTTATACAAGCCATTACAGCAGTTAAACTTTCCGAAGAGCAGTAGCCACTTACGGTAACCATGAGATAAAATAAAATTTGAATGGCCCGTAGCTCCATTACCAGTCCCGTTCAATAAGTCCCGCAGGGCTTCGTCTGCGCTGCGCCCGACAGACATCAGATAGCTCACTTGACTTTGTTAAGAAATGATCTAACCACATCGATCCCTCACCAAATACTAAAGACGATTTCTGTTCAAACCCTTTGGCATAAAGAACAAAACCGCTTCAACATTAAAACAATGAGGTACAATGTATACACTGAATCGTCCAAAGGTAACTTTACGATGCAATTCGATGCTCTTTAAATCCAAACGATATATCAGCGAACAGCGCCATGAATTTAGATATATTAAAAAGCCCGGAGCTATTTGAAATAGTTAAGTCAATAGCAGTCAATCGATGCATGAAAACGGGAAGCGATCAATTAACCAAAACCAGTATCATTTTATATTCGCCGACAAAACAATAAAATCGTTCGCTGTAACGGATTGCCTATAAATATCCGTTCAATTACCCGTTCATAAAATCAATAAAGGGGACGAAATACAACTGCATTGGTTGCAAGTTTTTATGAACAAGCGAAGGTTCTAAGTGTTGTGGAAAATGTGTAAAGCAATTGCGGGAAGCCGCCAAAACACGTAGCTCGTTCATTGGGGTCGTTAAAACAAGGCCAATTTTATAGACATCCGGATGTAAGTTGGTTTTGTGAGAGCAAGGCATTAGCACGGGTCTTCTATTTTTGGTCGTCTAATAGCGGTTAGTTCAAGTAGCGAAGGCGTCGCCACATCAGCGGTTCCCGAACAATATCCACGTTCGTTTGTGGACGATATCACAATGTTAGGGTACTTTCAAACTTATTGTTGATACTGAAAATCTCAACAAACTCTTGAATGTCATGTAATATTATACTAAAATAAATCCTCAAAACTAAACTAACATAAATATTTAAATAAAATTGTAACTAAATAAACCTATGCATAAAAGTACAAAACACCGAAATGCTGCAGCGTCCAATTTTATTGAATGTTTTATGCATCTACCGGATTTAAAAAAGAAAGACCTGCGGAGCGTTTTCGTCGTTCAGTTCCCGCCCAAGCCATGTTTCCGCCAACCATAATTTAAATAAACTGCACTTTTATATTTGACATATTTTTCAAGCTCGACGCTGTCCCAGGGTATTAATACACGCACTTAAACACCCCTAACATGAATAATTAGATGTTCACTGAATTTATTATCCCCGTTATCAGTGAAACACGCGTTTAAAATTCGCAAACTCATTCTTTCCGCTTTATTGAGGATAATACATCCCGGCTTGGATGTGATTCTGATTAATGCCTTTAACTCCAGTCGTCGCAACTTTGTGAAAGATAGCGAAGAAAAATAAAGGGACGTGACTCGACTAATTCGCTTTTTACAACGGGACTTAGACTGATGGTAATTTACAAATTTGTTAAAAAAGAAGTTTAATCATTTATGCCGCTTTCTTAGCATCTGGCCGGTAAAATTATTTGAAATATTTCCCTTCTTCTTTTAAACGATTGATCTGTCGCACGTTAACGTTTGACGCTGATGCGTCATTCAGTTTTTCTGCTTTTTATGAATGTTTTCGATAATTATGTACACTTACATCTTGACTATTTTGTGTATTGGTAAGTTGAAGATTGCAACATATACAAACTTTAAATGTATTTATTTAAAACTAGATATACTGTAAGTATACAGGCGGACTTAATACCTGAGGTATTCCCTGACAGTCTACCTTAGGATGGTAAGAAATGAAGTACAGTAATTGTAAAAATAAATTATATTACATGTCCCTTACTATAACAAAAGAGAAATGTTTGTGTTGCCCACAAATATTTCTTCCGGGTCTGGGTGTTTGTGAGACCGAAAAGTCTCTCGTAGTTCCTGATACCCACGACACAAGACTCGATCTTAGTGTGGGGTCAGGACTATGTATGTGACTGTTGGGTGTATTATTTTATTTATTTTTTAACAGCTCTTAGACCCCCACTGTCGAGCATGGAGCTCCTATTAGATTAGATGAAGAGGGCTTAGCCCATATTCCAAAACGATGGAATAATACGGGTTGGCGGACTTCACACACCAATTACCATAGATCTCTCATAAAGTGTAGAAAAGTTAGGTGTGCCTTAGGACTCATACCCGGGACCACTGTCTCGGCGATTTGATTCGTTACTAACAAGTCACCACGCGCTTTGAATACACCTTGATGTGAGTAATATAGTTGTGTGTAATTTCCAGCTGTTTATTGCGCCGATAAAGTGCTGGCGGAAGGCGATAATGAAGTTAAACGTGGTGTATATCCCTTTATGGTATGCGTTTTATTTTTTCAATAATATTTTAAAATACCATAATTATATTGTTAGATTATTAAATTAAGTCACAAATTCCTTTTCGGTTATATGCATTCCCAATTAATGAAATACGCATATTTAAAACAAATGTATTTTAAGATTTAGATAATACTTTGAAACGCCATAATTATTATACTGAAAACTGTTTTTTTAAATGCTATAAATAGTGCGCCAAGAATGCCATTTGCCTATTGGTAAGCGATGCTACTGCCCGAGGACAGGAACAATGCTTGGCATTCCCCTGCGCTCACCATCCTGAGTCATAAATCTGCTCAAGTCTCAATATATCCAGTAGTTACTCTAGCTATAATGTCCTTCAAACCGGAACACAACAGTGCGTTTACACTGCTGTTTGGCGGAGAAAATAGACATTGTGTGGGATGGAGTTTACCCAGGCGGCCTCTCGCATATGAGGGATCTAACAGTAAATTGATTCAATATTTGTTACTAAAATAAATTATTATTAACAGGCCTTCATATACTATCCAGACGAGACGATAGTGGACGCGCGAGGAGTAAGGTTCATGCGAAGTGCTGTCCTCATCCGTTCAGATTGGTTGGTGACGTCAGCAGTCGGACCGAGCGTCCTTAATGTTGCCTACGCCAACTTCCCCAGAAAGACTTTGCTGGCCCGAGTTGGTGCTGTCACTATTGACTCCAAAATTACACTTAATGAAGATGAGGATGAGCAGGAACGAGAGGTATGAGATCTTAGAGAAGTTTAGAATGAAACATTTATTACGTAAATCGCCCGATGGCGTAATTTTGAAAATACAATTTGCTTTTAATCGAAGAGTATAGTTTGTTAGGTAGTTAGATAGCAACTAGGAGTCACTGAGCCCACCGGCCAAAACAGATTATGCTGTATTTCTGTAACGTAAAATTTACCATTAACAATCCAAACTCACGCTCAATCGTATTTTCGATTATAGAGTAGGCCCGTGCCCTGCAGCGGGACGTATATGGGCTGATAAAAAAATATTAAAAAAATATCCAAACTCTACCTAGTAATACAAGACTATATCCTCATGCTTTCTCTAAAACATTATTTCAATTAACACCACGATCAAACATCCCAATTAATTCTACTTCCTCATACCTCAGTCTGAATAACCATCACACATTTCTACCAGGTGATCGAGATCGTCCGTCCATACAACCATAGCGCGACGCAGTGGTGGCTCACCGACATCTCTCTGATGAAGACCTTGATGCCGTTCAATGTCACCACCGCAGTCAACATCGCCACCCTCAGCTTCAAACGGGACTTCGCCGATAAGAACTGCGCCGTGCTTGTCTATAGTGTAAGATGTTTTAATATCACAGGCTATTTTAAATTTTTAATTAAAATAATGAACAAAATGTTTATTTTTCGAAAGTTACACTGGTGAATCGCAGTGGGAAAGTTATATGACGTAGTTTAAAATAATGAGTTATATCTATTTTTCTGAATAAATAGAAAGATTTTCAATACATTTCCGTGTCGTCAATGTTGCAAGGAACGAATTAAAAATGATAACATTTATTCTTCTCGTAACAGGCAAATAATAAAATGAGTCAATAGTGAAATTGAGAAATAGAACAAAGGACTTCCGATAAAAAATACCTACGGGTAAAAAATTAAAATATTTTATACACCATAGAGTATTTCAAAAATATAATCTCTAATTGCACAAGTTACTACAATATACAGGGTATATCAAGACTGCTACCGAAAACGAAGCCGGCTGGTAGTTTAAGCTACTTCAGACACAATGCAACAGAAAAAAGTTGCAAAAAAAAAGCGACAATTTTTTTTTTGTTATTTTTTTCCTATGGCCATATTTGGGTTGTAAATACATTTTTTCCTAAAATAATAGTGTATACCCTTTTATTTATAACTAATCTAAGGTATAAAAGTGTTTAAATTATTACTTTGGCAAAAACTATGGATTTACCACCCAAAAATGACGATGTTTAAAAAATCATAAAAAATAATTGTCGCGTTTCTATGCGAAATTTTTAGTTGCATTGTGTTTGTAGTCACTAAAACTACCACCCAGCTTCGTTTTCGGTAGCAGTCTTGAGATACCCGGTATAAGACAAATTGCCATAAACACGTATCTAACAAAACATTTACACCAAGTCGTAAATACATTTACGAACACAAATAAATTATATTTACATGTCAGAATTGAATTTTAATTACAGAAGCGATACGGCAACGCGACAGAGGATAAAATACTGATGCAGCTGTCTGTAGAAATGCTGCCAAGTTCTATGGCCGCGTGCGGGCGTCACTTCGCCGGGGACACTATGATATGTGCCGCTGATAGCAGCGAACATAAGGATGCTATTTACGATCCGGATTTTTGTCAAGTAAGTCCTGAACTGGTTGATGGAGCACTTTGTTTGTTTATCACCTGTCTACGCCAACTAGGAAATGTTTTGTAAATGGAATGACGATTTATAGTACTGTAAATTATAATTCGTAATGTCGTGTCTACAATGTTGCTAGATTTTATTGCGCTTCTAATATTTATAACATCACAAAAAAAAATGTTTTCTATCGTTTCTATAACATTTCAACTTTTGCAGGGAAATAGTGGAGGACCACTTCTATGCGACAATGAAGTTACAGGACTGCAGACTTATGTAGAAAACAATTGTCAAGCACCTCATCTCTACCAACTGTTATCCGCATGGGATACTTTCATAACTTGTGGTACAGACAACGCTTGCCACGAGGGCAGATGTGCCAACATCTGCATCGTCGCCACCAAAGACGCACCCATCACTGAAATGGTTGCAACTCCTACACGCAAAGCAAAGAAGATGTATTGTATGTTCAAACTGAAGCCTCTGTAGAGCACGAGACCACACAATCAGTAACGGAGAATACCCTTCTAGATGAACGAACTCCAAGTATGACTACAATCGTCACGAACACTATAACAAAGGACCGAACGACACAAACAAAGTCTACGACGAGCAAAGTTACAGTCTCGTATGGTATTGATGACGTAACCTCAGAAGCAACAGTCTGGGCGAGGAAAATGGAGCAAGAAAATGATGAAATTGAACGCAGAGTTACTATGGAGGCTCAACAGAAAGCGAAAGCGCGCAGCGGGGTTGAAGACAAATTGTGCGTTAACCCAAAGATTTTGTATGTATTACTACTTTCGGCATATTTGACTTAGTTTTCTTTAGTAATGTCAATTTCAATGAGAGTGAAAAGTTAAATAAATTTTGTTTTTCATTCATACATTGTATAATTTTTAAGAACTCGTCACTGTAAAAATGGTCAAATTTAAAAATACCCACCCAGGGTCCTCGCTAAAATATGGAAATTCTAAAGCAATTGCTCTAATAATAATAAAAGAGGTAAGTTTTCCCATCTGTTATCAAATAACTGTCCGAAGAATTGACGTGTGGTAAGGGCAGCGAGGGAATTGAGTTAAAGATGCGGCGGGACGCGCACACTGGAAGTTTCCGAATAAGTAGAATTAAGTAAGGTTGCAGCTTAACGCCTCCGCTGCTTGCTCTAATAGCATTAACAAGTTTCCAGACCGTATTGAAGGAATATTTGCACTCCTACTTAAAATCATATTTATTTACAACAGCAGAGTTATGACTTAAGTCTTGAGGCTTTGTGTATTGGAAATTTATTTTTAGAAAAACTGTAGCGTGTTTAGGAAGTCTGTATTCATGGTTACTCATAATTGTATGGGGATGGTTATTGTAAAGAAATCCTAAGGTGGGCAAAAATACGTTAGGTTAACTCTGTTGTTTTACATCGTATAATCTTTCTTTTATATCTTACCAATATTTTAAAATTTTAACTGGAAAAATATAACAAGAATTTATGGTACGTAACAAAAAATATTTCAATCGGTGAACAAACACACAGCCTGAACGAAAAAAATAATAGAGCGTTTTAATAGATACTGTTATTTATACAATATTTTAAAAAAACCCAAATAGATTCAAATATATACCTAAATAATAAATATATATAATCAAATATTGATCGAAGTGCACCGCAACATAAAAAGTATTAGTAATTGGTTACAGAGCGGTAAGCTTAATTAGCATATCTGGAGGCATCCCTGGTCTTCGACTCGGGACGAGCACCTCATTTACATTTTCACAAGTTGCGGTTAAGTACACTTAACTCGCAAGTCTACAAGCCTACTGTAATTTGTTACTGAGGTGTTAAAGTCTTGTTTAAATAACATACTTTGCGGTCTACGGCTTACGTGGACCCTTATCGATTTATTTAGTTGAGATGTTTATGTGCGAGAAATTTAAGTTAAAATGTTTTTTGAAATTTATTGTTTCTTATGTTTAGAAATTTGGTTCATCGTTATTAAATTTTGTGTCATAAAAAATACTAGTATGTAAATTTTAAATCGCTAGCCCGTCTCATAATCTCTTTATTTAAAATGTAAACTAATTTATAACAACAAGTTCTTCAGACACAGCCATAAAATATTTGAAATGTTCTCACTAAAGTAGAACATCGGCGAACACAAAATTGAATAACATTTTCTTTCTAAACTTCCGAAGTGCGCCGAATTGAAATGTATCTTAATACGATTCGATGTGTTTAAATTCCGAAAGGGGATCGCATCGGAAAACTGTTATGCATATTTTAAAGTTAAATTTACTTACAGCGGACTTGCGGCACCGAATGAAGATTCCGACTGAATATCTCTCGCGAACTTTAAAATGTTTTATGATATTCAACGGACGTGATAACCGTACATTTGGAAATAACTCCTCCTATTGGAATACGTTTAAGATACTCATTTCAATTTAATACTTCGCGATATGGATTTATTCAATACTAGCTGTCGGGCCCGGCTTCGCCCGGGTGCAGATAGTTTTTGAGTCCAATCCACATCAAGAACATATTATTTCGCGTGTCTACTAACTATATTTCCCGCGTGCCGTCGACTATATTTCCCTTCCGTAGGAGAGGACATCCCGTGCCAACAATTTGAATTTGAAAGAGTAGAAAATATGTATATTTGGTTTCCTGACTCATCCCACGGGAACACTACATTTTTCGGGATAAAAAGTAGCCTATGTGTTAATCCAGGGTGTCAGCTATCACTATACCAAATTTCATCAAAATCTGTTGAGCCGTTTTTTCATGAAAGAGTAACAAACATCCATACATACATACAAACTTTCACCTTTATAATATTAGTAAGGATTGGTTTCCTGACTCATCCCACGGGAACACTACATTTTTCGGGATAAAAAGTAGCCTATGTGTTAATCCAGGGTGTCAGCTATCACTATACCAAATTTCATCAAAATCTGTTGAGCCGTTTTTTCATGAAAGAGTAACAAACATCCATACATACATACAAACTTTCACCTTTATAATATTAGTAAGGATTCAGTACACTCCAAATACGCCTGATCCATACTAATAGCAATGTTATCAAACAATAAAAGGAAGGACAACAAACGTTACAATTTCGTCTGCAAAAAGCTAACATACAAACTTTTAGTAATTAAAGATAATGCGAAACGAAATGAGTTAGACAAACAAAAAGGGAATTAATTCAACAATCTCATAAAAAGAAATAAGCAGTTCATAAAACTTTTAATAATTAAAACTCAAATAAAAATAGAAGAATCAGGGTCTTGCTGGCCAGCGTAGGAAGCCCTTCCTCACTCCTTGCGTCCGTATACAAAGACAGGAATGGAAAGAGGGTGGTGTAATTTTTTCTGAGATCCGTGTTGAATAGCCTCCATACAAGAACCATTTGCTGGATAAATCCCTAACCGGAGGGTGAAAGAACTGACAACTGTCGTTAACTCATTCTGACCGGCATTAAGGAGTGTAAACAGGGAATAGCTCGTAAAAATAATAGCTTGTCTGTTTATCAACATAATAAAAATGCTACATTGAAATTCTTCACTTGTAACGCTCCTGGATTTATTTCAAATGCAAACGTCATAATTTATAATTTATAGATAATTTAGGTAGTTAAGAAGGGAACTTAATAAGAATTGGAACTGATTGATAAGATGCAAGTCTAGGCTTGAGTTCCTTGACAGATAACTCTAACTTTTCAAACTCACATGAATGAAACTACGACTGCGAAACTACGTATTGTTTGCTGTAATTGTCAAGGAAATCGTCGTTATGGTTTTTTCATTATTTTTATTTCTATGAATGGCGAGACGCGCATGCCGTTCGCCTGATGAAAAGCAATACGACTGCTCATATACAGTAGCAGAACCAAACAACAGCTCGAATCACAAAGCAATGCTTGGCATTCCACTGCGCTCGCCATCCTGAGACATAAGATGTTAAGTCTCAATATGTTCAGTAGTTGCTCTGGCTACAATGTCCTTCAATCGGAAACACAACAGTGCTTCTACACTGCTGTTTGACGGGAGAAATAGACAATGCGGTGGTACCCACCCAGGCGGCCTCCCACATATGAGAGACCTACCACAGGTATTCTACATGTCTTAAAATAATTCACAAGAAAAGGCTTGTAAAATTTCCCATCCGCATTAGGTCACCGTATTGAACTAAGGGCGAACCCTTTTACCAAATGAGGTCAGCAAAACAGCTGATCGTAATTTCATAAGCTAAGTACATCTGCATATTGTTGCATAAGGATAGCTACATTAAAATATGGTATCCATTCATCCATCAGCCAAAGGAAGTCCACTGCTGAACATAGGCCTCCCCCACAGAGACCTGTTGGAGACAGCCTGCATCCAGCGACGTCCCGCGACCTTTACCAGCTCAAAGTCACTCAACGAGCTATGGAGAGGGCTATACTCGGGGTTTCCCTACGAGATCGAATCAGAAATGAGGAGAGCCGTAGGAGAACTAAAATAACCGACATAGCCCACCGGATTAGCAACTTGAAGTGGCAATGGGCAGGGCACATAGCGCGGAGATCTGATGACCGATGGGGTCGGAAAGTGCTCGAATGGAGGCCACGTAGCGGAAAGCGCAGCGTAGGACGTCCACCCACAAAATATGGTATAATTTCTGTAAATATTTTAACGAACAATTTTTTTTATTTTCACTACTTTATTTATTGGGTTCGCAATTTAATGACCAATTACGTAATTATAGCATGTAATGATCATTATACAAGGCAAATACTGGCAAAGCAAACAAACCGCGATCCATCCACACAACATTACCAGGAGTAAAATACTTATCGAATACCGGAATCAACGAATCCGTCAACAACGTCTGTAGGCAATTTTCAATCTCACTCCTATTTGTGGCAGTAATAAAGCGCCGGGGAAAAGTCAACAATCAATTTTGTATTTCAATTTATTCCCAACCATCCTAGTTCGTGCGGTGATAAGAAAAAGAAAAAAGTCGCTCATTGAAAACGGAAATTATTGCAAGAAGCCATCAGTGGTGTGCGGCCGGCTTCCTGCGTTACGTTGTGTTTTTTATTTTTTATTTGGGAACGGTTTCGCAGTTTTGATTTGTAGGCCGTCGGTTCGGCCGGTGCCATTTTTCACGCGGCTCATTGTGTCGTTCACGCCCGAGGAGCCCGGCTGTGTCGCTGTGTTGCTGTGCCGGCCTGTTCGCGCGTCACAACTCACACCTTTATTTGCGGCCCTGTTTCGCTCCAATGTATTGTTTATTCAGTGCAATCGGACGGTTTATTCTTTGTTATTTATCTAGGCAAATCGGACCACAAGCTTTTCTGTATTTAAATCCCCTTATTACTTTTTTGTATTTTATTCATCACTATTTACATCTCCAGATACAGTCTACAAGGAGTCTACAGCTGTACCTAGGTCTCCGCCAAAGACTTTAGCAACGACCTATCAGTAGTGCCATGCATCCATCAATATATGAACATTTTAATTTAGCTGGTTAGTGTAAAATAAATTGCGGTTGTAATGGGTTCGGTTGTGTTTGTTGGCGAAATTAAAGATGGCATCGATAACATTTCTATCAGGGCGCTGTGGGCCGACAATGACGCGAGCGGGGTGCCGGGAAATTGGGGTGATTTTTCTCCTCTGCACGTCCGTTGCCTAACTCGTACGGTCAGCATGCAACTTATATGTTTTAAAATGATTAAATCATATTTTAGTTGTCAATCTTTCCATTGCCAGTTGTATTTGTATTTTTATTTTGCTTATTACAATAGTAATGTGCTGCTTTGTCTTGCTGAGTTCTCGTCTACAATCGAGAATTTGATTAAAAGGTTGTCTTATGGAGTTCATTGAAATAATTTATTAATAAAGCAAATAGTTTCTAATTTTATTTTCTCAAATTAGTATTTAATGAATATAGGAAGCAGAAGAAAAGCTGAATTCTTCAGTTTTAGTGTGTGTAGTTGCAGTGCTCTACATTGTTTTCTATACTAAGAAAATGAACAAATCATATTTTATCCTCAATTAACACTAATTTATTGTACTTGATAATTATTGTCGATAACGGATAACATTATTTGTTGACCCAGGTTATGAACAATTAACCTGTGCTCAATCAATTTGTTTAGGTTATAAACCGCGACTTACTAATAATAGTACGAATGCATTTTCCATGTAATATTGCTGTAATATTCGTCACATGCATTATTTATATAATACAATGGATGGATGATTTAACTGCTTCGAAATGGTAATCAATTATGATAATCTAAACTTTATACAATGGATGATAAGAATACTTATTATTTATTTCAATTTCATAATTATTTGTATTTATTGTTTTTCTTCATTAGGAATGTGTAAAATAAACAATTATATCAGATATTAAAAAGTCGGCGGCCGGTGATGAGACAGACACTCCTGTCCTCCTTCTAATATCTATTACACGATAGTCAGAATATACAGGGTATATCAAGACTGCTACCGAAAACGAAGCCGGGTGGTAGTTTAAGCAACTTTAGACACAATGCAACAGAAAATGTTGCAAAAAAGAGTGACATTTTTTTTTTGTTATTTTTTTTCCTATAGCCATATTTGTGTGGTAAATACATTTTTTCCTAAAATAATAGTGTATAACCTTTTATTTATAAATACTCTAAGGTATAAAAGAGTTGAAATTATTATTTTAGCAAAAACTATGGATTTACCACCAAACAATGACGATATTTAAAAATTCATTAAAAATAATTGTCACGTTTCATTGCGAAATTTTTTGTTGCATTGTGTTTGTAGTCACTAAGACTACCACCCGGCTTCGTTTTCGGTAGCAGTCTTGATATACCCAGTATGCATCATACATCCATAGCCAGAATTTAATAATTTTTTTCGAATTTTTTTCATGATTTTTACTTTACCAACATTGCGACTATTTTTGTTCTTTCGTCTCAATATAGCATTACTTCTAGAGAAGACATCTATTATAAAAACGTTAATAATATTTTAAGTACCTTTACTTTATTTACAGCAGTACACTATACAGACATGCTAAATCTTTTAAAAAAATTGTAATAGTATTTAATGTAAACTTTTTTTGCTGTCGGTGTTATGAAGTTCATGCGGCGTGCTTCTCAGGTGGTATCAGCAAGTACTACAATGCCACGAAGGACATTTATGCCCCCGATATGAGGCCGCTTTGGTTCTCATTTTCACCCACAAAACAAGCATCTTTTCAAATTTCCGCTCACCTTTGTGGACCGTAACCAGGTTTTTCATCCGTTTAATATTGTATTGGGTGAAAGTTCAAATGAAAGGTCAAAATGTCGAATCGTTGGCATTTTGGTGGCATTTCATAAATGTGTTGTGATAATCCGTTTCTGCCATGTATGTAGTCAATCAAGTCAATTTATGGATATCTGAAAGAAATCACCGATAGCAATGAGATCCCGGATTATTATCTACTTTTTTAAATGGTGTGCAATTAAACATGAATAAATTATTATTAACATCTTGCAGTGAAATAACAATTTCCCGTACATAATAAGATTTGATTAATTTAATTCGTGTAATTTGTGTGTATTACTTCCTGAGTGCCATATTAGTGTGACATTAATGATCATCATTTCGTCGTCAAATCGGGTAACCAAAAAAACGATATTGGATAATAAGTTATTGTATTTGTTATGTAACAAACCTAGACCCCGGGCAGAGCCAGTGTAAGGTTACACCGCAGTAGTGCGACCGCCCAAGCCACCATAAAATACCACAGGCACAATTCATTTTGCAAGGGTTTAAATGTTTGAAAGTTCCCGCTGTTAGTGCCGAAATCACCACTACTAAGAATGATCTGAAATCAGGTGATCCGAGAGCAGTAAATTTATAAAGGCATAGAAGTGGTGAAACTCAATGAAGAAACCTGACGTCCAAAAGTTTTTTTTTTTTTTTTTTTTTATTGCATTGAATGGCGAGACGAGCATGCCGTTCGCCTGATGGTAAGCGATGCGACCGCTCATGAACAGAAGCAGAACCAAACAACACCTTGAATTACAAAGCAATGCTTGGCATTCCACTGCGCTCGCCATCCTGAGACATAAGATGTCAAGTCTCAATATGTCCAGTAGTTACTCTGGCTACAATGTCCTTCAATCCGAAACACAACAGTGCATTTAAACTGCTGTTTGACGAGAGAAATAGACATTGCGGTGGTACCCACCCAGGCAGCCTCTCACATATGAGAGACCTACCACCAGTAGTTAGTTAGTTTAATGGTTTCATAGATTTACGCGAATGCTAAACATTGAAATAAAACTATTCCTCCGGATTCCTTAAGCTTATAACACACAAAAATTTGTCCATTAAACTTAAATTGATCTTATATACGAATTAGTCAACATTTATATCCATTATGTTTTTAATTATTTCATATTTAGTTTTGTTCGTATCAATGTGAGGTTAGTATTGTGTTACTGTAATATAATCTCCAACACTAATAATAACTAAGCATATTGTACACTATTTTAATGTCCACATATACCTAAGTGGTTTTTAAAATAATTTGGCTTATTTTGTGAAAGCTGCCCCCATTAATTATTTAATTAAACTGTATTTTGAGGTCTCATTTTACCAGATATTAGAAAGATTAGTTCAGTGCAAATTGCACAGAAGCTTCGAGAAGGAATAAGCTGTTGATCACATCACGCATCCTCGGAAAATCAAAGTGAATAGCACTCGAAATATCGACAATAGTCCCGTTCCTTGCGTGATCATCGACAATATTCTTCGCAAACAGGTGGGTTATATGAAAAAATGAGGAAAGAGGAAATAAAAGGTGATATACTGTTTGAACAAGGATTTAATCGACTACATCTTTGGTCATATCATTGGTTAAAATGAATCCGACACATTCATATTTATACAAATGTGTTGTACATTTACTAAGCAACCGTGCACCGTCGGGAATGCATGACACTGTACAGTCGCCAAAAGAAGTGCTAACAGCTATTCATTCGAAATATATTATTATACAAACATTTCACAATTCGCCACTTGATAAAACGCAGCAAAGCGAGATAAACAATTTTACAGCGAATTTATTATAAATACAGACATCAGATTTACGAATTTACACATTAAAAATGCACAATGTGAAAATGGTACAGTTAATATTTAATATTAATATCGTAATACATTGGCAACTGTACATAATGGATTAACTCGATCCGAAATGTGTTAAGACATAAAATATCACTAAACAAAAACTAATTTGAACTATTCAGCACAAACATCCATATCTGTCAACACATATTACATTTCACTAATTATTTCAAATATTATATATTTAATGTATATCGTACAATCTAATCGTAGTAGATTATTTACATAAATAATACAAACATCGTAACAATGTTTATAATAAACTTAACAGCTTATACAATAGGTACAAAACGAAATAACAAAGTGTAAGAAATGTGCCAATCTACTATGTAAACGTTTATATATTTCATTTCAGCTAAAGGTGGTCAAATAAGTACCAAAATCAAATTGCATTTAAGTTATAAACGCTTAACATTTCCAGTGCTTTAGAAGAACATATTATGTGCAAAATTAAATTAATTTTCGTACTTACGAACTGAGGACGAAACGATCCAATTTTTATACATTTGAATTGAGAAAAATAAAAACACAAAATTAATATTCTGAGTAAGGAGTGCTTTTAAAACATTTATTTATTTTTTGTTGAAATTGCAACAAAAATAGTACCTACATAGTAAAAAGGCGTGTAGAAATAAATCTATAATAACTTCGCCAAAGTTCTCGCGAAAAAAGAAATACTTATATAATTTGATCAATTAAAATATTGAATTTGGGACTTGTCTACTTGTACTATGATACACTAAAGTAATGTCAACTATTTACAATAACATTTATTAATCACTACTAAAATACATTATCATTCTCTTGATGAAACACCGCAGTCTTTTACCCGCTCTCTGTAAAGCTGATGTTACACTAATTTTACAATTCATCACTGCTAAAACGTCCTGTAAACATTGACAACTGTCTTTATCACCAACAAATGTAACCTCACCTTTATACGTCAATCCGCAGATTATTTTAGAGGACATAAATCCTACAAGATCTCTATACCATACACAATATAATTTTCAAATGCACTACCTAGTTATCAAAATTGCCCGTTTGAGATCAAATTCTGAGATTAAATAAACTAAAAATAATTATTTACACGTTCAAATGTTACACAGCATATTATTGAAAATGAAGGTTATTAAACACGTAGAAATATCAATGAGTAGTAGTAGCTATAGTTTGGCATTTGCTTTGCGTTTTTCTATACATAAACCACTTAGAAATCACGTCCGTTCCGAGTTGCGTTCAAACGTCACAATAGAATTGTTTTTGTGGTACGCGAGTGTCAGTCCCTTCGCTTAGTTCTGGTACTTGGCGTAGGGGTGGAACGCGTCTCAGGCGCGATAGTCTCAGCTGGACGCGGAGAGGCCGAGAGGTTTGAGGTGCGGGGGCGCGGCGAAGGGCGCCGGCGACGAGCCCGACATGTTGTTGTTCAAGTCCCCGGACCGACCTGAGCCATTCATCAGAGCACCCATGGCGTTGTTCGTCTGCTGACAAAATAATGCAAGGTAAATCAACAGCACAGAATACTAAACTGACAGAAGTCAAGCTCCATACAAAGCGCGCTAAATCAACGCACACATTGACAGCGTTCACCGACACGATATTTCAAACCAGTCGAGACCACTGCGCGCGTGAGTGTCACCCGCTTCGGGAACGCAAATAGTGAGATGTTTTGTGCAAAGATGGAGCAAATGAATAAAAGTTATTACACTTGTATATAAAACACCAGATTATAATAATTGAATATAAATTTCATTTAAAAAAAAACATATATTATAAAAAAACAATAACAAGAAACTTAGAATAATGACATACACATTCTCGGCGAGTTCATAAATAAAATTAAAATTTATTTATTGTGTTATATATATATATTTTTTTAATTTAATCAAACGATACGAGTGCTATTACCACTATACGTGTTTACGCATAAGCCAGAGTTAACAACCCTTGCGCGAACGCCGAGCGTAGTGTGCGTGTGGCAACAAAAGTGAAGTACATACACAAGCTTGACTTCTGTTAGTATTCTGTGTCAACAGGCACACGATTTAGGGGGGTCTATAAAAACGATACGAACTTCGAATGTTCGAACGCTGTATGTAAAACTTCACTTATGTGCCCAGTTTGTACAAAATGTTGGATTCCTCTATCGTACGTTGCAACCATAGACTAAGTTCGAAGAAATGTAATAGAGAATAGCATTGATGTTTAAAAGTAGAAATCTTATATCTTACTATCGAACATCCGAACATTCGAAGTTCGAATCGTTTTTATAGAGTAACCCTCCGGATTCGACAATCCTAGATAGCTCACTTCTACATTACTGGTGGTAGATCTCATATATGTGACTGGCCACCTGGGTAGGTACCATTGCAATGTATATTTCTCCCGCCCATCAGTTGAAATTCACTTTTATGTTTAGGATAGACATATGGAGACTTAAGATCTTATGTACATCTGGATGGCGAGCGCAGTGAAATACCAAGCATTGCTTTGTAATTCAATGTGTTGTTTCTGTCACCACTCATTAAAAAAAAAGATAGTTTTGCGTGGTATGGAGGTAGCGTGGTGGCATGGCTCTAGATTATAGCGAAGTCTGGCCAGCTGTGGTCAACAGTGGGCAATTGTGATCTATTACAGATCGAGATGACCCTGAGAGTAACGGTGTTAATCAATTGTGCCTATTAGTCCAGTGCAGTTTCTGGCATTTTCGTCGCTGCTTGAACCGTGACCACTGTACACGATGATGGAACCCCACTGTGATACTCTACACAAATGGGTCGCAATTTGCTAGGTTATTATTTTCCTCTCAGATACGCGATTTGCATCACATCAGGTGCATTATTATCGGTCGCTTTGTCAGACCAGCATAAAAAATATTTCGAAAAACTTAACCCAAAACAATTAAAATGAATATGCAACAAATAAAAAAATCAATAGATACAAAGCAATTTGTATATGTTTGTACTCGCTCCCGGAAAAGAGAAAATAGATTTCTTCTTTTTTGACGACCTAGTTTTACGGTGACTTAATATCTGAACTCTATTCTAAACATTGAATCCTATATCCATGTAGCTCTTCAGTGTTATTCATTAAATAGTTCTTACCATCGTCTTTATATGAATTGAGGATGAAAGGAATATTTATCACAAAATGTAGGAACTTAAGAATTAATATTGTTCTACATAACCGCAGTTTGTCTGCGAGCACGTTTAATTATGTTATTGTTGTGTAGTTAGTTACCGGTGGTGGCGGCAGATGCGTGGTCTGTCGCTTGAGATGCGCCAGCGGCGGCGGGTTGTACGCCATGTTGGCGAACACCAGTCGCTCCTCGTAGTCATACTCGCAGAGAATCTTGTTCTCGCACAAGTAGAACCGATCGCCCACGCAGAACCTACGAACAAACATCATCATTAACACTAAATGTCACCCGAGACGGCAACTTAATACTTGTGCCGCTAACTACAGGTGTATTGTGCAAGGAGATCCAATTAGTAGACTGCAACTCGTAGGGATTCCTCGTTAATCTAATTATACACCGCGCTACTTTTTACAATTTACACAGACAACGTTTGATCTAATCTGGTATAGGTAGTTTGACGAAACGGCCACAAAGTAACCACAATAAAACGTCTAAAGAATAAAATTTACTATCAAGAGTGGAAGGTCAGCGTGAAGCGAGGCGACGCGATAACGTCACGCGAACGCGCATCCCTCAATGTGACTAAACAACTAAACAAAAGGTATCGCCTTCGACTCGCCAGTGGCCGCCGCCCGGAACCGCCGCGGCCGGTGATAACGCCGACCTTATCTCCCCTCCTTCCATACCCGTCTTGCACCCCCGCGTCCCCCTCGACCCCCGCACCCCACACCCGCGTCTCGGCTCACGCTGCCAACTCTTTTGTTTCACTTGTCACAAAAATTAAGCGCAATAGCTTCGCTACAAATGTCTCTGTTTTAAGGGACCAATTTCCACCGCAACTCAGTCGATTTCGCCGCTCTTAATTAACTTTATTTCCCGTACTCTTCGTTCCCCACTTTTGTTTCAGGCTTGTCGCTTTTTTTTATTTCGCTATTTTTTGTCTGCAGCCGCGTAATGGAAAAGATGGAAAACGAAATTTTAATGACTGGGTGCAAGTTAAGCTTTGTGCGATGCGGCATTGTGCGCGTCGCGACGTTGGAGACGCCAAGTTTGACGTTTTGCGTTAAACGGATGCCTCTATTGAATGTTTTCCCTCTGCTGTAAGACAATAGCGTTCAGGTAGCTGTTGAATTATGAACGAGTAACGAATGAAGAGGCGAGAAACACAGAGTGAGCGCGCGCCGTGCGCGGCAACTCGTATCAAGGGAATTATTTTTTGTTCGCTTTGAAGTTGAGTATTAAGCTACAACGAAATAAAAAGGCCACTTTGAATGTTTCGTAACATCATACGAAATTAGCTCGAGTGCAAACCTTTATCTTTTTAACAAGCTCGCTATGAGATTTATGTGTATAGTTGCGTCGAAGTTGTATTAAAAGCTCGCAGCGACGTGCAGCAAAACAGCGTGGTGGAGTGTGAGCAAATAGTGAAATTAGTATAAAATGTGTATGTGACATGCGGCAGGCGGCAGAGTCGGACGCGGCAGTGTAAGCAGGCGTCGCGTCGGTGGGCAGCGCGGTGCCGCCGCGGGCGTAAGGCGCGCCGCACTCGGCGTCGCCGCCGCCGCCGCGCCGCCCGCCATACGACGCCAGATTGCTACTAAATTATTTAGCCGTTTAGCGATATTCGCTCGTGATATCTGCCGTCCGCCCTGATCGGACAGCCCGCAAATTGGATTCAGATTTCTGCCAGCCGTGGAAATTGATTTGCACGTGATATTTAATAGTTTACACTCCATATTGTTAAACATATACGCTCCATGTGAGATTTGGTCGTCGAGTTGCGGTGGTCAGGTTTATATTATATCTGCCAACATGTTATACCGCAAATCCTACGCATATTGCGTATATGCGTAGGATTTGCGGTATTGTAAGTTTAACGTCACGTTTTATGCGGCTGTTATTATATTTTGTAATATTTTATTGAAACGAATGTAAATGACATAATAAAATAAATAAATAAAGTGTAAAATCTACACACGCATTGCTGTAGAGGACCGAGTCCCTTAATCTTTGTGTAGGCAATTCATTCGTACACTCGGGCGAAGTACCGAAAGTAAATTGCCAGCGCGACGGTTATCCAACTGTTGAATCTGGATTCAAACAGCAGTCGAATGAATATATAATTCGGTGTGAATGTCGCGCGAGATCCACTAACAGGAGAAAGGTCCACGAGTGACATATTAACCATTCAGAGCGGCTCCAATCTTCGCGGCCTTTCTATTATTTAAACGGACGCAGTACAGTAAGAATTGCCGTGTGTGCCTGCACCCTTACACGGAAATTTACAACAAAATATACAAGTCATGATCTGTATACAACTTCACCAAATATTTATTTTGACAAATATTTATTTAACAATATGAATTTTTTAAAATGTGCATAAGAGAACAGTTGAAATAATAATCGGGATTGGCACTAAAAATATAGCAGTATGTAAAATATTTTAGAAGAACTTCATACACAGATCTCGTTAATCAAAGGTTTCGTTTGTATTATAACAAAAGGCTACTCTAAAGTTTTCTACTCTTCATGTTTTTGCGCCCATGTTAGGTGTTACGGACCTGCTACTTTCCTTAAATCCTTCACTTTTCCTTCGCTTACCCTCATTTTTCAGTTTTGAGGATATACCATTTAGTGAGTTCCTTGATCCATTCAGTAATTTGATATCTTCAGCACTGACTATAAAATGTTCTGTGATTTACTGAATCATAAAACGATAAATTAAAGTTTAATGTTTAATCAGTTCAAACCTAGGATTAAAACCTTCTTTTTAACTGGTCATAAGAACACTACTGATAAATTTACATTAAAAGGTATTTATCATATAAATTCATTTAGTAACACTCCACGTATTAAAAACACCAAGCTATCTTTCGCGCGGTGCATTATAAATTTTACTAATAAGAATGTTAATTAAAATTTCAGTACGAGCGTAAGTTATGTAAAGACTCCATCGCCATAATTAAACTTTTACGTTAATATACTCATGTTTGTTAAGCTGTAAAATTTGCTTTGTTGCATATTTATGATAATGAATTCACTTTTTCTTTGCCCAGTGTGGTGGGCTATCTTAAATCAATGTCGGCGAAAGTGTAGTTAGAAATAGGCGAGGTTAAGTGTAGCACTGACAATATTATAGTGTTTCTTCATGAATTTATTATATTATGTTAATTAAGTAAATTTTGTGGGTAATGTTAATAAAATTAGAATCGTAATTAAAATATATCAAAGAAGAATGAGGTCTATGGAGACTAGAAAAGAGACATAAGAGTAAAAAAGGCTCATCGCGCTTTCGAGGTCAAATTAATTCTCTAAGACAAAAATAATTTCCAGATATAGGAACTCTATCGCTTAATCAGAAATAGACCTTGTCCAATAACTTCTATAGCTACCAGTTAAAAGTTTTCACCCACATCCAGTAACCAATATTGTGTTGTCCACCCACACATTAATCCAATTAATTCTAAACGGATAGTTAGAACCTCTTATCGAGTTATCTTCGGACAGCATCATAAATATGAGTGAATATTAACATAAGTCGAGATTGAGAGCGCGCCGGGGAAATCAAGCACCGCTTACTGTTTACTCGACAACTCGATGTGCTAAATGGGCCTGTGAGACCTACATCGATCGATATTACGTGCAGATGTTGGCACTGGCTTTTGTGATTTCTAGAAAATATTTTGTTATTTTTAGTCAAGTTGGATTTTAAGGTTAGGCTGTTAAGTTTAATTTTATGTCCGTAAGTAAGTCTTAAAGATACTGGGAACTACGACAAACTTTATATTAGAAATCCAGAGCCGAAATATTTTTTGTTACTCAGATTTATTTCGGAGCCAGTATCAACTCCATGTTCTTTTCAGTCAATTAACTTCTCAATCTCAATGACAAGAAAATTTTATATGTTAATAAAAGTTTTGTAATGAGTTGACGCTCCTAAAATATAAGACTGAGATACTATACTATATATAGGTATAGGATTCCTCAAATTTTACATATTATTTAAATAAAAAAATATTTAGACAGCCTCGGTGGCGTAGTTGTACTAGGGTACGGTTACAAAACTGAGGTCTCAGGTTCGAATCCCGGGTTGGGCAAAGTGATATTGATTTTTTTATTCATTATCCCGATATGGCGATAGGCTCCCCACCTATCACATAGTGGGACGGAACATACAAAGCGAAATGTGGGTGTCCTGGCACCTCTGCCTACCCCTTCTGGGATAAAGGCGTGAGTTTATGTATGTATTTATGTAAAAAAATATTTTGCACTTATTATTTTATTTTTTTCTGTTATCATTCATAATAGTTAGATTCAATGAGAATACAATTCCATAATATTTATTATTTGAAAGAATTGTAGCAAACACAATAATATTATCAAGGGCGTTATCAATCCTACTTATAATAAAAAATATACAGTACTTAGTTGTGTTGAACAATATACAAGTAGCATTAGTCCAATTAACGTGGTATAAAAATAAACTGTTTTAATAGAAGCATCGTCATAACAAGATAACGTTTTCTGCTCCTCCAGATTCTGGGAAATAGGTTTTAACTCCACTTCCACGTATCATTAAAAACTCACTGAAACTATATAATGGTATCAAATTACGTGTAATAAAACTAATTAGGTAAATCTTATAGAATAAATTCCGTAGGAAAAGCGCATTATAGCTCATTTGTAGATGGATCATAGTCTAATTGGGCGTCGAGTTGATACTGATTTGTTGAGAAAACTAGGATATTTTTTGATAATTATCGTTTGTATAAATAAAGCATATAATTTTAAAAATACCCGTGCATTTGAGAATTCTCTATAAATACTACCAAAGTTTGTGTAGTTCAGCGAGTAGAAACAAACGCCTATTACCAAAAGGATTTAATATTTCAATCTTCTTTCGTCTTTTTGTAGAGTCCTACTTTATTCCTTTTCGGTACTTTTTATTTCTAGAATATATATAATGATTTTTCTTAAAGCCTCTGTCTTATGGTTTTTTCTTATTTTTGTAGGTATCAATTTATCACAAATATAGCGGATTTGATTATTAGTGTTCTTACTTTCATGGTGATTGTTTTCGAGCTATTTAGTCTATTTATTTGCAAGGTTATCTTTGTCAAGTTTTTCTAGAGGAACGTTGTACAGTTTAATGGGCTGAATACATCCTTTCCCTCTTTATACCCCCCTCCTGTTATGCTTCATATATAATATATATAGATACCAATCTACAACTATTATTCCATTATATACGGGTACAACGAATCATTAACTGCAAATGTATCTTTGTAATCCTATACATTTATATGAGATTACAAAGTTATTCACGCAGTTGGTGTATCTAGAAAACTAGACAGAAATTATGAAATGTTTGAATTTTTCCTTACTTTAGACACTAAACACTAATTATATTCTAAATTTGAAGGTTAGTCTATGTCTGCTAGAAGTGCCTTAGACTTTTGATGATCGGTCAGTCAGTCAGTTAGTGACAAAATTGCGAAAGTTTGACAAGTTATAATTCTTAAACTACTGGTTCAAATTGAATGAAATTTTAAATATACCGTGTTTACACAATGCCTAATTAGTAACTGAAAATTCAGGCTTCTTACTTTAACCACAACGAAGTTATGGGGGGTTGAAAATGGTCTGAAGTGCTTCGAGAAAAGGATAGTACGGCTGTGCCGCTTTTTAGCTCGACTTGGAGGGTTACAATCTGGGGGCACTGCCGTGCCCCCAGATTGTAAAACCACGACTTTCGAGGAAATTGATAGTTTCTAATTAGAATTGAAGTCGGGCAAGCCTAGTCACGATATAATCAAGCTAAATAATGCACGAAAACTCGTTGCACCGCCCCACAGAAATGTGGAATACAGTCAGGTAGAAGTACCACATAAACGTTGGTCCTGTATTTACGATCTTACTTTAATCTTCCCCCGAAATCCTATTAGATTTTCTTTTGCGTGTGAGGTTTGTATTATGTAGCGGAAAATTTAATCGCGCTCTTTGTTTGGCGTCCGTGAGATGAATAAACAAACTGTTGGTTACACCATTTTAGTTTCGTTACATTCAAACGTTTTGCACCACTCACTGCTTCAAGGCAGGGCGACGATCGACATTACTTATTTTGGACGGAATGAGAATGTAAGTGACTTGATGCTAATTTAAAAAATGGAATTTAAAAATAATTCCTGGCCTTGAAACAAATCGATCTAAGAAACCATTAATTCCTGGCCTATCTAAATACAATGTTTTTACAAGCTATCTAAGGTTTAAACCTTCTCTTCTTTCTCATCTAGACTAATTTAGATATCTGCTACAAAAAATGATGCAGGTGGTTGAATTTTATTGACTTGTGAGAAAGTTCACAAAACTCTCTCAGGTCTTACTTTACTGTTCTAAAGCCAAATAATGAAACTTCATTGAACAGTGTACGGGGCTATCTTTGTGCGTATTCTACATTATGTCGATTACGACAACATGGGTAATTTTTTTAAACAGTCACATGCACTAGTAGGGTATCAGTGTTTTTTGTTGGAGTTTGTTTGTTTCTCAATTGACAATTTCGCAGGAACATTAAGTTGGAGACTGTAGATAAAAAAAAGCTTTACTATCGGGGTTAAATAAAAATAGTTTCTACTAACCTGTGATTGCACTGCTGACAAGCGAAGCACTCGAGGTGGTAGACGTTGCTGCGGGCGCGCATCACCATCTCAAACGCAGGGATCACCTTGTTGCACGCCGCGCAGTAGCCGGTGTTGCCGAATAACCTGGCAAATTATATTAAATAATGATACTGATTGGCTGAGACATATATCATAGATGAGTTCAGAAGGAAGAAAATTAAAACATTAATCATAGCATATAGTTCTCTATCTGCCAATTCTATCAGCGAAGGCCAATGCAAATAATATTAGATAGGTATGAGAATTTCGATTGATCTTTTAGATGAAATTTCTATAGTGATATTTTTAGATGATTTGTTATGTGTTTAGTGGCCTATATCCATCGACTTTTTGATACTCTAGCTAGCTAAGTACTAAGTACAAGACTTAATTTACTTGATTTTATTCAATGTACTTTAATTGACCGCGCTGGCATATGTATAATATACTTTTATTAATTCTAATTTAGGACTTTAACACTGAGTGCATAATGTCGCCTTAGACAATAGGCTTGAATGACATCCAATCTTAATAGTATGGGAGCAGTTTCAAATCTTATACTGTATTAGAACATAATCGCACATGATATCTCTACTATTGATAGTCAGATTCTACCATACTACAGAGTCTACCATGCTTAATGGGCGAGTTGGTAGACTTGACATATGTATATCCTATCATCGATATATTTTACCTGAGATAATCTCTCTTCAGAGTATAAGGTTAACAAATCTAATACTGTACACTGTACTGTAGAACATGATTATGTTCTACAGGAGTACAGGAGGTACCATGGGCGATTGCTCATGGTACCGCTATTATCGAGAGTCCACCACGCTGAACGAGTGCGGGTTGATAAATTATCATCAAAATATCTTACCTAAGATAGTCCCTCTTGCATAGTATAAGGTTGGCGCGTGTGTACAGCGTGTGTCCGACCTCGCCGAGCCGGCAGTCGCAGCAGCCGCACTTGAGGCAGTCCTCGTGCCACAGCTGATCTAGCGCCTTCAGCAGGTACCGTTCCGTGATCACCTTGCTGCATCCCGCGCAGATCTGTGAGGAATGTATGGGTGAGTGATGGGGTTATAGAAGATGTAGATGTAGATAGTGAAGTGAGGATTTTGATAGGCATGACGTTTAGTTGTGTTATTGATTTTGTTTGAGTAAAATAAATGTTACTACGTTTCTCATTATGCATTTGAAAATTTGATAAAGATGTTCGATCTAACGTTTTGTCTCTTTTGAACGACTTTTGAGTTCAGTTTAAGCGAAGAAGACTAAGAGAGATTGCTAATATAGGTTTTAAAGCTATGATTAAGGTCGTACGTATTGTAGCTGTTAATAGATATTTTTTTTTGTTCAATTCCATAATGCGATAGCACTGCACACTAAATAGTTTACAGATTTTTATGTCTCTGTAATCTAATCAAGTGTGATTGAGAAACAATTTGAATCAATAACATTAAATTACCTGGGGTTGCGGCGGCTGTTGCGCAGGCGCAGCGCTGTTTGGCTGCGCAGCCGGCAGCGGCGACGCGCGCGCCTCCTTCGTCACGTCCATGGCCAGCATGAGCGGCGCTACTGGCGCAGTGCCCGGACTGCCGCCGCTTGCCTGTTGCGGGGTGCGCCTCTCACACTGAACAAACATTACTGGGCTCATTATAATTATCCAAATACAAAAATCACTACCTAGGATACGGATACGGGTATCAAGTTCGATTTAAATGGCTTAGGTTATCCACCATGCTTAGTGTTAGGGTTGGCGTACCTCACCCAGCAGACGCATTCAATTTGCTACATACAGACAAACACAGACTTGGATTAGTCATGGGTATAATTCGGTTCATTATGGTAAATATACAATAAGACGAGTAATATATAATGTGTGGAAACAAATTAGTCCTTAAGATACTTTACGAGAGAGAATGCCACTATTGAACTGTAGTTTAAGTATTATATCTTAAATTGCTTCAAATTATTTCTGTAAGATTTAAACATTTCTTATAAGAAATTATGACCGCTCTACCCAGTTTATACCCGCTACCTAATGCAACAAAGCTTAAATAGGGTGAGCTAGCACAGTATGAACGTTTTATTTCCGTAGAAACAATTCTGAGTCGTTCCCATATCGGCATCGGTATCCATTCATACCGAATCCATAACTTACAGTAATGAACTCTGAACAGTACACAGAGGCCATTTTATGTTACAGCATAAAATCCAGAACCATGAAATTTATCGCCTGTAATATTTCTCGAAAAAATTAGCACAACTACTCAAGCGATTAATGAGAACGTGAAACACGACTCGCCGTTTCCGAACTATAGCAAATTATATGCTTTAAAATATCGAATAAATAACAAATAAAAAAACTTTGTAATTGAGATCGTGTCTGCGAAAAAAGTAAGCGATAAAGTGAAGCACGGAGCGCGCCCGCAGAGCCGTCACGGTTAATTAATATTTTAAATACAATTCAATTAAATTTGGCAACCGCGTCAACCTCGCACTATTTTGCCGGCAGTGATCTCGGGGCGCGCGGTGGCGGGCGCTACTGGCGGCGCGGCGCGCACGACCTCTGCTTGTTTTTCATCGCTACTCGTTTTCTGGTAGAACGGAATCGGTTATTGGTCGCCGCCGGCCGGCGCGCCTGAAACAATGCTCGCCATTGTAAGGCCCCGTGACGAATAGCTCGCGTCTCTTATTTTTGTGTTTTGGAGAGTGCGTCCGATCGGGCCGCCACAAATAATGGGATACGAATATCTACCGGAAGTATGCACACTGCGCCGGCAAATTGTGTCAATGACTGTTTGATCTACAGAGGAAGCTAATCAACTGCGTTATGGTGTATTTGTCCGCCAAGCGGTAAATGCGGCCCGCTAAAGCGTATGCTTTAATTACACGTTTTATAATTTTATTGCGATATTGTGCCCGTACAGAAAATGAGAGCTCGTACCAGAACTCGTGTTACAGCGCACCGCGTGCATGAAACAACTAATTAGTGGTATTAAATTAATAATAATAAATCATTGCAATGCTACAAATATTGTAATGTGCAATTTACTTTTACCGATGCTTATTATATTTGAATGTGTTTAAGTTAAATCTAGCTGCAAATTAGTCTCATTAATTACATTCTTGTTTGATTCTTTTTCAATGTAATATTACTGCATATAATATATAATATTCTTCAGATACCGAGCTTATGTAGCTCCAATATCCAGTACCAATATAACACCAAATATCGTACGATGAAAAATACCCCTTGATAGTTCACAAAGTGGAAAGTCTTCGTCTGTCCAATAAATGTCGGCGGCCAGTATTGTACGCACTTGAATGTGACATTTTTTTATCAAATCGACAGTCCGTGAAGTGAAGCTTCGTGAATAATTACCTACCAATCGGTGACAGCAACACGCCACGCCACTCAGAAACAACCCGAAGCGAATGCAGCTAACCGAGATTAGATGCAGTGGAAGCAAAAAAGCTCACGCCCTCCATTAACTGTGACTTTCCAAACGTCAATACGCACGAATTAGGATTTAACGGACGTCAGCCGTGGAAAGGGGACAAAACTATGCAAAAATAATACCGCCGGTGTCTGTGGCTAATTGGCCGGTTATTAAGCGAAATAAAACTGCGGACCTCGCCGGCCAGTGCGGGCTCCAAGCGAGCTAAATTTGAAGGAGGCGCGGCCGCGGGGGACCTCGCATACGTTAATGATTAACACAGAAGCGTCCGAGACCAATTACGTTCTGCCACCGCACTCCAAATTAGAAACTATTTTCGCCCATTAGTGGCCACTTCATAATCAATTATACGTTAAAATTTCACAGCGCTGTTTCGGGAGCTCTATGTTTGGATAATCGGAGTTTGTGGTCCCACGGCGAGCTATTACGTGCTGCTGTACCGGTCATAAAGGTTTTTGTTGGGCCGCCGTGAATTTTAATGTACGTTTCGAATGCATTTTAGTGTATGAGTTGCATTCAGTTTAACAATTTCGCGTTTAATTCGCGGATGTTTACCTGGGAGACTGCAATACTCGCTAAGTTAATCATAAAAAATGTATTTTTTTGAGTAATTCTGTAAATGTCTTTATATATTCAATAATCAAAATTGATGTGAGTGGTTCCCATATAAGTAAAGTGAGCGTGGAACATTAAGAGGTTGATAAAACTAATGGGATTGAGTGCACTTCGCTAATCATAATTCATCAGCAAGATTAAAGAATAAGCGACGCGATGAGGGAGATCCGCACGACGCAAAACCCTCTGACACAACACCTTCACGGAAATATCTGCAGAAGGCACAAAGAACACAAGTGTAACAAACAACTTGAAATTCGTGACAAATTCTAGAAAAAAGCATAGTTAAAAAATTGCATTAATAAAAGTTACCTTTCCATAGCACAAGCAACGGATAAACTTAAGAATGTCAGGTAGACATCTGACATTCTTAAGTTTATTATTTATATCATCAGACTGTAGGATTCTATCCTTCTGTAAAGTTGGAGTGTATTGTGGTATGCGAGTCTGAGAAACAATATGATCGCCACACCTGCGGAAACGGCGCTAAAGTAACGAGACGAGACGCTAAATAATTCAACCAACTAACAACGCTCCGAATATTGCTCCACTTCAATATTTTTATTTCAGCTAATGTGCGGAACAGAATTTAATTGCTTATTAGCTTAATTCATTTTAAACGCATAATTAACCACACCACATATTATAAATCTGCAGTTGAACAGTAGGAAACATTATTTTAATAAAATTTTACCTATTTTAATTAAACATACCGAAACAGAGTTCATATGTGTTACCCGTAATTATTCAGTTTCAGATACTCGCCGTATGAATTCGGACGATGTATACTTGCCAATTGACAATATCGATTATGTGCAATTCTGCTTTTTATTACATACCTGTATTAAATTTCCGTAAAATGTTTTTACACTTTTTAAATATTAAAATCTATATTAATACGTGATGCAAAAACTTTAGACCCCTTTTTACGAAAATTGTGCGGACGCAGGAGCATAAAATTTGGCACACTTATAGTTTATGTGTAGGAGAAGTGCAGAACGCTAATATTTATCGATAATAATGCTTATAAAGTACATTAAATCAAAAATAAAACATTACACACACTACCATGCATTTCACACACACATACATACACAAGTATTTGTATACGCATACATACTCTGGTGTCAAATTGTTTATTTTCTTTTTCATTTTGTTCTTCTGACATAGACATATCAAAAAAAAGGTTTTATTTGCCTCATTTAATATAAAAAAAGATTTTAATAATAATGCATAAAAGTACATTAAATCAATAAATAAAACATTACAACATTACACAAACCAGCATGCATTTAACACACGCATTTGTACACGTATACATACTCTTTGGTCAAATTGTTTCTTTTGTTTATTATAGACATGGTTGACATGTCAAATAGAAAAGTTTGTTTACTGTGGTTTTTTGAATGTCGAAAAGAAAAGTTTTATTTGACGAATACTATGTGAAATACTGAGTGCTTATACAAATTGTGTAGTAGTAAGATACATTTAAATGTACACGGACTATCATTATATGCATAAAGAAAGTTCTGTAGCTGCAATCTGCAATAACAACATTCAGGTATAAAAAAATATAATTTGCTATTGCTGGTTCAAAGCAATTATTGTAGTTTACGATTTCAGTAATTGCATATACTTCAGGATAAATAAGTGATTTTGAGAGATACGTACATTGAAATGTGCACGAATTTCAACAACATCATTATACAGGTAAAAACTTTTTCTCTTCTTGATTTGGTCGAATTTCGACCACTAGGCGACCACTAATTATAATTAATTTAAAATATGTAAAAATATTGTCTTCTTTCATATAAGTTATATTTACAAAGGATAATGCTATTAAATACTATAGAAAAATATTTAGTGATTAATTCTAATAAATTAATCTATTTGCCATTACAAAACGGTATATTATTCAATCTTCTTAACAATACGTATTTACATATACCGGGTATCTCAAGACTGCTACCGAAAACGAAGCCGGGTGGTAGTTTTAGTGACTACAAACACAATGTAACTAAAAATTTCGCAAAGAAACGCGACAATGATTTTTGTATGATTTTATAAATATCGTCATTTTTGGGTGGTAAATCCATAGTTTTTGCTAAAATAATAATTTAAACTCTTTTATACCTTAGATTATTTATAAATAAAATGATATACACTGTTATTTTAGGAAAAAATGTATTTACCACCCAAATATGGTCATAGGAAAAAAAATTGTCGCTTTTTTTTGCAACTTTTTCTGTTGCATTGTGTCTGAAGTCGCTTTAACTACCACCCGGCTTCGTTTCCGGTAGCAGTCTTGATATACCCTGTATAACTAGCTGTGCCCGCGACTTCGTCCGCGTGGAATTTAACAAAAACTTTATTTTTCTAAAATAAAAGAATTTTTCTAAAATAAATGTAGCCTAAGTTACTCCTTATTATATCAGCTACCTGACAATAAAAGTCCCGTCAAAATCGGTCCAGCCATTTCAGATATTAGCCGAAACAAACAGACAGACAGACAAAAACAATTCTAAGGTAATTTTCATTATAGGTATCGTGTATGTAACGTAGTTAGTATATGTAGTTGGACATATTTTTTTATTTTCACTTTACAAACAGACACTTCAATTTTATTTATATGTATAGATAATATGCTATTATTCTTGTGTGCTATGCATTTAGATTTATACAGAGCCGAAGCGATTAAAACATATTTTAAATATATTTTATAATCTAATTGCATCGGTTCCAAATATCCACTTGTACATTGTATTGAATTGTGCCATATCAGCTCATAATCGCTACCAGCTCAGCACGGCACTGCTCTACAATTAAGAATTGGAATGTAATATTACAATAATAATTTAGTGAGTGAAGCAACTCCCGCAGCGTAGTACATGAGCGGTACTTATTTAGCAGATTGCTTTCCTTTAAGTTGTTGTTTAATGTAGGCATGGCCGGCCGCGGGGTTTGCTCTTCACACCCTCTATCTGTCTGTCATGCCAACACATTCATCCGCACATCCGGAACTCGGATCTATTATTAAAAAAGTCATTTATTCTTAGTGCTTAGTGCCACTACGCTTAATGGGAGGAAGCGGTGTTGTGTGATTCATTTGCTAAATGCTAAACGGTAGCAGACTCTTAATTAAGAGGCTCCTAAGTTGAGTCGAGGAAGATTGTTTTATGCAGCGATTTAAAAGAAAGCTAGGTTGTTTTAATTTATTTGACATCACGAAATTAGCTACAATTTGATTTTAATTTGATGGTTCAAAACAGGAAGCAATAATAATACAACAGATATGAGTGTAACCGCCAGTTTAACATGTAATGGTATTTGGTTAACAGCATTGAAGCTCCTCCACGCACGCGGAGGCGTCGTAGACGTGTGATTAGAACGCAAATGTCACTAGCATTATCACTCGCTCGCCACAGAATTGAAACCGCGAACTCGACGCGAAATTTCGTTAATACCGACCCATATTGGATTACTGGCGGCACCCGCCCGCCGCAATAATATAACGAAATTCAAACATTAATAGGCTCAAACACAATCACGGATGGCCGTATAATCGAGTTAGCTGCTATTCGGTTAAACCCCTATCGCGTAATCTGCTCCATTGTCTGACAGTCGTTGCGCTGATCATGAGGGCCGATTATTGTGGCAATTTTGTGTATATTGTTTTCAGGTGTCTACTGCCCGTCGCCGTCTGAAGGAGGATTACAATGAGCCGCTCTTATCTGGTCCACAAGAACCCCTAACACGTTATTGCTTACATTTAAAATTACCTCAGTAATTGCATGGAAAGTATAGAGCAGGTAAGTAGCTGAAAATGAAAATGAAATAGCAAAACTTGACAGCGAATGATAAACAAAGTCCCAACGCAGTCTCCGTAAGTGATACTCACGTGGAATATACGTCGGGAAGTTAAAAGTTTCACCGCAGTTAGATGCAACCGAAGGAACAAATAAGTAGATAGAAGCAGTGTCAAAACTGCCAAAAACAAACTATAAAGTTCGCTCAATAACGGATAGATATCGCTTTATCTATTTGAAATGTCCAACTCAATTTCGATTGGCGAACCAGTCTTTTATAACTTACACCACGTTTGAACTGTCTTTCCCTCCCAATGTTGTTCGTAATATCGCCATAGCTTTCTAATTACATTGAAGTTTTTCATTTATAATTAAACTAAAGTGTGTTGATTAAAACTGGATAGCCAAGTAATGGAACGCAATTACTTTAATATTCATTAGAGTTGTCACTTATAATAGCTTCGGCCGAGTTACAATTTCAAATTAACGTTTCATTCTATTAGCCAGTAAACAGATATCGGACCGGTTATGTCTACTTTGTACGTAAATCTAATAAAATGGAAAGCGTTTTACGATTACTAAAACGCATGACGTGCGTGAACGCTCCACGCGTCGCGTTAATCGTAATGACTGCGATGTAGCGTCACCAATCGCTGATCCTGCTATGTTTTATTACATTATAAAACAGACGTCTCGTATTAATTATGAGACTCGATGCAGTCATATCCCTATTGACCATAAAGAATCTTTGATGGCCGTTGTAAAATGTTCCAAATCGTTGTCGTGATAATTTACGAACCATGTTTATGGATGAGTTTATGACGATTCTGACTACACAATGCAGAAATTTCTATGCATGATACAACCAATAAAACCGATGCGTGTGGCGTTCGTCACAGTGAATGACGGAAGTGATGTTTAACATTAAGAAAAATATTTGGGCAAGTTGTAAGACAAATTAGCGGAGGCGTCGCGACAACAGCAAAGTGAATTAAAGCAACTCGGAGCCTATTACGTGAAGTGAGTTATAAAATAAAGCCGCGGCAAGTAAGTTCATACATTACAAGCCGATAACCAGACGAGACTTCTGAGACACAAACCAGTCCCTTTTAGTGAAATTGAAAACTTTTTCTGTTACTCATACCGCGACCGCGATACGGCTCCTTTTAAATCAATTGCCTTTTATAATTAACTTATTCCATTATTGGAGTGCACTCGCTCGTTGACTCAATTAAAATTCAATCGAGATGTAAATCTATCGATTAAAGAACGAGTTTTTCTGACAGATAATATAATCGAATAAAATTGTTTCCTAGATAACAGCTGCTTACATCGCGTTGCAATATTACACCATTATCTATTCGTAATTGCATCAGCGAAGCGATTGAATTAAACCGTGAACTCGTTATTCGCTGTACGACTTTTAAGCCGCTTTTAACGTACCTGTCACACACTTATTTACAATTCATTATATTTATGAACGTGGATTTAATTAGGATTATAGTTGCTCTTTCAGTGTAGATAACGAGCGACACTTTCTTGGTTTCCACTATTCAAATTGCCCCCACGTTTTATGACAAGTGAAGCTTTTAAATCTGAGAATATTAACCGTCATTCAAATAAAAGTAAAACACGTTAATAAAAGTGAGTAAAATTTGTAAAAGGCCATCAAGTGAACATGATATTAGTCGGGGGAGCCCGGAGCAGCGCTCACCCCACAATGGAGTGTCAACTATGACATTATGCAGCCCTCTCTAATGCAATGAAAATCCCCGGTGCCTAGCCAGCGAATGCCACTTTCACCTAATTCTTATTAAACATTTATTAGATTAGACAAAAGCTATCGGGAGGTATCGAGCTCGAATGTTTTATTTATGACCTCTTATTGGATTGCTATTTTCTGTGTTAAGGCGTCTGATAAATAACCGTGATATTGTAGGAACGCGGCAACATTTTATCAAAATTACAAGTTATATTTGTACCCCATTCTTTGAGATTGTATTTCTCATAATATCATGTTCGGCTTTTCGACTTTTAATATTAGAACACCTTTCTTATTGTTAGTTGTATTTATTGTTCGAAAATAATGTGGATGCAGTTTTTTTTTAAATCAATGGGTTTGAGTCATTGTGACTTTAGTAGAATGTATAAGTACAATTATTACTTAACCGTGTCGGTAAATGTGTCTAAAGATGAAGTATTGTATGTATTACGATATTTACCATTATTTAATTTAAATTTTAATATCGGTAGTGGAGATTTTGATCTGCAACGATAACCCACGCTTGTAAACTCGGTAATACGGCAAATATTGTTTAATCAGAGTTATGCGATCCATTAATTAAATTGCGTTTGCTATGGGCAGGGCTGTAAGAAAATTGCTTTTATTTGTGGGGAGTCATTCAATTAAACATTCATTCATTTGTTGCGCATAGGATCCCATCCAATTACATTTATTCATAATTTAGACAGCACTGTCAATAATTTTCTTTTGTGCTATAGTAACTTTTACCTTTGCGTCGCTATAATAACTTAAGACATCTAATAAATTAGGTATCCAATAAACTCACAACAAAACATCTAATATTTGTGACATACTTGTGCCGACCATTAAGATACTGGATCTGCACTATTTCAATAATTGGAAACGCAACATATTTGCGTGAAATTAAAAGAAACTACTTTGTTGAATCTATAAAATGTTAGACATTTTTTTATCTACCACCGGGTTCACAAAGCTCTTTTCACCAAAGAAGAACGGGCAAGAACCTAACGTTGCGCTTTTCAAAATAGTTTACAATACAGTGATTATACAGGAGTCGCAACTTTGTTTAATTCAGAGCATTCATAAATTATGTATTGGGGTTTGTAGTATACGAATCGCCTATAAAAATATGACTTTCAGAATAGCTGAGAAGCTGATCAATGTCTTGTAGGAAAACACACAAACATTCAAAACAGATGGCTAAGCCATTACTGAGTCAGTTTCAAACAGCTCACTGGAAAGTACTGGATGACGAAAGGTTTCGTTCCATACTTCCTCTACATTTTAAACGTGATTAACATCAACAATGTACCTACATGTATTTTATGTCCATTCAAAAGTATATAGTAATGGTGAAGGTAACATCGTGAAGAAACCTGCATACCATGGCGATTTGTAAGATTTTCTATGGTATGTAAAGTCACCACACTAGACCAGCGTGGACTTTATGGCCTAATTCCTCTCAATCGTTTTCTCGACAAATTCATCGTATATTAGGTACACATTTAATTCATTTTATTATTTTCATTGCATCATCCATAGTACTGGAAACTTATGAAATTATTGTGATATTTGTAATGGACAAATATTTACATAGGTTTTGTTAGTAAAATGTCGAGGTATGCTTTGCTTTTTATATACTGTTAGTTGTAAATTAATTTATTGTATTAAAACGAAAGCAATACTGTTAAATTAAAATATTTTCCTGTTTCTTCCGCAGCTGTCTGTCCGTCCATTTCTGGGACATGTTAAAATCAAACTGATTTTTACTTCGATTTACCTTTCGCAGTAAAGTATTAAATAAATGATTAAGTTTTAAGCCAGACACATGATTCCAGCGAGAAACAGAAATACTAGTAGTTAATACTATTAACATTGTACTTAAATACTTTAGAGATTTATAAAATTAGTCAGGTCTTCCCTCTCTGGATTTGAACCCACGCCTCACGATGTTGTCTCGAAATATATTCTACCAGTTTAAGTTACCTCCATTTGTAATCATACAAATAGATAACCTAACACTGACCTCATTTTAACATAATTCTTTTACCTTTTCCTCAATATAATAACAAACCACTCCACAGTAATATTCTAATATTAAACATCAACACCGAAGTAATATTTAACTTAATTAAATCAATTAGTGGTATTAAAAAAACTCTATCAAAATTAACGTAAATTAATTACTCGCGCTCACTTCACAAACTAATCTAGTGCGCTTAATTTAATTACTATGTATATTAGTATTGCTGCCATAATGAGCTATTAACTAAATTAAATATGTTTCTATGCTCTTTCGAACCAATATGCGATGATTAGCATCTGTTAAGCAATACTTGGCTGTAACAATTCTCGTTGAAATTCCAATTTGAATTATAATTTAATATACTATTCAAATATGCTCTTACAAGTTAATTCAATTACAATATAAAGACAGCATTGTTTATTCTAAAAGCATCATGATCAAATTCCTTAATGAACATTTTTATAAATTAAACTAGCGGTCGGGCCCGGCTTCGCCTGCGTGTATTACTGTTTTAAAAATGTTCACCAGGAAAACGGACGATTCTAAGGTTCAAACAAAAAAAATCAATTTTTTCCTTTATATTAGTTTAGATAAACAGTAAAAGTAGGAACTTAAAATTATGTAGAGAAACAGAGGAACTATTTAAGAATCTTCAACGTGTCTAGAGAAATAGATACTTTTGTTATTTTGTTTACATTTCCCATCATAATTATACTGTTTGCCATTTAGGTTCTAAGAAATAGACCATTAGTAATATAACTGAAAAGAGTTTACGTTACTAAGCCTTTAATTAATGCGATGGCAGCAAATTGGCAGAAGTAATATTGAAGAAATCATTAGTTATCGGAATCTAATTGGCTTCAACTCTATTAATATACATCGCAGCACTAAATATGCATCTAATTTCTAGTTTTGTTCTTAAAATATAATCGTTATTATTTCATTTATACATATATGTACGAGTATATCCTCCTTGGATTTACAGAGTTAAGTATGTTGGGGTTTTTTAAAAGTAGTTATTAATTTAAAATTAAGAATGAAGAAATGAAGGTTTAATAATCTACGCAACATTTATTTTCTTACTACTGACCAAAGTTTTTTTTCAAAAATGTTTCTTCACCTACAATTTTTTAAAATAATGCACCATGTTTTTATAAAGTTGAGGATGATTTGCGCTAAGATATAAGAAAAAACAAAAATCAAATTCAAAGCAAATAATATTTAAAACCTATGAAAGGGGAATCGTACCCAGAACCCCACGATAATAATCTGTCGTAGCATGTTATGTCTGGGCGAGAAAGGCTACGTAAGTTATTTAAACATTAACTAAATAACTTCTTATACATCTAATTTATTTTTCAAAAAGTTCTTAATTTTTTTCCAGTAATAATATTATTAAAATATATTTCAATAAACTCACCATAAATGTATATTCCTATAAACACTCCTTTAACGTTACGTAAAATATTTAGATTAATTTTCACTTATTAAAATTTCAATATAAAATAATTTATAATAATATCAACAGTTGTTTCAAGTTACGCGCTAAGTCCACAGGCGTGTTTACAAAACGCACTCCGTTCAAAAACTGAATGAACGCTGCTCTATCGCGGCTTCCTGCCTGATTTGATAACACCCTCCGTTTAATGAGATGTCTGTTGCTTGTGATCACATTTACTAATTGCTAACGTTACATACAAATCGGACAAATTAATACCAACCTACACATCCACACAATAAAGCTCAATCTTCCCTATTAAGCATCCGATAAAACATTAGTCATTGTAAATTGTATTTTACACATCACTTCAATGGAGTTTAAATAACACAGGAAAATGTCCATATATCCTGTTAACGTAACATATATAATCGAATTATGCAGATCATATCCCGGTAAAATACACAGGTTTTTACTTCATTCATAAAATAAATATATATTTGTAACATAACATCCTTAATTGTATAATTACATAGTAAATTGCCGCATTTAGCTGATACAATTATTTGCGGAATCAATTTATACTTATTTTATTTATTTATTTTATTTTTATTTAATCTTTATTGTACACATACAAAAGAACATAACAATATAAAGAAATAACATCTATAAAAAGTACAAAAGGCGGTCTTATCGCTAATAAGCGATCTCTACCAGACAACCTTTGGATGGACTACTTAGTTTAATTCTAAGTAAATTACCGGAATAAAATTATTCGTAATACAATTTAGTCACGGTTTAGATACATTTAATCCCACACAAAGTTCAACGAAATAATGAACATCCTAATAGTCGTCTATTGTTTTTAAAATTACTTAAATACGTACAATTACTAAACTCAATCGACCGAATATAGCCAGATAAATCTACAAGAAATGAATTATCGTAGAAGATTGCGGTTTATTTTTAGATCGGGTCCGTGCAGTGGTAGAAAAAAAGAGTAATATTATTTTTCAATTCCCATACAAAGGTGGTCGGTGCGCGCGGCGGCAAATTGGTTGTATTGTCAATTTGGGCAGTGCGTGCCGGGGCGCAGATGAAATGTTTATTTTCAATTTCCGCCATTTTCCCGCCGCGTCCGCCGCAGGATTAGGTTGCGAAACAACCGCACTATCCACGCGATAGTATTTTTAAATATTTATATCATAATTGGCGCTTCGCGTACCTCTGTTTACATGTTACTTGCAAAACTTGTACCAGTTATTCCGAGTCCGCTCTACTTATTTGAATTTGTCGTTCAATTGCATACATTTTCGTATCTTGTCAATATTGACTTTAGTAATCTTGTTAATTTATTGATTTATTCATAGATTAATTGGCGTATATCTTTCATTTAATGTAAGGTATTCTATATTTAGGTTATCTATAAGCTTTCAGCTTCAATAATGCCACTTAGAGTACATTCACGCACGCAATAACCTGCAAAACTCAGGTACTATGTATTAAAAAAGTCAAACTGACAAGATTGCGTACAGTTATGAATAAAAGCGTATAACATTTGTCGCGCGGTTGATTTATGCTCGTTTAGTCGCCAGTGTCGGTCCAAGTAATGTACACTTGTGCAGTAATTCGCTGAGTGCAGTTTCACAGTCTCGCTTTTAAGGCAGTGACACAGCGCGACAAATCGCGCAATTACAATCAGGAATAAATCCATCGCCCTCTGTGGAACACCGGTTATGGCTATTTAAACTATTTATGGGCCGCCCAGATTTTCCAATATATTAAGACATTTATGTTTAACATTTATTGTTCATTTAGGTTTATAAAGTCGGGCTTTGTGAATGTATGTCTATATTATTGTGTGTATAAAACCACAACGCCCAGTTCTAAATGAAAATTACGTTGTGAATTTTCCAGTGTTATTAAAATAAATTAAATAATCTGAAAACAATGCAATACAAATCTATACTCTTTTCACACAGTTTCTAGTTTTATTTATATAAAATAGATTAGCGTATGTTTCGTAAAGAAAAACTTGAATAACATTCCAAAACGAGATTTTACCTGCAAGCATAAAAGTTAGGAATCAATCGATCAATCCACCTTTTAAAATACCGGGTATCTCAAGACTGCTACCGAAAACGAAGCCGGGTGGTAGTTTTAGTGACTACAAACACAATGCAACCAAAAATTTCGAAAAGAAACGCGACAATTATTTTTTATGTTTTTTTAAATTTCGTCATTTTTGAGTGGTAAATCCATAGTTTTTGCTAAAATAATAATTTAAACACTTTTATACCTTTGATTATTTGTAAATAAAAGGGTATACACTATTATTTTAGGAAAAAAATGTATTTACCACCCAAATATGGTCATAGGAAAAAAAAAACAAAAAAAAATTGACGCGTTTTTTTTGCAATTTTTTCTGTTGCATTGTGTCTGAAGTCGCTTAAACTACCACCCGACTTCGTTTTCGGTAGCAGTCTTGATATACCCTGTATATATTTATTGTTCCACTTCCGTGTTCTGTGTCAACAATCACACCGTCCACAAAAAATATCCATTATTGATTTATATTCCCGATTGTACCTCCACACGTATGTCGTTAACAGTCGTCAATTTAAGCATCGACGTACTTAATTGGCCCGTCCTCCATTGTTATTAGAGATCAGTACGTTAATTATGACTTTTGTATTGTGATCCGCTCCATATAGGTATAATGAAGGGTATTTAAATTAATTAACGTAATGAATAAATTCACCCAACCGCCAATTATGCAGTCGAGAGGATTCCTTGTTTTACTCTGGTACGAAATATACAGGTCTAAATAAAGGTAAATACTACTGCAATACTGCATACTGTCGGTTCTATGTTTATTTGACAGAGATCGCTGTTAGTGGTCTAACAGCTATTGTAACACCATGCACTTAAAATATTTTTCAATTAATGTGTTTATTCTAGGCCAGAGTGGTGGCCTATATGGCCTAACCACTCTCAATCGTACCCTCGATTGTGGAGAAGGCCCATGCTCTGCAGTGGTGAATGATTGGTACAGAATGTGTTTATTTGCTCTGCAATAAACAATTTTTTATTTCAAACTGATACTCAAAACAGGATTTTAACTTCACGTTTTAAATAATTAATTTAAGCTCTGACTACATTGGTTTGGATATTAAATGTCAAAGAATTATTTCACAGACAAAACAATTTTATTGTGTTTCGTTATCTGCCTTAGCAGTGGGTTAGACGTCGGCTGGGAAATGTGAAGCTGCGGGTTCGATTCCCGCACCGAGACAAATATTTGTGTGATCCACAGGTATTTGTTTCAGATCTGGGTGTATGTGACACCGCAAAAGTCTCTCGTAGTTCCTGATACCCATAACACAAGACTAGATCTTAGTTTAGGGTTAGGAACTATGTATGTGACTGTTGGGTGTATTTATTTCTATTTCTTTATTGAAAATCCACAGTCCTTAATACTAATATAATGCAACTGGTGTACTTATCTTACGGCTAATTATGGATTTACATTTTAAAAATAATTAATTTAATTTAATGTATTTAATCTGGTAATGATTACCACTAAAGATGTGATTATTATATTTTTAGTTAATTAGTGATGTGTAAGATCATTAAAAAAATATTGCTTACCTGATAATGATTTCTTGGAAAATATAATTGCTTATTAAATCGATAGTATTGGTACTGGGAACTAAAAACACTATCCGATTTATAACGATGTAAACACGTAAAAATAAAAATAAAATATTTTTAAATGTGATAGATAAGGATGTCAAAGGCATTTAATTTATTTCAATGAGCCTTGTTGTCCTTGAATGTGAAACTGTGTGTAAGTATTTTTGTTTTAGAAAATCCCAATAAAAAAAGGTATTACAGAAGTAGGTAGTTTCGTAATATATTTTTTACAGTATGACCACTTTTATCTTGTTGTAATGTGGTTCGTCGAACATGTAGCAAATAAATTTTCTATTCATTATTGTTCCTACTTCATAATAAATGTTCTTTTAAAACGTCTATTTAAAGTTAAGAATAAAGGAATGGCTTGAAATTAATTCCGGTCACAGATTTTAGGGCCCGGCTCGCGGACACCGGAGCGGCGCGGTGCGAATTGTACCCAGTTCTGTAATTGCGTGTAATCGGTAACTGACGAGCGTGGTGCACGTTTTCAATTCGCCATTTCCTCTCGGTACAGTCACAAGACCGGCGCGAATGCAACCGCCCATTCATTTAACCCGTTTATAGCTTACGATATGCCTCTGGAAGTCAACAAAAACCAGTAAAGCGCACGAAATCGCAACTGACAAATTACATGGATTTTTGTTTACGTTCGACTTTGCTAAGAATCGTGATCGGAGGAAATGAAGTGTAAATTGTGGCGAAATGGAAAAAATCTGTAAATCGAAAACCTAAGAATCTCATCCGATGTTGCTTTAAAAATTGAATTATGCGCTATCCCACGCCGGACGAGGTTTTCTTTTCGTTTTGAATGGCCAGGACTTGTTAAGAGCTAATGGGTTTTACTGCGTAACTGGATACGTCGGTGAATGTTAGAAATACGACGCTCCAATCAGAATAATGCCTAATAATTCGCTACAGGAGATACAGGAAGATACGAGATAAAAACATTTTTTGATTTCTTTAAATAAATCAATACTCTCAGCGTATTGTACACTTTACAGTTTGATTCTAGCTATGAAAATATACCTGTATCAAATAAAGTACTTCCTTCGGGCGTCAACATGAACAACGGTATTAATAAAGTGACTTAATTGTTAGCTCAAAACAACCGTCGTTGGTGGCATGAAACTCAAATATTAGCACGTTTTATTATCCGATGTTTACGAAGAGCTTCCTCCGAGCGGGCACTTTGACGGAGCCCGCGGCCCTTCTAGATAAAGGGTTACCTACATCACTCGGTGTTTTATACCCATTTGATAGTTTCCTATGATCTTTACCCACTAAGATTACAAACAAAATGTTTGTGTCAACTCTTTTTGAGGTGCGCTGGGTGTTTTAAGTCCATACTTTGGAGTACAAGAATTTCCAATTTAATTAAATTTCGATTGAATTAAATGGTTCTTTTCAGTTTCAATGACGGGTATAGAATAACAAGATTGTTAAAAATCAATACGACTCATAAAAAGAAAATGAAAGGCCATTATGTCGCATTCGCGTAAACGCCGTATTATTTCCCATATGGACATGAAACGTCCAGTTTTACCTCAACTTCGTACAATATTAACGAAGATTATGCAACAAAAGTCGGTAATTTGCTTGACATTCTATTTGAAAAGGGCTTCCCGACATTTGCACGGCATTTACCAAGAAAAGAATAGTGCGCCACGTAAACACACGGAACATTACCGTAATGGTGTACAATTTACTCAAAACAGCCATTAATGACACACACTGCCAATATCATTTTACAATCGTGCTGTTTAAAAAATACGGTTCATATATTATTCTATGCAATTGGCAGCACAAAATTACAACTTTCTCGATGTTATTTATAAGCACGTATAAATTTAATTAAGTACCCATCATCAAAACTACTGTTGGTAGGTCTCATAGGTAGACATACTGGTGTAATGTCTCTCATTTGTGAAGGGCCGCCTGGGTAGGTACCACGGTAATGTATATTTCTGCCGCGAAACAGCAGTTTAAATGCACTGTTGTGTTTTCAATTGAAGGACATTGTAGTCAGCTCAACTACTGGACATATTGACACAAAAGTAGGCATGTTATTCTCATCAAAATCATCAATTTGTAAGAATCGTGGTGTCAAACTCCCGTACTAATAATGTGAATAATGTCATAAACAGAAACACATTTGTTTTGAAGTATGCGAACGTTATTCGATGTATGTATATTAAATGTGCGGCGTATGTGAGATAACGCGGGACAAATTAAATTGTCTCCGATAGGGGGTAGCAAGCGCAAATGCCGACGCGTTACAGGAATACCGACCGGACGGCCGCGGGCTTATTAACTCCCACCATTAATTAAATTATTAGAAATCTCGAGCCGGACTAATTAACGAAGAATTTCAACATTTTGGTCCACCTATCAGAGTTTAATTAAAATTGACAAAGCCGCGGACGAACGAGAGCGCTCGCCAAATATCGCCTCTATTAATTAAATGATCACTCGAAACTAATTAAATTATGGAGGTAATGGTGCGTGCAAGTGATACCAGCCGCGGGAAGCGCTCCACTACTCTGTGTAATGTAACACCTACCTTGTCGAGTGTCGACTGCCATGCCCACTACGCTTCACTCCACGGCATTTCAAACCACACACCAGCTACCACTGTGTCCAACACTCATTACTGGGTCCTCTCATATTCCATTATAACGCTCTGTTAAGATAGACTTAACAGTCAAATTACGCACAGCTAAAAAGCTAGTGACGTCATACTTTTGCCATTACGAAAATGTATAGTGGCGTGAGTCAAAATATTTTAGTCGCCAAAAAGCCATTCGCACGCATCACAGCCACTATTTTTACAGAACTTAGCTAATAGAAATTTGTGTTTCGTCGTTATAATCTCACCATGGTGTAATCTAGGTATTGACATAAAACCTGGATAATGTATTTGTAGAAATACTACCAAACAGATTCGGCGTAAGATTTTCCCACTGTTTGAAACTTGAAACTTGATATCACAACATATGACATTATTTTATGAACTACAAAAAAGCAAACAAATACAGTGTCCGATTAAAGAGCAAATCAAAAGAAACAAAATCTATATTCCAAAATATTAGAGCTCTGTCAACTCTACTGTTTTTTTAACAAATATATCGATTATAAACATCAAGTATACTCACCAATAAAATGTTTAATCGTTAGTGAGTAAAGCAAAAATCCATTCCATTAGGGTTAATTAATATCCGGCCGGTAAACAAGAGTCAGTTACTCATAGCTTTAGAGATGTTCTATGTATGTATGTCGAAGTTACATTTGAATACAACAGTGTAGTGGCCAGCGGGCAGTAGGCATCGACACGACATAGTTGTTAGGCGCAGCGACATTAAAATGAGTAATTATAATAAAGCTGATATGTCCTCATAATTAACTAAGCCCGATGAAGAGTGCTTTGATGAGTCCACTCACTTTCAGCGTTTACAGCGCTTTTATTCAAATGTTTTTCGCTGTAATTTCTTTTCATAATATTTAATGACGACTTTTGTGGAATTACTTTTCGAAATCTATTAAAATACATCATCTTTAGCCATGAGGCTGAAAATTTAAATTAAATTATTATTAAAGCAAAATTAAATCACGCAGCTGGCAACACCAGTTTCAAAATCATATATTGCGGTAATTTATAATTTCATATGTTGTAAATTGATTTTGTACGAACAGTTTGACAAAGGAACTATTCGGGCATTTAAATCGAATGAGCTCAAGCCACGTGTAAGCGCTTCGACGCTGATTTGTCCGGGCGCAGCAGCACTAGCGCTAATTAGACGGAGTGACAACCCACTCCTGCCATAAAGCGCTGCAGATTTATCGCCGCAGATTATTTATATTATGTTTATTAGGCACCGCCCTCCTCGCCCTGCAAGCTTTCCCGCTAATTGAATTGCTCGGATTTTTATACGTAACAACACCTGAGAAGTTATTAACACACATGTGGTAAATGAGGCCCGCTCAAAGCGAGATTTTATTTAAAACCCCGGCATTTATTCCATATTGAAAACATGCGTGGGTAGAAACTGAAGCCTTGATAATTACCGCGAACTCGCTGGATCCTCAGTTCACTATAACGTTCTATTTTAAAAAATACACCGATGCCAAAGCTTAATATCATCTGACATGCCAGATTGGTTTGAATTCAAAGAACGGAATCCAAAATGTATTGTTGAATACTGCACGGCACTGTGTTTGTAGGCATGTCGAAAAGTATTCAATAACATTCTCTGTCTACAAAATGTATCCATTTTTTAGCTTTATTTTGCAAATTGAAAAGGGGACACTTGAAAATATAAAATATATGCAAAAAGTCAAGCTTTTGTGTTTTTGAAATGTTTTTCATTTTTTCGTAAATTTTCAGGATATTTTGGTTTTAGTGATGTAAAACAATAAACGTGGTGAAAGACATTAACATAAAAGAACAGTAGAACATAGATTATCATATATCTACATATATATATTTGATAACTTGATAACTTTGATTCCATCTACACATAATATTTAAAACTAACAAATAATACTGTGTCCAAAAAATAAGGTGACATTGTATTTATTTTGAAAATTCTTTATTTATTCTTCCAAATCAATTTCATCCCCTTCAGAATAATCCCCTCCCGATGCAATGCACATATGCCAACGGATTTTCCAATATTCGAAACACTGATTGTAGTCACTTTCCGGGATGGCCTTCAGTTCCGTCTTCGCTGCGGCTTGAATCTCCTCTATCGTATCAAAATGGTGTCCCCGGAGCGGTCTTTTGAGCCTGCTGAGAACAGCCACAAGTCGCACGGCGCCAGATCAGGTGAATACGGTGGTAGCGGAACGATATGGGTTGAGTTTTTGGCGAAATTATCACGAATTACAAGTGCAGTATGGGACGGTGCATTATCGTGGTTTTCGGTACCAGTCGAGATGTGACGCGCTTGACGCCCTAAACATTCTTTAAATGGTATTGACCGAGCCTTTCGGTATGCCAACCTCATCAGCAAGGTCTCTAATAGTTAATCGACGATTTTTCAACAACAAATTTTTGATTTGTTGGACGTGAGCTTCGTCGGTTGAGGTTGATGGTCGCCCAGGATGCTCTTCGTCTTGGACATGTTCACGGCCGGCTTGGAACTGACTATACCACTTGTAAACATTTTTTTTTGACACAGCCTCATCACCAAAGCCTTTCTGCACCATCCTCAACGTATCCGCAGTAGAAAATTGATTCCGCAAACAAAACTTAATGCAATTTCTTTGCTTAACAAATTTTGACATCGCAAAAAACGAAAAACTCACTTTTAGCAACTCACAAAATGACACGTATCTCAAACAATAAATAATATTTTGACATGTAAATTTGACATGGATGTCACTGACAGTACTAACAACCTACAAAAAAGCACAATTCTCACTTATAATACCACAAGAGCTTCAAAATTATCGGGTATTTCCCGATAGGTTCGTTGCAAACAAATGAAGGAGTCAAAACTTGACGACTTTATTTGTTTGCAGGGAACCTTGAGGGAAATGCCAGATAATTTTGAAGCTCGTGTGGTATTCGGGGGATTATTTTTCCGTCCCAAATTTTAATTTCAAACTCATTTTCATGCAAAATCTCCAATTTTCACAATTGAATTCAACCTGTCAGTTTGACGTGTGGTTAATTTGACTGGATCATGTTTTGTTTTTTATATATAGCAACTACCAGAGAAAATTTTCAAAAAATTATCAGTATAATACCATGTAGGTTGTACCACGTGACGTCGAATGGTGCAATTCTATTGGTCGATATTTGGGTCGGAAAAATAATCCAAATAATTCGTCACCTTATTTTTTGGACACAGTAGTATTTTGAATACCAATTATCAAGTAATCCAAACAGTATACAGGAAGCATAGTAAATTCAAAGTTTTAAACAAAATAATTATTTCGCAACAGTAAAAATATTATTATTACTGATAAGATAATTTATTTATTCGTGCTTTATCCTTCTTTCTTCAGCCAAAGAAAGATCACTGCTGGACATGGCCTCTGCTATCGATCGCCACATCGATCTGTTGGAAGCGGCCTGCATCCAGCGACTTCCTGCGAACTTAACCAGGTCATCCGTTATGCTGAATATACGCAGTATAAAGGTGACATCAAGCCTGAAATATTCAAGAATAATTGTTTTCACGCGTCGAAGCTCATCCGGAAATAATGGTGACAAGCTTATCATAGCAACCCACGCAAGTTTATCGCGTTTCCGGTTCAGCCCGTGGTTTTGAGCCGGACGGCATAATTGTGTCGACTGGCGAGAGATTGTTATCAATAGATATATTCATGCATATATCATGTACATTTTAATCAGTTTGTTGTACCAATACATGCAATGCCTGATAACATCTAGAAACTTTTTCAGGGAAAAAGTCTGTAGGTGGTAGCAACCAGAACACCCACGGTTTGCCTTGTGTGTTCCGTCACACGATGCGATAGGGGGAGAGCCTATCGCCATATCGGGCACAAAGCTCTCTAAGATCTCTATTGAATAGAAAAATCAATATCACTTTACCCGACCCGGGTTTCGAACCCGAGAGCTTTGCAATCGTACCCTAGTACAACTGCGCCACCGAGGTTTTTTGTACGAGTACAAAATAATGGGTTAATATAAAAGATTGCGATATTTCCCGATCACCGTGTGTATGAAGTAATTATACCCCCACAATCAACTCTTACCATCTCATTAACAACACGAAGATGTTATGCTTCTGTCAGATAAAATTATAATTGTACTGATAAAATTTTTATAAGTCAGGCTTTTGTTTAAAACACAATTTATTGACCGCAAAACATTTGCACTCAGAAATTTATAACGTGTTTACAAAAAGATAAGATTGAAATTACAATCCACGGTTAAAAAACAACTAGTTTTAGTTGTATTTTGAGCTGATTGTAATTACAAATTTCTATTAATAAATGCTTGAGCTTCTAAAGATTGAATTAAGATAACAAATACAGAATACTATCATGCGATGTATTATCTTAAAAAAAAATATTTATACTTATTTTAAAATAGAGCTTAAAATAAAAATAATAATTATAAAAAACGGTACTAACTTAATCATTCTATATTTTTTAATAAAATTTTTGAAAGCTTTAAGTACTGGATTTTTTGATTTATATTTTAAAATAATGTATTAACTTCACTTAAGTAGAGAAGATTTTTTTTAAATTATCTAATAGTATTTAACATTATTTTCTTAGCTGCTTAGTAATTTATGGCATAGAGTACCTGTGTAGATTAGTGGTTCTTAAACTTAGTGACGAGGGAGCATTTGAGCAAACTTTTGGTTAGCTATGACCACCAAGTTTATTGACGGGCTTGGTGGTGTGGTTTGTTAATATAGTAACAAAATGTAAATACTTAATGGGTCTTTCTATGTATCTATAAATAAAATATGCTAAAATTGATTTAAGGATGGTCTTAGCATTGCTCCGTGGAGCACTGGGGATGCTTCCAAAAAGGCAGGGACGACCAGTGGTGCGCGGACCACTGATTAAGAACCGCTGATGTAGATCAATGGAAAAGGTGAACAGCAATCAAATCGAATCCCCTTACCGTCGGGGTGTTCTTTGACCGGATATGCGGACGATGGCCTCTTGCTTATAGAGTCAAACAGTAGGTCGGGATTAGAAAATATGGCAGACGCGTGTTTAAAATTAATATGTGATTGGGGACATCGAAATCGCTTACAGTTTGCACCACATAAAACGTTCCAATTACTTCTAAAAGGAACTTTAAAATCACCGCCGCGAATTAAATTTAATAGTATCACTGTAAAGAAAAAAGAATCGGTTTGTTATCTCGGTTTAATTTTGGAAAGGAATTTTTCCTTTCTGGAACATATTAAGAACGTCGGGGAAAAGTCGAAAAGGAACTTTTTTGCTTTGACAAGAATATCGAAATCAACGTGGGGGCTATCTTTCAATACACTAAAAATCATCTATGGAGCAACTTACTTAGGATGTATTTGTTATGGATCTCCCGTATGGGCTGATAGGGCTACTATCGGTGCTGTGCGAAGAAAACTGCTCCAGAGCCAACGTTTGGCGTTGATATTCTTGTGCAAGGCATATAGAACTGTTAGTACCGAAGCTTTGCCTGTCCTGGCGGGTGTACTTCCAGTCGATCTGGAGGTGCAACGTCGCGCCGCCATGTATTACTCTACTAAGGAGAATATGGATCAAAGATTTTTAACTGCACGTGAACTCTTAAAAGTCGACAGATTATTTAAACCGCTTCCTATGGTATATAGCGAACTATTAGATGAATGGCAAAATAGATGGGAGGTATCTTTGAAGGGACGGCATTTATACCAATATTTTCCTTGCGTGCGTGATCGTTTGACGAAGACATGGCTAGATGTCGATTATTGCGTATCACAGTTCCTCACGGGCCATGGTAACTTTAAGTCTAAACTATACTCTTTTAAGCTTGTGGAATCGCCTGCGTGCCCATGTTCAACAGCAAATTGCGAATATGAACAATCCGCGCATCATATACTTTGGGAGTGTAGTCTTTGGCAGAATGAGCGTAAAACCATGCTGGATAGTATGCAAATATCATCTGGAGTTGTATACTACACGGACCTTGTAGAGACTAGGACGAATTGCCGTGCTTTCCGGCGTTTTTGTCATACCTATTACTGGAATCAAGTGTAACAGCTCACATATTAGGTCCCATTTAAATGTAATAAGGATTTGATCCGTGGTGCTTTACAGCTGGCTTCTCCGGCTGTAAAAGTCTTTTTGCGAGGTTATTTACCTCTTTATTTCATTGCTTTGTCACCCGCTTTGCACGGAGGGAAGTGGACAATAATTTATTTCCAACTCCTCCTATTAATTTAACTTTCTGATTGATTTCGTTGCGGGTTAAAGACAAGTTAGACATTCCCGGAGACTCGCCGAGCTTCAATGCTCGGTGTCATTACATTGCGTGCCACTGTTGATCCTGGCTTACAGGAGTTGCAGTGGTGGGTGTGAGGGCGGGACAGTCTCCAGCAATCAAATCGAAGAGACAAGAAAAATATTCTAATGCTGGGTAATATCTACTTAGTTTACTTTTTCGCAGGTGCAATATACTCACGGTAACACAGAAGTATGAAATATATTGTCGTTTTTTGCCAACACTTGTGTACAGCCTATTGGTTGTATCGTGAAGTCTTGAACTCAATTCTTAGTCGGGACATTTTAATTTATTCGAGTTTTACTGAAATGGGCATGACGCTAACTTCACCCTTTATCACATCTTTGAACGGATATAAACTCGGCGAACTGTGAGTGGCACTAATGGTATCTTTATGCATACCACTGACTCAGTCGATATCCCTTTAAGGGCAGATTATGTATGTATATAACAGTAAAATATGGGTAACTAAGACAGCTTATTTAATACTGGAATTTCAATTTAATGCGTGACGAAATGTGTCGCTGATCATATTAAATTTTAAAGCAACGTGCAACCCAATTATGTTTCCGATAATAGAACATTTAATTAGGCACACAATTGACCTGAACCTAACCGAACTGACGTTGAAATTAGCGTGCCATCATAAATCAGCATTCACAAGGAATACAAGTTATTTTGGCAATCGCTGCGGTTATGATTAACAGTGTCTCCTCCCGCACGGCGGAGTGATAAATTGACTACGAAAATAACTGTTGTTTTATTAGTTACAACTTGCACTAGACGAGAACGCATCTTAAAATCGATCTAGTGAATACAAGAAATTAATTAAAAATGATAGTTTAACTTCCCGATGCGTTGTTTCGATTACTTCATAGCTGTCATGGTCACGGGGCCGACTGAACTAAAAATATTAGTTTAAAAGTCTAGCTGTTGGTAATTGATTGTTTTACACTGTATTTAATCCCTAAACAGAGAAGTTAGCGGTCCGTCTGAAGGTAATGGGTTTAGAAAACTCAATAAAAAAGTTCATGGATTTTGAACAATCCAAGGGCTCAATCAAGCCGCTTGTCCAACCTTGAACTTATGGAAATTAACTAATGTTATTTTTCAATAAATAACTTCAATTAGCACTTATTTTTATTAACATAATTAATATACTGTCCTATAACCGTTTGGCACGTGTTAAATAAAAATAAAACCATAATGGTTTCTTAGATTTACGCGAATGTTACACATTGAAATAAAACTATTATTTACGGATTTTATCGCGAATTTAGTTTAATTTTTACATTTTTAACTTCCCGACGTTTCGATTACTTTACAGCTTTCGTGGTCACGGGGCGGACTGAGGTATTAGACGTCCGCTCTGTGACTGTTACAATTTAACTACCCTTATTTTACAATTATTAATTTAATTTAATTTAATTTAAAAAATTAATTTAAAAAATTAATTTTATTTTACAATTATTAATTTAAATTAATAATTGTAAAATAAGGGTAGTTAAATTGTAACAGTCACAGAGCGGACGTCTAATACCTCAGTCCGCCCCGTGACCACGAAAGCTGTAAAGTAATCGAAACGTCGGGAAGTTAAAAATGTAAAATTAAACTAAATTCGCGATAAAATCCGTAAATAATAGTTTTATTTCAAAAATAAAACCAGTTGTTGCGAGAATAAGCGAGTATGTAGCGGTGAAGTTTTTAATCCTCTTAGACATGCAATAAGGTTCATAAGAAATAGCACTTCCTATAATTCTTAGAAACGATCCCTCACCCACGTTCGTCTTGAATTGTTTATCAGTAAAATATTATTTATCGCCGCACAATATTAAACATGCCGCCGTTCTCAGGTAAAACAAAAGACATAAACTGCGCGTAATAAATGAAATACGATTAAGATAAATAAATTTAATATGCACAAGGGTAAGGGAGGGTTCCCACCAATTTGAACCGTGTCGTCACAATTTAGATTTGAGTTTCCACCGACGCGTGGTGGTTCTCGGAGTGGTGTACTTTATCCTCGGACACGGCTATCCGATGTTGTATCTTTCGTTCATTTGTGACGTTGCTTGGCGCGGCGTGTACCAAAGCTAATTAATTTTAATTGGACTGAATTGCAACGCCTATATTATGGCCCTTGCTTGCACGCACTTTCTTGTTATACAAAATTGGCGTACAAAAAATATTTCACACTTCAAAAATAAATGTTGCATTTCATTATTATTCATCGTTAGTAACGTAGACTATAGGTATAGGACTATAGGACTAGTGCCTATACAACTACGCTAAGAAAGCAATACGTCGTTCATACTAAGTAGTAGTTAGTAGTTTAAAAACACTTTGTAAATCTTCTTAAACAAAACTACACCGCTAATAAACCTCCAGGCGTAATTGAAAACTAAAACAAATACAATAAAAAATCAAAAGAGCAGTGGGGTGCTTATTTACTAATCCTCGACTTATGGGCACTCGCGGATCGCGGGCAATCGCAATCGTATTCAATTTTCCGCTCGTGCGCCTTCATTCGTAATCGTCACTCCAAATTGAAACGTGAAGAAATCTCGTTGGTGATATAAATTAATTAAAAGATTAACACACAATACGCACTGTGTGTACGAGTGCGCTCGTGACAGCTGATCTAAGCCAATTGCGTTCTCGTGTGAAAACTTCATAACTGACGAACTTTTCAAAATGTAATTAATCAAGCAGGTTGAAGCATGAAGAAATGGTTATTATATATTGTACCGATTCCATTAATTGATTTTGATTTCCTATAAAAGTTAACGAGAAAGACTCAATTCATTTTAATAAATTTATATATTTCCCCATTTATAACTTTACTGTGGAAATATACGACGAATACATTCGAATATCCTTAAGTTCTGTTATAACAAATATGAGATATTTTAAACAATCTCCAAGTTCAGACTAAAACCAACCCACATTTATTGTAATAAACACAATAATCTGTAAATAGAAAACAGAGGCTCGGTACAAGGAATGTTGTCGTATGTTCCGTGGTTATTACAATGAAATTATGACAAATATGTTTTCAAACCTATTTTAATACTGGAATAATCGTTTCGGTAACACATTCATGCTTTGTTACTACAAGGAAAATGTATGTAAACAAGTGCAGTCCCATTATTCATAGGTAATTACGTAACGGGTGCTTTAATGAATGAAACGGACTTGTAAAGAGGATAACAAACAAACCGTACAATGATTAAAGCAACACAAATACAAGTTTATACTTCCCGTTTTTATCAATATAGTCAATAAACATTTCCGATTAAATGTTTTTTACGTCTGCAATTTTACGTCATTTTTACAAAAAATAACATTTCGACGTGTCTCAATATTAGCCATTTTTTGTCAATTAAAAAAATATTCGAGTTACGGAGTGTTGACTTTTGAGCAATTAAAATAAAGTTACATCATAACTGTTTGAAAGTATCTCATTCATTCGTTCATTCAATACCTAATTTACTCGACCATAACGTTTCATACTAAAATTGGATCAAAACAACATGCAATTACAAACGTGAATTCCCCGCAACAAAGTGAACATTCAGCGTCGATTCGGCATCAGCTCATGTGAACAAAGTCTCAACACGTTACTCATGCTTGTCATATCTATCATAGTGCCATTGAATTCATACAGTCATTACATGCGAGCAGACAAGGGTACGGCAGGCTGCAGGCAACGCGGCCCGCTATAAAAAAAATCCGGCAAACAAACGCACTCAACTTGTTTAATCTCGTGAGCAAGCTAATTGTCCACAGCAGTGATGATGACAGTTTGCACGAAGGGTGAAGGGGGGTGTCGAGCGGCGCGGGAGGCAAGCAGGCGGGGGGGAGGGGCACGTGACCCGTCACTCGCAGGGAAATTAAAACATTCCGTTATTATTTTCATTTCGCGGGACAGAACGGGACTCCGTGCATTAGGGTTGCCGGCCGTGATGGTAATTAAAAATATTTTTAATAGAAATCTGAACGAGTGTTACACGGTGTTGCTTAGTACACTCGCAATTGAAAAATCTACTCTGATTCATCGTTGAAAAGTTTGCATTCATAACAAATTTAAAACGTGGATGGAAACTCGTCTCTCTATTACTATTGCAAATACAATTCATAGGAATATTTGGTAGCAAAGTAAACTCTAAAATTAATATTATGTAATCAGCACGTGTGTTACTGTTCGGTCAGTAAAAAAAAAAACAACACTTCCTTTTGATATTAATTACACGCAACTCCACGGAGGTCTTACGTGGATAAGCCACAGTAAAATAAACTCTACGTAGTTTAACATAAGGAAAACTGCGCTCGGTAAATTATCTTGTTCTATGAGAATTTAATAAGCGTACTGTTCAGAACAAAGGTGACCGCGGCAAGTGTAGAAGATTAAATAAAATTTATATTAAACATTCCTATTTTATCACCTCGAGACGAATAAAAATATTTAATGGTCTCAGATGAAACATGAAACATTCCGCCACAATATTATTATAAACTTATGAGCTGTGTTTATAATAAGCAATTTAACATAGCTAGCAATCGCGTATTAATAAGTCTTATCTATCGAAGAATATGTATTTTCCTAATCCGTAGTAATCGATTGGTCAATAAAATCCTTAAATGTTCTTAAATTTTTGCACTTAAATTCTGAACACTTTTTATTAATTAGCGAGAACAGTACACAAACAACTTTATAAGTCTAAACTCAACAGAGTAAACATATGCAGTGTTACAATAGATTGAATAAAAAACAAACACAAAGTAAAATTAATAAAAGAGTGTAGGAAATGTAAGTAGTGTACAGTGTGTGAAATTAATAGGCGGTAATATCTCGATGGGGCCCATATCAAAGCAATATCGGCAGACGCCGGCGGCGTAGAATTTTAATAATTAAAAATCACCCCATCCATAGAGTACAGCGTATACGGTACAGAAGGATCAAAGTATAAATCTAAATATTTAGTGGATTATGGAAAATAGTATTAGGAGTGAGTACTATTGAGTTATAAACAAATGTTCACGAAAGATTATATACATTTATTTAAATATAATAAAAAATATAAAACATGTGGTGGTGATTCTTTTGGAACGGTTTACGGTTATTAAAATCTAGTTGTTTGTGTATATGTTATTTTACGGTCAAAATATTTGTATATAACCTTAGTAATGTGAAAGAATAATGGACAGATAAGTATACTATGACATTAATAAAACAACGAGGGTTATTGCATTGATAAGACACAATTTCCATTTTATTTATTCACATATCTGTCCTGTTGTGTGGTTTGGCCCGTTATACACTTTGTTGTGGCCATGAAAGGGAGTAAAGAAGCCTACTGCACATTGCATTACGCATAATCATTTTTAATTAAAATTCTTTGGCCGCAATAACTACGACATTAACCAGACTTTGTTATCATTACAAGACTGATTCATACAAGCAACTATGCAATGAATTTGGAAATAATCTTATCGAAATACATTTAGATAATATACATATAAAAGAAATTAATTTTGTCTTGAATGTAGTAGGAATTCCTCTTTGATTTGGGGAATACCTGTTTGTATTTTCTTAGGATGTAGCAATAAGATTTTATTGTATATTTATAATATAAACGTTATTTATTTTATTATACTATTTTTTTGTACAAAATCGGTATCTACTAAAGTATTCCATATTGCAGTTTTGATTCTTTTGGTTCTTCTCTTTTAAGCGTTTGCGCATCACTTATTCAATTCCGTAGAAGTGACATTTTAGATTTTACGCTTTCCAATCCAGGCTTCTGATATACAAGTATCAATTTATTATAATCCTTTAAACAAATTCCTAGGTATCACCACATGAGTAGATAATCACCCTCACCTATATCCCTAAATCAATCGAAGGTCCCTGTAACTAGGTATTAATTTACAAACCAGCCACCTCGGTCAAAAAAATCTAATAACATTCCATCTCAATGATCCTATATGAAGTCTGCTACACGTCAAAGCACACAACACTCAACATAAGCAGTTCCATTTCATAGCTACAAAACAATTTTTAATTTCCATTCAATTAAACGCGAGCACTCTTGTAGGCAATATAGAAAAAATAGCAAACATTCGCAGCGATTCCAATAGGCTAATCGTGAGTTATTAAACCCGTGGCGCGGCCCACCTGATCGCTTGCCAGCTATAATAGAAATACCAGGGACTTATTATTAAAATTGCTGGTAAATTGTTCCCCTCACCCCTAGGATTTCGAGGCTTGCTGACTTACTGACGTATTACGTTTTGCTTGTCAATTTATTATTGTAGTTGCAATTGAGCAGACTTAATGTAATGATTCCAATATATTCAAACAGTATTTAATCAAGTGTAATTAAGTTATATTGAACAGTAGTTTAGTAAGTTTACAAAAAACTAAATGTGAATAAAAACAATAACGATATGTTTTTTTAAACATCGGAGGAACAGTAAAGTTGTAAAGTGCTGCCTACTTTTTTATCCTTACGAAGATTGCAACATCTTATTAATCTGAGGATAACCAAAGCAAAAAAAACCTTGTGTTTATAAATAATGAACGTCGGATACAAAAGGATAAAAATTCGATTATAAAATAAATGTACTTCAAATAGTTCAAATCTGTCACTAGTCACGATAAGTCACAGCCCATTGTGATTATAACAGGTTTCAATGTAGATTAAACAGTATGGTTCGTGAGGTGATATTTTTATCGCGCGACTTAATGTCGTGCACTCGATGCGTGATCACAGTATAAAACTTTTTAAGGGCTGTGCATTTTATTACAACATTGCTTTTAACGCGTTATTGTTTTTGGTTCCGCATAAGTTGTTTTTGTATTTTTTTGCATACGCCATAAAGGTTTGTAAACTGGTGAGCCGATATAAAGTTTTAATACGATAATATATATTATTATGATAACATTTTATTAAAAGTAATGATATTTTTTTGGTAACTTAATAAATAAAATAATGTCGCTTTTTTCGTTGAATATATAAAGTTTAAAGTACAGTTGCCTGGCGCTAGGCTCTACATGTGTCTCGACGGCACACGCTATTCGTCTTTTACTTTTTAATGTATACATAATATATGCACTTTATACACTAGTCGAGTCTGATAAAATAAATATTGTGTAAATATTAATTATAAATAATTAATTCGTCTATTTATTATTGTGGAGCTTGTGTCCTCAATTTTCTAGACTGCCCTCTCTTCTTTTCCTTTTCTCATATCCATCCAAAGGTTGTCTGTAAGGAATCGCCCAGGGAGATAAGACCGCCATCTCTCTTTTTTAAAATTTGTATATCTTTAAGTTTGTATTCTCTTTATGTGCAGTTAAGAGTAAATAAAATATTTGAAGAACTCTCCTACTCTAATTCTAATCCTAATACAAATATCCCAAACCAATTCAAAACTATATAATTTTTAAACATAACCACCACGCAATGAAATCACCGTCCACACTCCACAGGTTTCAAACATTCAAAACAGACAATACATCACAACACAACAGAACACGTAACATAATATTAGAGCGTTGTTTATGCTGGGTAAAACTCAATCAGCGTCAGTAATTACTATTATTATAATAACAGAGGTATTATTGGCTCGGTTCAGGGACATTAATTAGGTAAGTACGTGGAACATGTCAGTCTCCGCGCTAATTAATTGAGCGTATTATTGGTGCAATGCCTAACCGATGCGGTTTCACTGCGAGTAGATATCGCGTGATTCGTATATCAAATATTCTAATGGAATAACATCTGGTTTAAGTATAACTGTCTGAACTGTAAGGGATATTTGGAATGTCTGCGTAACTTCGTCGACTATTGAAGAATATTGCCTTTTTGCAAAACTCTACTTGCACTTGGTCAGTCACCGTGTCAAGTGTACCTATGGCTATTTTGCTTTGCCAGTATATAAAACGATCTTGTTGTCGATAAAAGTTAAAGAAATAAATATATATAGCAGTGGCGTTCCCATCGCTATGTTATTCTAAAATCGCTCGCTTGTGGTTATTCGTAGTACTTCTACTTTGTTGTGGCACATGCAATGTAAAGATTGTCTTTTGTTTGATTTTTTGGCGTCCGAATTCGTTGTTATGCTGTTGTCAAAATATTGGGAGCAGTTTCCTCTCTTCAAATTTTATTATATTGGACGTACATATTCATATTATTAGATTACGAGTATAAATGCTCGTTGTAAATATTATAAAAACATATTTCAAACAATGAGTTAAATAGATATATTTTATTTTTTTATGAATGTATATGAAGTGGTATTTGTTGTGCGAGTGTCAAAATACATAATAAAAAAAATCTGGTTAGGAGTATAAATGTTTCAAAAAAATTCATAATCAAGAAAAAAAAGTATTGAAAATAAAAAATACTTGACTGTACTTTTGAATTCATTACCAGAAAAGGTTATTTCTAAAAAATATTATTCTAGGCATACACTCTATACGTAGGTACATTGCATCCATTGAGTGAAGGAAGGAAAGAATGGCTACAGCTGCATTACTCTATTACGTGATAGATATATTAAATGAAACATAAATTATTGTAAAGTTGTTACTTGTATATCAATTAAACGCATTGTTAATTGACATTTTTAAACTCGTAACCACAAAAATTGTGCAATTCCAAACAAACGTGTAATATGATTTATCGCAACATAACCACAAAACCATAAAAATGATATCACATTGAAGTTTGTCACGTATTGTCAACTTGGCAAATAATTGAGTACATTTTTTGTCGCGCAAGCAAATAAAAAAATCTGTGACCAATAAGCATTTGGTTTTTGTTGACTCAACAACTGATATTTGTATGTATATTTTTTCTAAGAATTAAATAAATAACTATTTTATACGTTTGAAAAACTGTAATAAAATTAAAATATAATACTACAGAGTTTCTAAACAGTTTGTTTTATAAATCGCTACATTTTAGCCCTTGAACCGTAAGCAACACAAATGTGTTCATTGAACAAGCTGACAATTTTAACAGGGCATTCCGAACAAAGTCCGCTCCGTAATGTCTCAACTGAGAACTGAAACATCCACTTTGCTAAGTGGTGAATGAACAAATCACGTAACCAGCCGTGGTGAGCTTTAAACATCACTCATCCCTTGAGTGTAGTCTCTGAATGTCGATTAATTCGGCCGACTGATTAATTGAGTGCATAACATACGCGCCCACCGACACAGCTAATCAGTCAGTAATGCGATCGAATGTTGCACATCCAAATCTGACGTTTATTGATTGTGACACACTCCTGCATTATCAACACTCGTATCACACACATAGTTTTAGAATCCATCATTTATTTTACGCTTTGCTAATTAGAATGGATTACTAGTTAGATTACAATAATTTTGTAGTAGAGTTGGAAATGTTTTGTCTATCTTTTCTAATTCTGCCACAAAGACTACTGTTAAGCGTAGGCTTCTTCTAAGAATATCCAATGCGACTTTTTGAAAGTGCCTGCTTTCAGCGAATTTCAGCAATCCGATCTCGGCCAATTAGCCCTGCTTTTTGCCCTAACTCCACCAATTATTTTTGTTGATTTTTTTGTGTTACATCGAATTACTTTATTTGAAAAATGCAAAACACTAATTGGCTACATTTATGACTGGGGCTGCAATAGCCGAATTAGTTTTCCATAAAGCGAAAATGTCAAGCTCAAAATAATTATCACGTTAAAACGCAGAGCAATTCAGCTAATTAAGTATTTAATACTAATTTGATATTACAGGTATAGCGGAAAACGATTAAGCACCAACATACCATTAACTACTTAATTATAATTAAAGCACAATTTGCATCCGATATTGGATCAATGACTGACATCGTTTAAATGGACGCATAAGTACAAAATTAAATTGTAACCTGCCTACTTCATTAACACGGGCGCGCCAAACAGCTCGCGGACGTGTGTTAAAAGTCTTCATATAATCATAGTTTATTGCTAATTTAATTTCCACTCCTGTCAGTAGCATACTCGATTATCCATAATTATTCCATATTACCGATAAAGTTCTACTGGTTTTATTTCCAATTATTAATTAATAAAAGCAGTCACTAAACCGACTATTCGATCACAAAACAACGCAGTTTTGTAGTAAAGAAATATGATATCTGCATTAAAACCTATTTACTATTTGATAAATATTGCCATCAGAGAACTTATTTATTTATGTAAATGCACTACCTTCTTATATTCCACATAGAACTATACAAAAAATATGGCTTATTTCTATTAATATAAAATAAAGTACTCGCATAATATATTGTTTAAGAAGGTGACTTTGAAATAATTTGAATAAGGAACAAAAATTGCATAGCATTAACAAAACAACTATTAGTACGAAACATTTTCTAATCTCACTCCACAAACTTTACTTTTAATTGAACGCTTACTTTGAAGAGGGAATGATTTGCACAATAGCTCATTGTGCGACAGTTCTATCGCATTATTGACGTTTTATGGCATGAATGGCAGTTGATCACTTGTCTTTGCATAACCGAGTTGGAACTCTACGTGAATTTGCTTAAAGTCCAAAATCAAACATCCACAAACCATTACAGTTGAGCGTAGAATGATTTTCAAGTATTTACAATGAGAATGAACACAGAAAGGAAATTAAGTAGTAACAGCGCGAGTGAATAGTGAATAATTCTACCAATCAGCAAGACCCTCATTATAGGCCTTGCGTTGTATAATACAATTTAATATTAACCGTTGCAATTGCTGCCATACTATTGATTATCCCACAGCAAATATCTGAAAAATGTTTCTATTCTTTTACAATGTTAAAGATTATCGATTAGTCAAAGAATAGCAAATATAAGATATAAAAAATTACGCGATGTACAAAGTGCACAATTTCTAATACAGGAAGTTTTATAACTTCAACATTGATATACAAAAAAAACCTACTTCAAGCAATTTTTAGATATGTGTTTCTTTTCCTCGACTAGTAAACTCTAGCCCTTCTATGATAAGGAGGGATTTTAGGTCATTGACGACCCAGATGGCCAATTGCGTATTGCCATAATTTTACTTTTCAAGATCTCTATGGTATGCAAATTTCCTATCATTTAAGTGATTGATAGGGTAAACTAAAAACATGTTTCGAAAAGTTAGCAGACACTGTTTGGAGTCAAGCCGAGATCTAACTTGTCGCTGTCAATTCAAACAAATTAACGATATCAAATAAAATATCTCACACATTAATACCTAATTAGGTGTATAATTAATTAATAATTAGTAAGCTATAAGCACGGGCACTTTGGCAGCGAGAGGATCCCAACTCGACCGAGTGGCGCATCCAGTTTCAAAGCTCCCGCGCGGGCTCTTCCTAACTGGATTAATTACGAAGATCATCTTCTAGGTAAATTAGTTTAACAGCCGTATTCCGTTACAACAACCGATACCCTTTGTGTTCGGTTCATGTTATGAGTTTCGTCTTCTAATACACAAAATTGGTACGAACTACAAACTTGATCGGCTTGTTACACTTAAATAAGGTCCCGGGAGGAAATCAATTAATAATCCATGTGGTTTATTAATACTATATTTTTGCACTGACTTCACACATTTAAAAATAGGGTATTTGACTCCATTTTTTTTTATATATTTCTAAAAGTAACTATATCGAAAATCTCAGAAATTAAGAATTTTAATACTATTAGAATCAAAAGAAAAGGAAGAAAATAAAACTACGAGTATTGAGGTCACTGGGCTTAACAGAATTAACAGAAGTTAGTTTAATGGCATTTGTTTTTGTAGGCAAAATAATACAAAAAACCGAGCATAGTCAAATAACCGATTATTTTTAAAACATTTTAAAACAGAATCAATAAAATAAAACCACTACAACTAATAACATGGGCATATCTGTGTTGAAAATATTTCGTACAACTAAAGGATAATGTCGATGTAAAATAAAAATTGTTATTGTCTTCCCCTGCCCACTCGTTTCACTTGCCCACGTGTTGTCCAACGAAATTTTTGATGCAAGTTTCATAAAATATGGATTATGGTTTTATAAAGCAGCGCTTTGCTAACACAAGATTTACAAAAACATACAAATTACAGGTACCAAAATTATATTATATATTTATTTATTTACTGGTGGTAGGACTCTCATATGTGAGAGGCCATCTGGGTAGGTACCACCGCAATGTCTATTCCTCCCGTGAAACAACACTGCGTAAATGCACTGTTGTGTTTCGGATTGAAGGACATTGTAGCCAGAGTAACTACTGGACATATTGAGACTTAACATCTTATGTCTCAGGATGACGAGCGCAGTGGAACGTTGCTACTGTTTATGAGCGGTCGTATCGCTTACCATCAGGCGAACGGCTTGCTCGTCTCGTCATTCAATGCAATAAAAAAAAAATTGTATGTCCAAAAAAGGGTTCCAAACAGAAAGTAGTATTGTCTTGTTCTAATAGTATTTTTTAAGTTTCAAATCAGGCGTATTCGAGTAATCGGTGACAATACGTAAAAAATCGACGAATAGGGAACCCCCGCTTTTCTTAAGACAGTCAAAAAATAGCTTTATATCCATTTAATCAATCATATTGTGCATGTCGTATTAGCCTGTAAGAAATTGTTGCACTTATATATCTTTGAAAACTTGATATTATTATAAATTGTGTTGATGTAAACAATTGTTGGCTGATATTATAAATAAAAATAAAAATAAATATGTTAATAAGTTATTTCTACTAATTCATTTATGATATTGAAATATTCTTATCTTCAAGTTATAAAATGTAGCTTAGCAACTCATAAATACTTAAACACCCACAAACAAGAAGTTTGAAATTTAACTAGTTTTGTGCAGTTAAATTATTTATATACTCAACAGATATTGATTTAGTCTTCAGTTTATAGTACTCTGATCTCTGTTATCATTTAATTAGTTTCATACTAATTAATAGTATTGTAAAGTTCAGTATCATATTTTAGACGTCACGATATAATATAAACATTTGGCAATAACATTACATAAGTCAAATAAACAGTATAGTTACTATTAAGCTTACGTTACTGGTCCAAAAGACAGTGTTTCAACAACGAGAGCATTCAAAAAAATTACCATCATATCAGCCACAGGAAGTCCACTACTGAACATAGGCCTCCCCCAATGATCTCCACAATGACCTGTTGGAAGCGGCCTGCATCCAGCGACTTCCTGCGACCTTAGTCAGATCGTCCGTCCACCTTGTAGGCGGGCGTCCAACACTTCGCTTGCCTGTACGTGGCCTCCACTCGAGAACCTTTCGGGCCCAACGGCCATCGGTTCTACGAGCTATGTGCCCGGCCCACTGCCACTTCAACTTGCCAATCCTATGGGCTATGTCGGTAACCTTGGTTCTCCTACGGATATCCTCATTTCTGATTCGATCTCGTAGGGAAACACCGAGCATAGCCCGCTCCATGGCTCGTTGAGTGACTTTGAGCCTTTTAATGAGGCCCACAGTGAGAGGCCACGTCTCGGTGCCATATGTCATCACTGGTAACACACAACTATCGAAGACTTTCGATTTTAGGCACTGAGGTATTTTGGACGAGAAGACGTCGCGAAGTTTCCCGAATGCTGCCCAACCGAGTTGGATTCGACGATTGACCTCTCTCTCGAAGTTGGACCTGCCTAACCGGACCACTTGTCCTAAATAGACATATTCGTCTACAACTTCGAAAGTCGAGCCCCCAACTCCAATGGGGGTGGGCACAACATGGATATTCGACATGATCTTCGTTTTATGTTTATCTTGTTGGGAAACTCGATTAAGGTCTTCGAGCATAGTGCTAAGGTCTTCCAGCGATTCTGCCAAGACTACAATATCGTCGGCAAATCGAAGGTGAGTAATATACTCGCCGTTGATGTTGATGCCGAATCCTTTCCACTGCAAGAGCTTGAAGGCATTTTCCAGCGCGGCAGTGAACAGTTTCGGAGATATGACATCTCCCTGTCTCACGCCTCTCTGTAGTGGAATAGCCTTCGTGCTCTGATCCTGTACTCGGACCGACATGGTGGCGTTGTTGTATATACACCTCAACACTTCGATGTACCGATAATCTATGTGGCACCGCTGAAGAGACTGTAGCACAGCCCAGGTCTCGATCGAATCAAAGGCTTTCTCATAGTCCACAAACGCTAAACACAGCGGCAAGTTATACTCCTCGGTTTTTTGTATAACCTGCCGTAGCGTATGAATATGGTCTATGGTACTAAAGCCTTTTCGGAAACCGGCTTGTTCGGGAGGCTGGAAGTCATCAAACCTGCCTTCGAGACTATTTGTGATGACCCTTGAAAACAACTTATAGACATGGCTCAGGAGCGAGATGGGCCTGTAGTTCTTCAGCAAAGTGTTATCACCTTTTTTGAAGAACAGTACCACCACGCTCCTGCTCCATGCCTCCGGCGTTGAGCCCTCGAGGAGAACGGAATCGAAGAGCCTCTGAAGGACTTTCAGCACCGGCGTTCCGCCCGCTTTCAGAAGCTCTGAAGTGATTCCGTCCTCACCCGGCGCCTTGTTGTTTTTAAGTTGTTTGAGGGCCATCTTAATCTCAAACAGGCTGATGTCCGGGATATCATCGCTAAAGTGTCGGATTAACTCGGCTCTCGGGTCTTCGGCCGAGCTAACAGCAGGTTCGGCAACCGAGGTGTAAAGCTGTCCGTAGAACCTCTCGATCTCCCTTAATACCTCTGCCCTCGTCGCGGCCATACTACGCGGCCGTCTTCCGTCTTCAGCCTAGACAACTGGCTTTGCCCAATAGACAAGTCTCTTGCAAACACTTTGGACCCTCCGTTCCGCTCAATTGTCTCCTTAATGCTCACAGTATTGTGAGCACGGACATCGTGTCGCAAGGACTTCCAGATTCGTCTATTGAGCCGCCGATATGCTTCGGCGTCAACGGAAGACTGCAGCGTCAAAGATCGACGTTCGGCCATGAGGTCAAGAGTGTGGATCAAGAGTTTTTGTGGTCTATCTCTACGGCGAGGTCTAAAATACTTAGATCCCACCGTATGGACAGCTTCTACCAAACCGCTGTTTGACTCGTCCACTGCAAGGTTGTCTTTTAGACAATCAAAGCGATTTGTCAACTCGAGTTGAAAGCTCTCGGGGTTTTGGATATGGGCGCGAGTAGGTCGGAGCGTAGACTTCATCAAGCGGCGCCTTTCTAATTGGACGTTGATATTCAATGTGCCCCTAACCATTCGGTGATCACTACCGGGTTTCACCCTGTTGATCACAGAGACATCACTGAACATCCGTCTATTCGTCGTCAAGATGAAATCTATCTCATTTCTCGTAGAACCGTCAGGACTCAACCAGGTCCATTTCCTGTGAGGCGGCTTCTGGAAAAAAGAGTTCATCGCGAAGAGTCCCTCTTTTCCAGAAAGTCGGCCAGCCTCTGACCCCTGAGGTTCCGTTGCCCATGTCCAAATTGCCCCACTTTCAACTCTGCATCGCTTCTCTTGCCCAACTTTGCGTTGAAGTCCCCCATAACAACATTAAAGTAGGTTTTGGAAGTATGTATGGCCCGACTAATGTCCTCATACATCTCCTCTACTTCTTCATCTGGATGTGTCGAGGTCGGCGCGTATACCTGTATGACCTTTAACGAATATCTTTTGGATATTCTGAGTATAAGGTATACTACCCTGCTCGACACACTTTCGATGGATACGATGTTGTTGATGAGAGACCTGTGGACGAGAAATCCGACACCTCCTCGGGACTGTTCGTCGTCCCCCCGGTAGAAGAGCAGGTTACCAGACTTCAGGGTTATCGTATCCTCCCCGATTCTTCGGACTTCCGATAACCCCAGAATATCCCAGTGTAACCCGCTCAATTCTTCTTCCAGTTCGACAATCTTCTCGTCTGTCCTCAAAGTGCGTATGTTGTGTGTTACCAGGGCCAGTCGTCGTCGGGGGTGGTAGCCGGGGCCAACCCGGGGATTCTTAGCACCCCCTGCCCCACCGTAACCATGGCTGCTACCATCGCCAGGAATAGTGGGGCTGCCGGGGACTGGGGGCCTGGTCAATTTTTGTGTCGCCATTGAGGGGTATTTGCCAATACTCGCCACGCTTGGCAGGCGGGTTGGCGAGCGCAGGAGGGGACTCGCGCTGACGACGCTGCTGCCCATCATCAGCGGGGAAAAGGAAATAGGGTTTGTGAGTAGAGGATATAATGGGAAAGGAGAGTATGGCCTGTAGGAGTGGATACTGCAGTCATGGAAGGGAATGTTTGTAGTGACTGCAGTAGCTCGGGGGGCCGAGGTCGCGTACTCGTAGCACCTATTCTAGGACAAGCCATGACCACTAGATAGGAGCATCCCTGACCTAAAAAATTACCAACAACCAGTGAAGCATTGAGGAAGAGCGGCCATTGCAAACAAAATATATGCGCGCGGTTCAAGCATGCAGGGAACCAATGGAGCGAGAGGAAAGATAGCGTGGCAGATTAGGAGTGAAAAGGATAGACTGATAATAGCGGTGCGGTACCGCGCTTTTTTGCTCTAAACATTTTGGTCAGGGTGTCCCCGCTAGTAAATACCTTAGCACAAATAACTACATTGAAAATCTCTCTGCGTAATATTAAAAGTGCAAATAGACACAGATTAAATAAATGCAGCTGCGCAAATACGTCTGCTTTAGATTTTTAACATAACAATACATTGCTCTACTTTCATGGTCAATTTGACGAAAAGGGGGCGTCATCAATCATTATGTTTTTTTATCCGAATTCATGTGTACATATGTTATATACAGATTTTGTGTTACAGTTTAGGTTTTTTTTTTTTTTTTTTTTTTTTATTGCATTGAATGGCGAGACGAGCAAGCCGTTCGCCTGATGGTAAGCGATACGACCGCTCATGAACAGTAGCAATATTCCACTGCGCTCGCCATCCTGAGACATAAGATGTTAAGTCTCAATATGTCCAGTAGTTGCTCTGGCTACAATGTCCTTCAATCCGAAACACAACAGTGCATTTAAGCAGTGTTGTTTCACGGGAGAAATAGACATTGCGGTGGTACCTACCCAGATGGCTTCTCACATATGAGAGACCTACCACCAGTAGGTTAGTGTAGTGGCTCGCTGGTAACAAAGCAGGACGAATTGTCCCAACGTTCGAAGCGCAGGGCAGTACACAGACAGGTACACAGTCTGTCTCTTCAGAGTCGTTTAGCATTGCTGTAAGTTTGGGAATCAAATTTTATGGATGTGGATACCGATCACACCTGGATATCAATCGATATTTTGGTTTGATTTAATCCCAAAATGACAACCAATTTATGGAGGTATTTTTAGTAATAGTTATTTTTAGTAGTTCCTTATGTTCTTTCTGTTTATTTTTTTTTATTTTAAGCAAATCAGTTTTCTACCTTATCTATAATATAAAAATGAATCGCAAAATGTGTTGGTAAGCGCATAATTCAACAACGCCTGGACCAATTTGGCTGATTTTGGTCTTGAAATATTCGTGGAAGTCCTGGGAAGGTTTTAGGGGTGAGAAAAATACGAAAATTTCTGAGGAAGATACTAAAAACCTTTTTTTTTGGGTATCGTTCAAGCGTGATGCGTCCAGCCAGTATAGGATGACCTTTGTTTATTTGACGGGAGACGTAAAAGACGGTCCAGTTTCAACTACCACCCAACGTAAAATGATCTATCTTTCCATTGTCTTTCATTGATGGCTGACGAAATAGAATAAAATTCAAAAAATGTGTACATCGTGTATATAATATTATCTAGATACGGCGTCTTGCGCATAATTTTGTTAAATGTAAATTAAAACGATGTCCACATCTAACAAAATCGCCCATTGTTTTTTGAGATTATTGCAACAGTTTTAAACAAGGTTTACTCTATCGAAGCGTTTTGCCGGAGTATACCAAAATATATCTAATTATAATTTTTCGTTTTCATAAACGACATTGTTTTTTGAATTGATAATTTAAGATGCGCTGGGGGACATATTTAAATTTCGCATTAGTATTGTTTTTAGACTCAAGAATCAAAAAAATATTGGTACGTTGATGCCGTATCTAGACATTATAATGAAACGATATGTTGTATTGTATTGTATCAGCCCATATACGTCCCACTGCAGGGCACGGGCCTACTCTACAATCGAAAGTACGATTGAGAGTGGTTAGGCCATATAGTCCACCACGCTGGCCTAGTGCGGGTTGGCGGACTTACATACCATAGAAATTCTTATAAATCGCTATGGTATGCAGGTTTCCTCACGATGTTTTCCTTCACCGTTTTAGTGCGTGGTGATTGACTGTCAATACACACATGACTCCGAAAAGTCAGAGGTGTGCCCTGGGATTTGAAACCCACGACCACCGTGAACATGTTGGCAGCCGCGTCTAGTCCGTTTACCAACAGGCCACCACGCACTTAACGAACACGCACGAAACGATATGCAGTTTTATATTTTTAAATATTTGTTCTATTACTTACGTCACCTGGTAAGGCAGTATGAAGGTTTTATTAATTTGTATATGGTAACGTACTAGACGCGACTGCCAACAAGTTAACGATGGTCACGGGTTCAAATCCCAGGGCACACCTCTGACTTTTCGGATTAATTTCTACGTGAAATAAAATCCGCCAACTCGCACTAAGCCAGCAGGGTGGACTATAATATCTTCTTCTATAATATGAAAATGAATCGCAAAATGTGTTGGTAAGCGCATAACTCAACAACGCCTGGACCAATTTGGCCAATTCTTTTATTTAAATGTTTTTTTTTTACTTTATTACTAACAAAAAGTAATGGCGTGCAATATTATTTGGAAAAACAGCATTTTGGTGCTGAAATAAAGGAAGGAATATTGGATGGACGCTAAAGTTTTTAAATGTCAAATTTCATAAGGCAATCTTTATATGTACATGTGTATATGGAGAGACGGGATATAATAGAGTGGAAGGTATGGGAGAGGGCTGGGATAGCTGACAGATTTGATAGGACGAAATGTAAATGCACGTTATAAGACGGGATGGATAATAAAAGAGAAAGGACGGGACGGATCGGGAAGAGACTGAACAGACGGATGAGACGGGATTGAGCCAGACAGTAGGATAGCTATGTCAAGTTTAGGTATACAAGAGATTAATACGAAAAATAACATGTAAGTATTTGGTGTGGAGTGGAATCAAAAAATATATGCACCCAGGCGAAGCTGGGTCGGGCCGCTAGTTATAAATAAAAGTATTTAATAGAATTATTTGCTACATTTTATACTATGGTGATACACATTATGCAAGTATCAAATGGCAGGTTACAACCAGTTATAAGATACTTCAGTACAAACAGTTCAAGGTTCTTTTGATCGTTCTACTGCAGTGCGCAGTGAGCTTTAAAATATCATAATCATATTTCCAACTACAAAAACAAAACAATTACAAGAAACAAAATTAGCAAACGCATAAAAAATGCACGTTTAGGTTAAGCTCATTACCAATGTACAAACTAAACCATTCACAAATCACAATACTAACGCAATCTAAATTGGCTACTAAATATTCAAAACCAATAGTCCATACGAAACATGCACCAACGATCCGACAATGGGTGGGCTAATTCAATTTGAATCACACACAATATTCTATTAATCGTGACGGACAGGTGTAATCAATCCGTGCGATGTAGCATTGTGTCGCGAGCCCGCGGACTGCAAGCCTGCCACCACCAGAGCCTCGCATGAAACACACCATTCATTAATTACCACGTGTTTACATTAAATTACACTGATATTATCCACGGTAAGAAGTGACTTTTTTCGTATAACATCACTTTAAAAAGTAACATTTTAATTAGCCGTGTAACATCCCGCATCGAATAATAATGATTAAATAGATTTGAATTTGGAATGAATTAATTCAAATATGATAAAGATTACTGGCCCCAAGTAATTGACATTACGAATAAAAAATAAAATGTGCATAATAAACAACATTAATTATGCTGTTAAAAAATACTGTCATGAAAACTCAAACATAAAAGTTCAACAGCTGATATAATAAGATTAAAACCGGTCCAATAACAAAAGACAATAAAGATTGTTTATAAAAATGTTTGTATGGATAATAAAATTCGTTGTAATGGCGACTACCTCAGCAGCAGCTGTCACAAACACCACTAATGAATAAATAAACCAAACAAACAGATAACAAGAGATGCCAATTAAACAATACACTAATTAATTCCAAACATTGGTGTAGTGGACTTAATTAGAGTAGGCAACATTATTAAACGAGCAATACACACAGGTACACGTACACAATACGTATAAAACACAATGGGAAATTTAATATCTCGTAACAATTATAACCATCTCATTTGATATCGATTTCGCGTAGATTATTATGCGAACATCGACATTGACGAGTGAATAAACAGAGTGACGTCACGGGAGATTGTGAGTGTGTCAGGAGTAAAGGAAGTCCCGTAGGCATTCGGCATTCACGGTCACGAGTCGCGACGTCCCAAAGAAACACAATCGTAAACTACTTTATGACAATCTCATAAAAGAAGCCGCACTAAGTCGCCAGTAGCTTTTTTAATATCGGAGGCGAGAGCTGGCCGAACTGTCCCACGAAACATTTTCCATTAATAAAACGCGAAAAAGGAATATTACATATGAAAAAGACATATATCCGTATCGCCGGACCCGCCGCTATCTCCTTGGAAGGTAATAACTTCTTTACAAGTCCAAAGTCCGAGGGATTGAAAAGCAATTTCAGCAGGACACCCCGCCCTCACGCGGGGCCGGACTCGCCATATTTCTTTTTCGCCGCTACTGTAATTCGCCTTTGATTTAATCTTGAGAAACAAATCTTTGAATGTGAAAGTTTAGTGATAGGCATCAGTAGAACTAGTTTCGCTGATTGGGTTCCATTCCCCGTCGTGTGCCGGGGCCTGATAGTTCCTACAATTTGAATTGGTCACTGAAGATACTCCGCTATTTGTGTGATTCTACTACAAGATTGCATTTTGTTATTTTCCTTACCGAATTTTGTTTCGGTATTTGTATTATGCGGGGCCTAGTCGTGTTATTTAGCAATAAACCTCCTGCTTGTTTGTACAAAAGCGATGTAATTTGGATCCCAATGGGATACAATTAACTAGTTCACTATTATATTGCCATTATCATCGATCCGGAATTATCCGTGAATAAATTATCTAATTCAGTTTAATAAAAAGTGTGTGTTTGAGCTGAATAGAATAAATTTAATTTCAAATTAGTTCACTGGATTTTGGATAGTGTACCGATAAGCATAAATACAGTTTTATTTTGGTAATGGTAATGATAGTTTTAGTATTAATTTACCCCTGCTAATGTGTTAACAGACGGTGCAAATTTCAGTGGAACTAGTAAAACAAGCAGAATGTCAACGGATCAATTTGTAACGTACCAGTAAACAGAACAGAAATGTAACAGAAACCAGTGTGTTGGGCGACGACGCGTTTCGGCGCTCGCCGCTCGCCGCTATCGCCTTACCTCGTGCGCTAACCAAACCGCAAAATATACATTACACCAACCACCAACTTGACGTTGCACCACTGATTCTCTTTATTGGACATGTCACATGGTCACACACTCAATTATAAAGCGCATATTTTATAATTATACTTAGAAATACCTATTAATAAAGAACCACAATGATGTAATATTTGTATTCATTTGGGTATAATACGTTCTTTCTTTTAATTTAGTTTGTTTGAAACATATTTTCCTATAAAATCAAGTTGTTTAGTGCTTGGCATTGAAAATCAAAGGATTTGGTGACATTATAATTAATGCATCGATGATTATTCTTTCAATTGGCAATATATCATTTCAATAGGCAATTATACTAATTAACACTAATAACATAATTAAACCCTACGAACTAAAGTGGAATGGCGTAGCGCTATGAACAGAAATCTTATAATACGCATTGCTAAAATCTGTACCATCACTATGATTTAGTAATCATGATATAATAGTGATGGTAACCGATTTGACTGTTCGTAAACAGTAGCAAAACCAAATAGCACCTTGACTTACAAAACAATACTCGGCACACTGCGCCCGCCATCCTGAGAGACATAAAATGTTAAATCTCAATATGTCTAGTAGTTACTCTGGCTACAATATCTTTCAATCCAAAATACAAGCGTGCATTTACACTGCTGATTAATTTGCTACCCAAGCGAGCTCGCACATATAAGAGACCTACCACCAGTAAAAGTAATATTCGAAAATAAAAGCGGGTTGTAAAGCAAGTCAATTTTGAGCGTGAGTGTCGCGCCGTCCACCCACAGATCACTATCGGTTACGCTATTCCCAGCGCCTTATTTATATAATCTAAGTATTTGCGAGGGACAAACAACCCTTATGATGTGATTCTCTTTTCTTGGAACTCTAGATTTGTTTAAAAATATGCATCAGTTTAGGAATACAAATCGTTGGTGTTGTGTTTATTTTGTCTGGCGATTATTAAAAGAATGTCGTGAGTCATGAGTGTTGAACTAATAAGTTATTGAGAGCATGATTTAGATGTAATGTGGTAGAATAACTAGAGTAACCTTTGATGATTTTTTAAATCTTTGATACCTTGTAATAATAATCAGATACATTTTGTATCTATTAAATTCGTTGCAGAGCTTTTTAGAACTATACCATCTTTGCTATACATACATACATAAACTCATGCCTTTTTCCTAGAAGGCTTAGGTACAGGTTTTTCCTGGTAGCAACCAGGACTATACTTTGCTATATTCGTATTTAATTCCAGTTCCCGAGATCCTAAAGCAGCTAGCAAGATAGTTACTCTAAATACCCTATACTCTCTATTAATATTTAACACATTCACTTTGTCTTAAGTCACTTTAGAATTAAAAGCTAATATGTATATTAAAGTGAAAATTCTATTACCACACATAATAAAGTTAGTATTCTGTTAAGATTGAAAGCCGGAGTCGTTTGTGTAGTGAACATAATTCGGCGGGAGTTAGAATTCACGGCGGCTCCACGGACTTCGCTCGCTCACGCGTCCCAATCATTTTCTGCGCCAACGAAACTCTATATTGAATACAATTCTAATAGAATATGCTCTCTACATTGGACACCTAAATATAACGCACCGCATTAGAATATTTTTATGTGTGCATTTTTCAGTAACAGATTCACTTTACTTTTAAACTGTGTGTTTGAACTTAAATTGTAGGTTGCAAAAATATTTTGTTGCAACACATAGATACCTAAAATTGTTTTAAATCGATTAGATTAACAAGATCTCCAAGAATGATGGTTACTGTATAATAATTATGTTGGAGAAATGTAGGTTACAATTTCGTTGTGGTTGTTTTTAAAAAATACTGGAGAGTAGAAAAATATTTGTTTTCTAATTTTTATATTTTCTAGCCTTAGGGTACTTCAATTATATACTCAGCAAACATATATATTTTTTTATTTTCAACCTTTATTTACTAAGCATTTTAACATTTTCTAATTGTTATTAGAACAAATTCTAATGCCCTTCCGTTTCTATTAAACCTCAAGTAAAATTCCCAAAACATATTCGGTTTGCGATCATTGTGAGGGAGCCAGCGGTCCGCGATCGGGCCATTTGCTACTGTTTTCAATTTGTCGGCGACGGCCATACATCAGCGCCGGCAGTCGACACGACGCGGTACGCACACCCGACTTTAATATACTTATGCCGCGTTTTTCCGCCTATTATGCATTTCGTTTTGGTACAAGCAAAGTGACTCGGTAGTCGGTAGGTACACTGCATTTGTGAGTGGCGTATTGTCTAGATTAAGTAATACTTAATACTTACTCAATGTGTATGTGTGAGACATAGACATGACACAAATATCAGTTGTTGATAGACATAATCGATGTCCGATTCATGCAAAAGATAAGTGGAGTTTACAAGAGAGAGAGAGTTTACAAGTTTGATCCTGCGGGATTTGTATGGTATGTAGATAAATGTTCACGTCAGCGCATAGATGCATGTGTAATTTGAATTTGTAAATGCACACTACATATAGGAATAATCGAAACGTGCTTCAACATTTTAAAAAAATCAGATCGGAGATTTTATTGCTTCTTCACACTCCGCTTAAATAACTAAGTCTAAACAATATTCATTTTAAATACAAATATGAGTTACGGAGTCAGGAATTTGTGCCCGATAGGCTCGTCCCCTATCACATCGTGGGACGGATCTTACAAGGCGAAATGTGGGCGTCCTAGTAGCACCTCTAGACTCACTCATTTTTCCTAGTAGTAGGGTAGGCCTCTGCCTACCCCTACTAGGAAAAAGAAGTTAGTTTATGTATGTATGTATAAGATGTATGTATGCATACAATCTGTTTCATTTTCGTTCTCAAAACATAATTGAGAAGTGGAGAGTAATTGAGTCGATATTTTAACTCAATATAAATGTGGTAAAACAATCTTAAACCCGATAAATCTGAAATTTCCTACTTGTACTTTATATTGTTTAACATTCAATTCATCAAAGTAAATAATCGCAGTCTACATTATTTATTTAATTTAGATCAATTGGTCCGAAATCTTTTATTACAAAAAAGTACAGTCAGCGACACAAGTCGTTGAACACTTCACATTTTTTGATAAGCTTTTTATGAATTAAAATTTGTACGTACTACTCTGTAGTCGTAAAATATAACCAAGTAAAGTCATCTAGGCCGAGATGTGCCATACGATATTGAAAATAATTATTATTTTGGATGATAAGACAATTCCAAATCTCGTGAATGTGTAGCGACTTATGTCGCTGACTGTACATACAGTAATAAAATTCATTTGAATTCACTCTTAGTGTTCAATTTATATCTTTACGTTTGTATGTGTGTATTTCTTGGTATACGCATTATACATCACTTTAAATATTATGTTTTATTACTTAAAAATATAATTTAATGTTTGTACTACTGGTACACTATAGACTGCCCTCTCATTTTTCATTCTATTATATCCATCCCATGGTAGTCGGTAAGAGATCGCGTAGAATGATATGGACGCCATTTGTACTCTGATGTAATTTAAATTGTTTTATTTTTTTCGATTCGATGGTGTGCAAAAAATAAAACAAATTAAATTGTATAAAAACAATATCCTATATAAATTCAACAATGCCATGTTTCAACTATGACACCAAACAATGTTAATAAAACAAACCGAAAATAATAGATTTATAGAGAAAGTCACAATGCGGTCAACAGCATTATTATTAGCTTTGCATTTTCATGAAATGCCCGGAAACAATTCGTAGAAATGTTGTAATAAATGCGACACAAACAGTGGAAATCCTTGTTGGCCGTGACGTGTAAGTCATTTAATTGATTCGGGGAACAACTCGTAGCCTCTGCAAGTTACGGGTAATTTTACGATTCAATAGACAGTAAGAACTATTGATAATTCTCTTGAATTTATAGCCGGACATGTATCATACATAATATTAATATGCATATAACTGTAAAGAGGACTTATTAAACTGATGCTACTTATAATACAAACATAGGTTGGCTTCTTTTTATTTCACATATTAGTACGCTTACAAAAGTATGTTGTTTTTTTCACATATTAATGCGCAATTCTTTCAATTCTCAAATAATATAAAAGGTAGTTTAAACCCCAACACTTTACCTAAGTAAATAATTTATGCCCCATAAATCTGTAGCTTTGACATACAATGTGTTGAGAGACGTAAGCTCGAGCAGCCAAATATAATTGTGTCGGGACATAATCGTATCTCACCAGAGAAACTTCTTGGGAACTACTTGAACAGCACTACACTTAGGTACGACTGAGAGCAGACAATTTGTCAAACTATTCCCAAAAAACGCTACAGATCATGATTAATTTTTAAACTCGACTATGTCATATATGCATTTATGTTTTGAATTCCAATAAATGAAAAAAATAGATTATTGCTATCGCTTATTAATTTTATCCACTTGACGTGACTTATAAAACTGTGGACACTTCAACAAATATAATCGCAAGGATACTCAACGTGTTTTTGTCCACAACTTAGTACATACACTGCGCTAGTCCGCAAGTCCAAAATACGAGGGAATCAGCTTAGAATCCGTATCGATAATAATTAGAGGTGCTTTTAGTCGATGCAAGTTGGTAGTGAGCCACGCTCAGCTTAGCGCTCTAATTGGGCGCCGAGTCCATCTCACGATGTTTGACGAATGGACCAAACGTTGACAAACAGCGTTCCGCACTAGACTGGGATATTCTACAGAGAAGCCATTCTCGATAATTACAGCCGGCGTATTTGTACTGCGAATATCTCGCTCTATTGGTTTTTGCTGCTATAGATGTCAAATAGAAATTGCCAGAACCACCTGTAGTTTTATTTGCTTGGTAATTTGAAAATTATCTGCAGCTTAAATTCACTTGTTAAAATATTTAAGGCATTTATAAAGCAAAAAACCCAAAATTATCTTTGAGATATGTCTTCTAGCATTCGTGGTGTAGTTGGTTGAAAACAGTTGTGAAACGGGAGTTTCGGATCCGAATGCTGTGTGACCAAAACGTTTTGGTTCCCCAATATTTTATATCATACTGTAAGTTCAGGACTTCAAATGTGACTTTTATTAAGGAAGCGAAGATTTCGTCATCTAATTAAGTGGTAATCAATTAAAATAAACAAAAGTCTGCATAAAAGGATGTATGAGCGGTTAGCTAGCTATGTGCAGTGCGGGCGTCGCGTCGTCCACTATTTGTGCTGTTATTAATTCCACTAAATTGAAAGCCGATCCGACTCGGTGTTGCGCTGTTGACTCCAACGGCGATTTACTCCAATTAAACTGGAACGTGTGACGCTTTGAAATTCTGCCTTGCAAATGGAGTCAGCACTTCGTTTTGGTTTTTGTGTAATAATAGACGCAGATGTGCTGTTACGTGTTCCAATTCTTTGCCATATTTATTAGGAACATTTAACGCTAACGATGACAATAGACAATGAACAGATTGAAACGAATTTAAAGTGTAATTAGAGTTAGAGATTTGTTTTTTTTTTTTAGTTTATAAATTGTAACAAATCTTTTTGTCACTTCACTGAATGATGTCACCGAAACGTATACAGATAAAATTAAAATATATATTTAAATACAAATTGCGAGGATTCATAGAATTCGCTACACCAGTGTCCACTTGTAAATACGGACGGACGTTGCGGACCATTATTAAGTCTGTGTAAATACTCGAAAAGCGATATTATTTTTTTCAATATCGCTTGCATACGGGACACGTAAACAGTATTTCGCTGCCTTTGCAGTCAAATGACCAATAAAATATTAATGAAATATTTCATTTTACATCATGACGATGATACACAAACAAATTATAATTAATTCAGGTTACATACGTATTAGCGACGAGTGAGGCACAAGAGAATTCGCAGTAACCTGCAATTAGCTGAAACCATGACAAACAACTTCCTCCGCGTAGAACATCAAAGTTTCGTATCGCAAAAATAAGTGTATGATTGAGTTGGCGGGCGGCGAACAATCCCTAATTAAGTCGGTAATCAAAACGCGAGGCAAGTATAAGTATCCAGTGCAGTAAGTATCGAGCGGTAGTAATTTCGAGGACTGTTGGTGCGCGCCGGCCCACTGAACGTTCAAATTGCCGTAGCGATGCACCATTCCGCCCGTTCATTACTGCGTACCCGATGTTTGCTACTCCACGAATCAAGTGAACTACAACATGAGGAAATGAACGATTTCTGTGAACGGGCCAACGAACTCACCTATTGTTAATTTGTTTGTCGAGTTTGTTAGGTATCCCTTTTGTGATCTGTTGACGATATGTCAAGTCGGAGCTGGGTTCCCTGCGCTCCGCGTGTCGCTTCTGATTTCAGAACATAGCGTTGTTTGCAAGTAATATAACCTAAATGGATAATTAATAGGGGCTTTAGCGCTTAACTACTTTTATCCAAGATTTATGTGGAGTTCCCATAACATTATTTTACTGTACTTTCTTCGCTTCTTAAAAAGTGCAAGGGATACCGTGGCAGAATTGTGAGACTCCCGAACCATTAAATACCTCATACCGATCGTAAAGCTCAAAGTTCATTAAAAGCTTAGGATAAATAATTTAATAATTAATGATACATATATAATTACAATAACTCACGCCTTTATCTAGAAGGGGTAGACAAATAATGCAGCATAAATATAAAAATAGAATATAAATAATACACTCCAACTTTATTCACAGCAGCTGTACCACACAACAGTAAACATAAACCAAAATCCCGCTCTGGTAAGCACACTTTTCTGCTCTTTGCCAGCCCAAACAAAACCTAATTGATACTCACTTACCCAACGCATACACGCTGCCCAGTTAATGGAGATACTCTTTGACATTAACGGCACCTCTCGTGAGAGACATCGCCAATGTCCGTTTGTTGTTTGAAGGACGCAATTTGTTCTACAGTATATTGTACGCGCTCTACACAAATAGACGTATCGGTGTGTGAGTTGCAATGATTACGTCGAAATTAATACTAATTAGTTTGAATTCACGGAATTCGATTTAATTGCACGTAAATTATAATTCATTTGTTATTTATGATGAATTTATTGTGTGTGCACTGAAATCACATTGATGTTGTCCCTAATTTTGATTTGATATAAATGTTGTAGTATCGGTACTTAATGCTGTTACGTACCTACTATGTTTTAACTGAATAAATTAACGATTTTCAGACTGCTGCTAAGTAGTCGGGTTTATTAACTAATTAAGGAATAGTTGTTGGTTTAAAAAGCTTGTATTATTATTCAAAAAAATCAAGGCGGCATTTTTTTTATTTGGTTCACAAACTGAATGTTCCATAAAAGATACATGCTAGATTATACATAAAAAAAACAAATAACAAAATAAGGACACTCTAAACTAGTGAACACAACATGCACACAATATTACAATTGTGATTACAATCATAAGGCATAAAAAAATTATGCTTAGAAAAGTATTTTATTTTCTAACCACCAATATTTCAATATATTCTGAATCCCACACTGCCATAGATATTCACCTTATATACCAACAATTATAAACGATTACTATCGGGAATAAGGTACCAAAAATTCGCAGCAAAGCCTACGCATCGTCCTACGCACGAAAAATCTCCGAATATTAGCTCATAAAGAAAAATTTAAAGCAATCCCCACACAAGCGGCCTTAAAAGAATAAAGTGGACACAGTTTGTTACCGTACTTAATGTCATCATGCCATTTGCATAAAATCTGTCGCCGGAGCCCACAGTTACGAACTTTTGACTGTACTTTAAAAAGCAGTAAAACCGAAATAGCTATAAATGAAAGAGGGCCTCACTTTTTTTCTCGGAACACGGATTCTCGATCAATTTTATGCAAATCTACTCAGGTTTACATGCGAATGCGTAAGAATATTGCCTTTTTCCTTATTCGTAATCGTGTCTTCGAACTGTTACTAGCAAAAACGATAAATCTCATAACACTGCCTACTGCGAATCGTATTGTGGGCGTGTTTCTCGGAATTTATAATTTGCTTCTATTGTCATAAATACTTGTATCATAACAAACGTTAATAGGATTTTATTTTGTATTGGAGGAAACAAGTGATTCTAAAAACGATGTATTATGATTATTATACAGGGTATATCAAGACTGCTACCGAAAACGAAGCCGGGTGGTAGTTTAAACGACTTCAGACACAATGCAACAGAAAAAGTTGCAAAAAAAGCGACAATTTTTTTTTGTTATTTTTTTCTTATGGCCTTATTTGGGTGGTAAATACATTTTTTTCCTAAAATAATGGTATATACCCTTTTATTTATAAATACTCTAAGGTATAAAAGAGTTTAAATTATTATTTTAGCAAAACTATGGATTTACCACCCAAAAATGACGAAATTTAAAAATCATAAAAAATAATTGTCGCGTTTCTATGCGAAATTTTTAGTTGCATTGTGTTTGTAGCCACTAAAACTACCACCCGTCTTCGTTTTCGGTAGCAGTCTCGAGATACCCAGTATTAGAGATACCCAGTATTATCAGTCCAGAGTCAGGAATTTGTGCCCGATACGGCGAAAGGCTCGCCACCGATTACATCGTGGGACGGAACATGCAAGGCGAAATGTGGGTGTCCTGACACCTCTGCCTACCACTTTTGGGAAAAAGGCGTGAGTATATATGTATGTATGTAAAAAAGATGTATAAATAAAACTGGAAGCTATGGCCTCGGAGTGGTAACTCTATCGTATCCGTTAGACTATTTCAATTAATCAGCCGTGACTTAATTATGTGACAGCAGCTATCTGAACCAGTCACGACTGTGTTCCAACATTCCAATAAATATTTTAATAATGCAATTATTTGGACCAACTTGGTATAAAAAAAATCACAAAGTATGTTAATTAATAACATCAATCATATTGTAAACACTCTTCTGAATCGAAGAGGAAGCATATTTAATAAAAACAAAATATTTTACAACAAAACAAATATTTTTTATTTCCTAATTCATATGTTTCAAAGATCGTTTATCTCAAAGCGGATCCAATAAAAGAGGTCAACCTTTTTTCATATCTGCGTCGGAATAAAAAACACTCTGAAGAGTGCATTTGAACACTTGAAAGTTGACATTGGAGATACCGAGATGATTATTGGGTTCACGTAGGTTTATCACGATGAAAGATTTATATTAATTTTCGAAACTTTGAATGCCAACCCTTAACCTTTTTGTGGCTGTATCCTTATCTCAATTTTAAGCTACGTTACACTTAAGGAAACATTTAATGATAATGGTGTGAAATAATAAGTGCGATTTCGTAGTAAAATTATTTAATTATACAGGGTATATCAAGACTGCTACCGAAAACGAAGCCGGGTGGTTGTTTAAGCGACTTCAGACACAATGCAATAGAAAATTTTGCAAAAAAAAAGCGAATTTTTTTTTTGTAATTTTTTTCCTATGGCCATATTTGGGTGGTAAATACATTTTTTCCTAAAATAATAGTGTATACCCTTTTATTTATAAATACTCTAAGGCATAAAACAGTTTAAATTATTATTTTAGCAAAAACTATGGATTTACCACCCAAAAATTACGATATTTAAAAAATCATTAAAAACTAATGTCGCGTCTCTTTGCGAAATTTTTAGTTGCATTATGTTTGTAGTCACTAAAACTACCACCCGGCTTCGTTTTCGGTAGCAGTCTTGATATACCCGGTATGTAATTGACAAAAAAAAACACTTAACTTATTATGAAATTAAAAACACAACATTATAATAAAATAACTATAAAATGAAATAATTACATACCTAAATTCAAATACATAAATACGTAAAGAGGTCTATACCTCACATTATGATACAAGTTCCAACAGGAGTTTAATTAAAAATTTTATGGAATAAAAATTGATTCATTGTTCACGGTGGTCGCGGGTTCGAATCCCAGGGCACACCTCTGACTTTTCGGAGTCATGTGTGTATTGATAGTCAATCACCACGCACTAAAACGGTGAAGGAAAACATCGTGAGGCAACCTGCATACCATAGCCAATTTATAAAATTTTCTATGGTATGTAAGTCCGCCAACCCGCACTAGGCCAGCGTGGTGGACTATATGGCCTAACCACTCTCAATCGTACTGTCGATTGTAGAGGAGGCCCGTGCTCTGCAGTGGGACGTATATGGGCTGATACAGACAGAAGAAAAATTGATTCAACTTTAAAGCCGAATTACGAAACTTTTTTTTTTTTTAATAACACCCGACAGTCACATACATAGTCCTGACCCCACACTAAGATCGATTCTTGTGTCGTGGGTATCAGGAACTACGAGAGACTTTTCTGTCTCACAACACCCAGACCCGGAAGAAATATTTGTGGGTCACACAAACATTTCTCTCGGTGCGGGGATCGAACCCGCGACCTCTCGCTTCACAGGCGGCGTCTAACCAACTGCGCCACGGAGGCTGTCAAAAACTAGCTGTATAATATTATTTTAATGATCAATTTCACGGGTAATCGTAAGCTTGTACAATGCAAGCAATAAATTCATGACACTGATTTAATTGTTTGGTATAACTACCGTCACGCAACTAGCTTCAGCGTGTAGACGGAGCCATCACAACGACGCGCGATAATGTTGTTTTAGGACACTATTTTTTTACGAAAAGTGTCTCACAAGTACTGCTATACATAAACTCACGCCTTATTAACCAGGACCCCCATGTTTCGCCTTGAATTTTCCCTCGCATGACGTGAAAGGAACGAGCCCTTCGCCATATCGGGCACAAATTCCTGACTGGGCAGATACGCATAGAATACTGCAATAAGTTTAATGAAATTAGTTTTTAGGAGATAGTCGGTAATGTATATTTTATTAACCAATAATAACCCGCTACGAATTACTGCACCCTCCTAAAACCAAAAGTTCGATTGCGAAGGCATGAATATAAATTCGGCTCAAAAATACAAAGTACTCCGTTAAAATACTCCATTCATGTTATCTCGTTGTACAGCCCACGTTTGACGCAAACTAGTAAATTTTCAATTTATTGATAACCCTGCGTGGGTCATGACTTCCTTCCGATCACATTTGTGCGATACGTCAAATGGTCTCTAAGGCCCATCCCGCTTAATTAGCTGTTATTTTACAATTCAATTGATACCCTTACATTGTTTGTGCGAGTAAAGACGTACGGGTTAAAGTCATAGTGTGTGTTGATTTTCTGTTGTGTATCTGTACAAACTTTGTTAATACACGTGTACCGTAAAAAAACATTGAGGGCCGTGTTCGATGTGTTATCATCCATCCATCCATCCATCAGCCAAAGGAAGTCCACTGCTGAACATAGGCCTCCCCCAATGATTTCCACAGAGACCTGTTGGAGGCAGCCTGCATCCAGCGACGTCCCGCGACCTTTACCAGGTCGTCGGACCATCGTGTGGGTGGACGTCCTACGCTGCGCTTTCCGCTACGCGGCCTCCATTCGAGCACTTTCCGACCCCATCGGTAATCAGATCTCCACGCTATGTGCCCTGCCCATTGCCACTTCAACTTGCTAATCCGGTGGGCTATGTCGGTTATTTTAGTTCTCCTACGGATCTCCTCATTTCTGATTCGATCTCGTAGGGAAACCCCGATCATAGCCCTCTCCATAGCTCGTTGAGTGACTTTGAGCTTCCTAATAAGGCCCATAGTGAGAGGCCACGTCTCGGTGCCGTAAGTCATCACTGGCAACACACAACTATCGAAGACTTTCGATTTAAGGCACTGAGGTATTTTGGACGAGAAGACGTCGCGTAGTTTCCTGAACGCTGCCCAACCGAGTTGGATTCGACGATTGACCTCTCTCTCGAAGTTGGACCTGCCTAACCGGACCACTTGTCCTAAATAGACATATTCGTCAACAACTTCAAGAGTCGAGCCCCCAACACCGATGGGGGTGGGCACAACATGGACATTCGACATGATCTTCGTTTTGTCCATGTTCATTTTAAGACCCACCTGTTGGGAGACTCGATTGAGGTCTTCGAGCATAGTGCTAAGGTATTCCAGCGATTCTGCCAAGACTACAATATCGTCGGCAAACCGAAGGTGAGTGATATACTCGCCGTTGATGTTGATGCCGAATCCTTTCCATCGCAAGAGCTTGAAGGCGTTTTCCAGCGCGGCAGTGAACAGTTTCGGAGATATGACATCTCCCTGTCTCACGCCTCTCTGTAGTGGAATAGCCTTCGTACTCTGATCTTGTACTCGGACCGACATGGTGGCGTTGTTGTATATACACTTCAACACTTCGATGTACCGATAGTCTATATGGCACCCGCGCTGGAGAGACTGCAGCACAGCCCAAGTCTCGATCGAATCAAAGGCTTTCTCATAGTCCACAAACGCTAAACAAAGCGGCAAGTTATATTCCTCGGTTTTTTGTATAACTTGCCGAAGCGTATGGATGTGGTCTATGGTACTAAAGCCTTTTCGGAAACCGGCTTGTTCGGGAGGCTGGAAGTCATCAAACCTGCGTTCGAGACGATTTGTGATGACCCTCGAAAACAACTTATAGACATGGCTCAGGAGCGAGATGGGCCTGTAATTCTTCAGCAAAGTGTTATCACCTTTTTTGAAGAACAGTACCACCACGCTCCTGCTCCATGCCTCTGGCGTTGAGCCCTCGAGGAGAACGGAATTGAAGAGCCTCTGAAGGACTTTCAGTATCGGCGTTCCGCCCGCTTTCAGAAGCTCTGAAGTTATTCCGTCCTCGCCCGGCGCCTTGTTGTTTTTAAGTTGCTTCAGGGCCATCTCAATCTCACACAGGCTGATGTCCGGGATATCATCGCTAAAGTGTCGGATCAACTCGGCTCTCGGGTCTTCGGCCGAGCTAACAGCAGGTTTGGCAACCGAGGTGTAAAGCTGTCCGTAGAACCTCTCGATCTCCCTTAATACCTCTGCCCTCGTCGATACTACGCGGCCGTCTTCCGTCTTCAGCCTAGACAACTGGCTTTGCCCAATAGACAAATCTCTTGCAAACACTTTGGAGCCTCCGTTCCGCTCGATTGTCTCCTTAATGCTCACAGTATTGTGAGCACGGACATCGTGTCGCAAGGACTTCCAGATTCGTCTATTGAGCCGCCGATATGCTTCGGCGTCAACGGAAGACTGCAGCGCTAAAGATCGACATTCGGCCATGAGGTCAAGAGTGTGGATCGAGAGTTTTTGTGGTCTATCTCTACGGCGAGGTCTAAAATACTTAGATCCCACCGTATGGACAGCTTCTACCAAACCGCTGTTTAGCTCGTCCACTGCAAGGTTTTCTCCTAGACAATCAAAGCGATTTGTCAGCTCGAGTTGAAAGCTCTCGGGGTTTTGGATATGGGCGCGAGTAGGTCGGAGCGTAGATTTCATCAAGCGACGCCTTTCCGATTGGACATTGATATTCAGTGTGCCCCTAACCATTCGGTGATCACTGCCGGTTTTCACCCTGTTGATCACAGAGACATCTCTGAATATCCGTCTATTCGTCGTCAAGATGAAATCTATCTCGTTTCTCGTAGAACCGTCAGGACTCAGCCAGGTCCATTTCCTGTGAGGCGGCTTCTGGAAAAAAGAGTTCATCGCAAAGAGTCCCTCTTTCTCCAGAAAGTCGGCCAGCCTCTGACCCCTGGGGTTCCGTTGCCCATGTCCAAATTGCCCCACTTTCAACTCTGCATCGCTTCCCTTGCCCAACTTTGCGTTGAAGTCTCCCATAACAACATTGAAGTAGGTTTTGGAAGTATGTATGGCCCGACTTATGTCCTCATACATTTCCTCTACTTCTTCATCTAGGTGTGTCGAGGTCGGCGCGTATACCTGTATGACCTTCAACGAATATCTTTTAGATATTCTGAGTATAAGGTATACTACCCTGCTCGACACACTTTCGATGGATACGATGTTGTTGATGAGAGACTTGTGGACGAGAAATCCGACCACTCCTCGGGACTGTTGGTCGTCCCCCCGGTAGAAGAGCAGGTTACCAGACTTCAGGGTTATCGTATCCTCCCCGATTCTTCGGACTTCCGATAACCCCAGAATGTCCCAGTGTAACCTGCTCAATTCTTCTTCCAGTTCGACAATCTTCTCGCCTGTCCTCAATGTGCGTACGTTGTGTGTTACCAGGGCCAGTCGTCGTCGGGGGTGGTAGCCGGGGCCAACCCGGGGATTCTTAGCACCCCCTGCCCCACCGTAATGTTATCAACTGTGTTATCAACTCTGTTGTTAATTTAACCGTAAAACATAGTGATTTATGTATAAAATTAATTAAATGACAAAGGATAGATAATATTTGAAAAAAAAAATTGTATGTACACAATGCATTACCAAGTAGAGCTAGTACACTTTTACAAACAATTGACAAATTGCCATACCAGGCCCGTAGTTATGTGATTTTATTAGCTGATGTTAAACTTACTTTTATAATTACACTATTTGTGCCAGGTGAAGATAAACACTGATATTATTTAAGAAACATATTTACAAATTATATTACTTCTATTATAATTGCGAATGTTTGTAAGTATGGATGTATGAATTATGTCAAGATGTGTGGATGTTTTTTTACTCTTTTACGCAAAATCGGCATGACTGGTTTTGATGGAATTTAGTAAAGGGGTAGCTGATACCCTGGATTGACACATAGGCTACTTTTTATCCTGAAAATATGTAGTGTTCCCGTGGATTGAGTAAAGAATTCAAATATGCATACATATTTGCCACTGTAACAAACTTGAGTAGATGGCAAGGGATAGGAGAGAACAAGATTGTATACTTTTCGTCATGGGACAGAACTAGACGGGACAAAACGGGATATAACGGGACGGGACGGGAAAATCAATATAATCGAACGCGGCCACATCGCCCAACTGCTAGTATTATTATAATATACAGGTACTCTTAATAAGCCCAAAAAAGCTTTTGCGTATTACATAATACTTTAACAAACTTAATTATACAGGTATGCATTACTTACGCAAGACAATAATATATATTTTTTAAATATAATGACACAGACTTGCATTTCATATATATATATATATATATGCTTGACATCATCATCATCATCATCATCATATCAGCCACAGGAAGTCCACTGCTGAACATAGGCCTCCCCCAATGATCTCCACAATGACCTGTTGGAAGCGGCCTGCATCCAGCGACTTCCTGCGACCTTAGTCAGATCGTCCGTCCACCTTGTAGGCGGGCGTCCGACACTTCGCTTGCCTGTACGTGGACTCCACTCGAGAACCTTTCGGCCCCAACGGCCATCGGTTCTACGAGCTATGTGCCCGGCCCACTGCCACTTCAACTTGCCAATCCTATGGGCTATGTCGGTAACCTTGGTTCTCCTACGGATTTCCTCATTTCTGATTCGATCTCGTAGGGAAACACCGAGCATAGCCCGCTCCATGGCTCGTTGAGTGACTTTGAGCCTTTTAATGAGGCCCACAGTGAGAGGCCACGTCTCGGTGCCGTATGTCATCACTGGTAACACACAACTATCGAAGACTTTCGATTTTAGGCACTGAGGTATTTTGGACGAGAAGACGTCGCGAAGTTTCCCGAACGCTGCCCAACCGAGTTGGATTCGCCGATTGACCTCTCTCTCGAAGTTGGACCTGCCTAATCGGACCACTTGTCCTAAATAGACATATTCGTCTACAACTTCGAGAGTCGAGCCCCCAACTCCAATCCAACTCAATATGCTTGACATACCGTACAATTATTAATGAATGAAATTAATTAACCTTCACCGGTGACCTTTTAAGATAACATATGTTTACAGGCATGAAAGAGCACTGGAATGATATTTTTTTGCTTAATAACTTAAACATGCGCATGTAAATTTGAAAAAAGTAAAAGATTCACAGAGAAGTCGGCCTAAGTTAATGAGTACGACTAATGGTGAAGTTGATTTATTTGAACGAAAATATGTCACGTAATTAGTGTTGAACGCATATTCTCGCAACAAGAATCTCATCCGATACGTGTTTTTCGATTGATTTTACTCAATAAGAATCCTCGTGAACGGCAAAAGAATTCAAAGACTGACTTAATTAGTACTCGTTGTTTTTAACTCTCATTAATACGCCGATATCATCATCCTTGAATGCAGTCATAAACTGACAAGTACAAGCCGACCATATACAGACGTGTTCATTTTGTGTGTAATATCTGACGTGAATAAATCTAATTGAACTAATGAAGGAGGAATTTCTTAATTAGAAGTGTTTCGAAGTTTGAACGAGGCATAGGCACACGTAGTGTACCGAAACGGGTTAATTACTACCGATAACTCTTTAATTAACCTGCCTAATAACAGAGTATTTGCATTCGAGCCAATTAGGCAGCCGGCAAGATCGATGGAAAATATCGTTTACTTCGATGCTTACGATTCCGTCGAGCCAACGATTTTAAATGCTAATAAATATGAAAAAGATATTTGATTACATGAATTAATAACTCAATTATAAGAAATAAAAATAAAAGCTTGTTAAATAAAAGGGTTAATGCTTTACGCGTGATACTTTTTTGGAAGTAATTAATATGAGATTAATTTTACGATTGATTTCAAGAGTCGTTTATTGATCGAAACTCATATATGCATATAAGGTCACGCATTGTCTTTAATTAATTACTGTTAATATAACAGTAATTTTTATTCGTTATTTTTCTTAAAAATCGACTTTATATGGTTCAAAAGTTAATGACTCAATTTATAAACATTTTATGTCATCTTGGGGCATTTAAAAATATGATTAAAAGATATTATCTGTAACGCCCCTATTAATTTAATGTTAATTATAATTCTGTTATCTTTATATTATGCAAGCGACAATAATAAAATTCATATCGTCATAAGATAATTATATCACAATAACAATGAATAACGAAGGCAATTATTAAATCACTTCGTTATAGTAAACAAAAAATAACTTAATAAAGATATTGAGAAACCGTTCACGTTTGAGTAATATGAGAAATTAATCATCATCATCCTATACTGTTGTCTATTGCTGCACATGGGCCACCTCAAATTTGCGCGAAATTGATATGGATAGGATTGATATGAATAAGGGAGTATGTGCCCGTCTTATCTTTTTTTCTGTCTCTGTTTTTTTTTCTCTCCACTATGTAGTGCATAGCAATAGACTGAATGTATTAAAATTATAAAAGTCAGACACAGATATGAAGTTCGTACATCATGTCTATATTAAAGCAGGGTAGATGCGTACAAAAAAGTGTGAAACGAAAAAAATATCATACTGTGAGTAAACATATTTATTAATATTTAGATAAGGTAAGGTATATTTGTATCGATATTTTTAACGTTTTCTTAAGTCGCTTTAGTTGAGCTATTTAGCTTATTTAGGTTTTTTATACTTATGGTAAAATAGAGGTTATAAGTTTAAAATTATAACGTGGTAGAAATAGCTTAATCCCCAATTAGCAGCACTATTAAATAATCAGAAGCGGAGGAAGGATCGACCTTTTCTGATCAGCCGGCAGTAATACCATACCACTTCACGCTATTAAAACTATATTTTTAAATAATTATATTTTTACGTATATCGGTAGATATAAGTAGAATATTGGGTCAATTTGTCGATTAATTTTGTAAAAAGGCCAGATGTCCAATTATATGCAAAAGGGCATTTCACAAAATGATTTATGCGACTTGTAATTTTAATTTGACTCCCAAATATGTGTGAACTTCAATAAGACCTTGCCGAACGATTTAATCGCAAATCAATATCAATGTTCAGAAAAAATTTGTAATCGTTAAAGAAAAAACTAATAAAACTGAATATTTAATTTTCCCACAGATTATCTATAGTACGTAATTACAATATTATTTATTTGCAGTTTCCTCGGTTTTATGAATTTGAAACAACTTGAAATTGACTGCTACTAGTGTAAGAAAACACCAACGATAAATCCATTTGGCATGATAAAATCTAAGGCACGCAATATTGAATGATATTATTAACCGAAAGACACGTCGATACATAAATACTGATTGTCGATATACTAGTGATGTTTATATTCTAAACAAGTGGATAGGAATCTGTTTAAATTAAGTTTCTTACGCGAATTGATTTCTACGTAACATTCTATATTTAATAACGATATGGCTTAGAAATATATGCGTGTCCATAGATTAAGTGTTTAATATTTCAGTAAAAATTGTTACATATGCTATTGAATAATTAGGTTGTCAATTTTGTTCTTTTTACACGCTTTATATTAGCTTCACTTTTATGTTTGTTTGTAACCGACTTCTTTGGGCGCGATTTTGACCCACTTTAAACGGTCAGATTTCATTCAAACTAAGTAGATTTATCGAGGACCGATGACAATACAATAATTGAAAAATTATATGACATTACCTTATCCAGGAACTTAAATATATATATATATATACATTTAATTTTATGATTGGTAATTTACGCGCAATTATCTTCCTTTGATATAAAAAAATAAAAATAAAATTTATTAAAAATATTAGTTATTTTTATCTTTTTAGTGTTGATAGGAATTTAAATGAAGAAGATTTGGTCTCCACAAGGAATATGTTCTTTCCGATGATAATGAAATCGCTAAAATCGGCTAAAAGCTGCCGAAGATATTGGAGTATTCACATGTCACATCAAAAAAAGAACCATTGGAATCCTACTTAATTTTAAGGAGTTCCCCTCTCCAGGTCCGAAGATATTCATCAGATTTTCACCATATTTTTATGGGACCAAATGACAAGCACCACCTTTCAATCAAAGAAAGAATGGTCGAAAGCGGTTCATATAGTACAGAGAAACGAGGTAACAAACATAAAAAGAAGCAATGTATGTTGCTTTTTAACCGACTTCAAAAAAGGAGGAGGTTCTCAATTCGACTGTATGTTGCTTTTTTTTTATGTTTGTTACCTCTTTACTCTGTACTGTGTGAACCGATTTCGACTATTCTTTCTTTGATTGAAAGCTGATGCTTGTCATTTGGTCCCATAAAAATATGGTGAAAATCTGAGCAATATCTTCGGACCTGGAGAGGGGAACTCCTTAAAATTAAGTAGGATTCCAATGGTTCTTTTGCATTAGGTTCATTGTAAGAGTTAATTTACAGTGAGAGAGGAAAAAAGGGGCGGGGGTGAGGGGGGGTAGGTGATAAAATTAAAATACACGTAAATTCTAAAATCTTCGGCAGCTTTTAACCGATTTTAGTGATTTCTTTTCATTGGAAAGAATGTATTGACAGGTTGATCTCAGGAACACAACAAGGAGATCTGATGATCATTTTCGAACCTGGAGTGTAGAACTCTTCAAACTTTAGTAGGATTCCAATGGTTTTTTTTGCATTGGGTTCAGTATAAAAGCTAAGCTACAGTGGTGGTGGAAAAAGGGGGTAGGGGCAAAGGGAGGGGGGGGGGGGAGAAAAATAATAAACATATGAATACTCCAATATCTTTGGCAGCTTTTAGCCGATTTTAGCGATTTCATTATCATCGGAAAGAACATATTCCTTGTGGGGACCAAATCTGCTTCATTTTGATTCCTATCAACACTAAAAAGATAAAAATAACCAAAATTTTTAATAAAAAAATAAAAACCGACTTCAAAACAAAAAACCGCTAAATAAAATAAAAATAATAAAAATAAAAAATGTTTATTTATTGCACAAAAACAATTGAATTAAAGGTACGAGTATAACAAAAACTATAACTATTAAACTTAATAATTTTTGGCATATCTGTATTGAGCATAACAAAAATTATCAGGGGCCCCCAAACTAGGTCGTGCCTGTATCTTGGGGTACCTAAATACGAGAGTTGTATTTGTAGCCGTACGTCCTTAAAATTAAGAAAGTATTTGTTGATCAGAAGTACAACTAGGCAAAACAAAAAATTATGTCTTACACTAAACATAAAATAAACAAAAAAAAATATTAATGATGTAAATATAAAATAATGCACAAAAACAAAAATGGAAATCCTAAAAACAACAACAATTATTTGTTTAATAACAGCATCCACTATGCACAATGATAACCTTTGTTCTAGTGTTACACTAATATAGAATTAAAATATAAAAGAGATGTAGTACAAGGTTTCTGGAGGTCAGAAGAGAATTGAAAATAATAATAATAATATTTGTGAAAGGTAAAATGAAACAATTAAAAAGAAAATATATATATATATATATATATATATATATGCAAAATAATAAATAAAACCTAATTCTGCATTAATACTGAATTAACAATAAAACTAGTGAGATCATACGAGGAGTCATCAGAAAACCAAATGTTTAAGAAAGTACAGATTCTGTGTCGTTATAGTCTAATGTTTTTAACCAGTTAGTTAGTTTAATTTTGGCTTCGCGTACTGAGCAGTGTTTAATGTTGCAGAGTTTGATCACTGCATTGTAAGTGTGTGCTCTATTGAAAAACCCGAATCTGCGTGCGAAAGAGGTGTGTATGTGAGGAAGATTGAACTTAAACACTCTATTTTTAAGCATAGTTTTGTAGTTATCGGAGCCCATAAGGTTTTTGTGGGTCGATAGAGTTACCCTAAGTATGAATAGTTGTCTGACTGTGAGGACTTGAGCTTGTTGGTATAGGTCAGAAGTGGGGAATCTGAAAGGCTTTTTGAGCATTATTTTTAATACCGACCTTTGAGCTCTTTCAACTTCTAGTAGGGGCGTTTTTTGCCGCGCTACCCCAGGCTGTTAAGCAATAACTTAGAAGCGGTTGACATAAAGCAAGGTAAATGCGTTTTAGTAGTTCTTTAGTGGCGGAGTCTCTGAGTTTTCTGAGGATCGCGGTTGTTTTTCGGATACGTTTAGAGACACATTGTATGTGAACTTTAAAGCTGCAGTTCTGGTCTAACATTATCCCCAGGTATTGATTACTTGAACGCGTTCTATGCAGTAACAATTACACCTATCTCGGCTTACATTGTAGCAGGTGTGGTAGGTATTTAATGTGTTTATTTGATTGGGTCTGGAGGCGGATGTTTTGTGGAAGCATACGTAATTCGTTTTCTTAAGGTTAAGAGTTAATAAGTTATCTTCTAGCCATTTAATGATGTTAAATAGTCCAGCTTCAGCGTGGTCATAAGTTAGATTCCAGTCTTTACCATTGAAAAGAACAATTGTGTCATCTGCATAACAGATAATTTCAGCACTTTGTAATTGTAGTCGATGAATATCGTTCATGTATATTATGAATAAAGTCGGGCCTAAAATACTGCCTTGTGGGACACCAAATTCGATTGGGAGTTATTGACTCTTGTAACCGCCTGACCTATTTGAGTTCTGTTTGACAGGTAGCTTTCGAACCAGCGGAGAGCTAAGCCTCTGACGCCAACGTATTCTAATTTTTTTAAGAGAATTTTGGGAGATACAGAATCGAAGGCCTTCGCCAGATCTAGGAAGACTCCTATGCAACATTTGCCTGTATCAAGGTAACCAGAAATTGAGTCTAATAGTTGGGTGACGGCGTCTTCTGTGGACTTTTTTGTCTGAAACCATATTGCCGAGGAGACAAGATGCCAAGTTTCTCGATAAAATTAACAAGGCGCCTGTTCACAATTTTCTCGAGGATTTTGGAAAGTATGCTAAGTAAAGAGATAGGTCTGTAATTTCCAGGATTGTCTTTTGGGCCGTCTTTGTGGATTGGTGTAACTGAGGAGATTTTCCAGGTTGTTGGGAAGATTCCGGACGTGAGACTTAGATTATAGATGTGGACAAGAGGTTTCACAATTTGATGTTGTGTACATTTTAATAAGCGACTGTTGATATTATCAAGACCAGGCGCGCTGTCGGACTTAAAATTGTTGATAATAGATAGCACTTCCTGCTGATTGGTTGGTTCAAGGAAAAGGGAATCGATTGGAGGATTACTAATTTTAGTTTTCCGTACTAGACTTTCCTCAGTCTGGTTTGTCCGAGTAAGGATGTTTTTTGCAAGATTTTTGCCAACGTTGCAGAAAAAGTTATTGACCATATTTAATGATTCTGTGGGATAATAAAAAAATAATATTTGTTTCATAGAACTTACAACCAACCAAACATATAGATATTTAAATTAATTTAAGGCATAGGTCCTACATGTTTGGCACTTGGCGACCCGCCTTCGATATGTTATGCATATATTTTGATTTGTTGGCTAGTCAAGTCATTAAGCAAATTAATCAACAAGCGCAAGTTCCATGAAACAAATATTATTTTTTTGCTTTGCAGTGGTACTTATTATTTAGTTATTTTTTGGTTATTAGCGGTTTTTTGTTTGAAGTCAGTTTTTATTTTTTTCTAATGCTTTTGTCGAATTGAGAACCTCCTCATTTTTTTGAAGTCGGTTATAAATAGCCGTAGATAGATGTTTTTAGTCAAAACAATTAAATAATAGTTTAAACAACTAAAAATACACGCTTTAATAAAAGACCCAACTAAAAAGTAAAAATAATTGATAATGAGTTACAAAGCGTGGGGTGCTTACTACAATTACTTATCCTCAAGCACCCTAATTTTTTAACAATAAAATGAATGTATTTCACTACTTCTTAAACTCATTATCAATTATTTTTACTTTTTATTTGGGTCATTTATTAAAGCATGTATTTTTAGGTTTTTAAACTATTATTTGTATTTTTATTTTCTTCTTTTATTTGTTCATGCTTTTTAGCTAGTATTATTTGAGTGTTATTTTTTGTATTTTTATTGTTTTTTTATTTTGTTATAGTTTGATACTGGTTTATATTTTAATTAATTTGTTTAAAATTATGACTGTTAAGAATAGTGGTAAATTAATTTAATGTAAACGTGTAATATATCATGCTGTAAGTTTGCATTGGAAATTTCCTAAATACATAAATATACCCACAAGTTCCTACTTCGTAGTGTGGTTATTAATACCAATTCAAAAATGTTGACATAGATTTTTATTTAAAAGAATAAAATAAAAATAATGTTATTTCATAGTGATAAAAGAAATCGTCACGTCTTATCACGAAAGAAGTAGGCAGAGCTTCAAAAAAATGCAAATCACGCTACGTAAACTCCGTACATAATATGATAAGGGACGAGCCTGCCGCCATAACAGGCAATTATAAGAATAAAAATAATATTTATTAATATACTAATTATAAAACAAATCTGACTGTACTAGATGGACATACTTTTACTTTTTCATACATACATATTTAATATGGATATGGTAAAATATAATGCCAAGAGCTGACATTTCAGAGTTTTAGAGAAAGTATCATAAAAATATTTTAGTACAGCCCTAAAATGCATTAAAAAAAAATATTAGAATTCCCGCGCTTGCTGACTGCTTGCAAGCTCGCTACGATAGAGCGGCCAGTACGATATTTTCACAAAGCAAACTATTGAATCATCATCGGAATTGTTTTAGCATCCTGCTCATAGTTTCTTTGATAAAAGTGACAATCTGATACGTTTTGCTTAAATTCCACTGCGCTTTCTATTAGGCTTACTTTTATTTTAGCTCAGTATCTTATATGTAACTTGATACTGGTAATGATTGTAACATGGCAGAGTTCACTTATTCACCGCAACATACCACGATAATGCAAATGGAATTCCCACAAGAAAACTTACATTGTTTTATTTCTCTCTATGTTTTGTAATTGTATATAATATTTATAAATGCTCTCATTGATAATAGTAATTGTCGACCTATTGGTCTCAGCGTGAACGCTCTATGAAGGGTGAGATCGGTGTAGGTGTTTAATATTCACAAAATCTAGATTTAGTTTTTACATCCTGAATGGATCGATTTATAAAATAGCATGCAATAAGTGCTCAGGATAGCGATAGGCTTTAACTTTGTGACAAAAATAAGCTTGGTGATTTCTGGCCTCTCTGTCGACCCCTCGGGAAATTCAGGCGTGAACGCGCACATTGTTTTTTCATAGAATCAGTTTGGCTTGTGTACAAACAAAATGTGCGTCAACGCGCGTCAGTCATCACGCCACGCGAGGTTATCTGCGCCCGTGTGTTTGCAGGATGCCCTAATGAGGGGCCTGGGGTTAATATTACTTTCTAATTATGCACAAACCGCTAATTTATTTGATTACATGCAAATCTACATGTATTCCTTTAAATAGATACAATTAATTAATTATCGTCTAATTAGACTAGCGATTGACGCAAGGGCTTTGCACTGGACGTTGCGGGGATTGATCTATGCTAATTGATATTTTTAAAAGGTAAACATAAATTATATCATTCGACATACAATCCTGGTCTTTTGCCTCAAAAATACTTTTTAATGAAACATGATGGAACTGCAATTAATTCTGCAAATCCCTTATGTTAGCACGGTCTTTGAGTTAAGATGGACATGTCATTTAAAATAATTTATGCGTTTCTTTTCACTAAGTTCTCTAGTCTTATTTAATTTAATCTTAATTAGGAAATCTTGTTCATCGTTTAACTCATGGCAGAGCGGTCTTGGTGAATATGTTTTATGATAACAATGATGTTTACCTCACGATCTTCCTCCTTCTGTCTCTGATAGATGACAATTAGTTGCATCCATTTAAATCTATTATTTATCCATTTAAAAAGGATCTCTTAATGTAGTTTTACTTTGGTCAGAAATAAATAGAGAGGTATTGCTTAATATTCAAATTTCGAACACTTTTCGTGAACACACATTAAACTCTTAATTCTTAAGATTTAAGCCATATTGTGTATTAACACGTTATGCCCAAAATTATGTAGAAAAAACTTCAGACGTGTAATTGACCACTATTCCAACACCCAATTCCAATTGTCCATCAAGCCGGAAAAAACGCTCTCAAATAAATCCCACAGCTCTACCATATGTAGAGCTGAGAAAAGAATTGTGATAAGCAGCGGTATGTATATTCCTAGGTTTAATCACGTCACATCAATATCACTACATAGTATAAAAAAAAGTCGCTTTCTCTGTCCCTATGTTCCTATGTCCCTTTGTATGCTTAAATCTTTATAACTACGCAACGGATTTTGATGCGATTTTTTTTAATAGATAGAGTGATTTAAGAGGAAGGTTTATATGTATAATACGTATATATTATTGTACAGAAATCTATTGTACCTGGGCGAAGCTGGGCCGAGCCGCTAATAGTACATAAAATCACACTTTTTTCCCAGAAGGGGTTGGCGAAGGTGCTACCAGGACACTCACATTTCGCCTTTTGTATTCTGCCCCACGATGTGCTAGAGAGCGAGCGTATAACCGCATCGGGCACAAATTCCTCACTTCGGGCATATAATGAATAGACAAGTTCGATATCACTTTCCCGATCTGGGATTCGAGCCCGAGACCTTAGCTTTGCAATCATACCGTAATACATCTCCACCAAAGCAGTTCAATATAGTAATCAATATAGCATTTTCACAAAAATAAAACATAATTAAGTGTTTAAAAGTTATACAAATTGTGACTGTGAGAAACAGAACCAGCCACAGTGATCAATTAATTATAATTAGTGATAATTCCAGTTTTTCTATTATTAAGTCACGATTACATATAATCAGTGTAATTTGTGCCAAGTATGAGGTGGAACATTAATGCGTCTGTAGGTGGAATACGAGCCGAAAGACACGAGCCTAATTAAATAAATAACATGAGGAAGCGGCACCGCTGCGTACTGTTGCTGAAAAACAGAAACAGCTCACCAACAACCTAATTACTGGTGACCTTCGCTCGGCAGGGCTGGTAACTGCACCCCAACACAAAATACTTCCCATATTTTTGTTCCACAATTAAATAACATCATCAAAATTCAATAGATCTCACTGACAGCAACAGTATTGAATATAAATTGGATTTGTAAATTAAGCCGTTTCGATGAATGAAACATAGTTTCAATTTTTTGTCAATTACGTGAGCGAATATTTTGTACATTCAATTCTTATTCGATTAGGTTTTCGGTACGATAACAAACGATACACAAATTAAAATTTCACGTTCATTTATCTGGAAATATGTGTCTAGCACGTGTGATAATTAACAAAGCTCTACAGACTGTAGTTTTACCATCTAGTTTACGAGCTTAACAACTTTTTTAACAGGGTTATGAACATCAATTCATAATTAGTATCAAATTTCTAAGTAAGACTTAACAAGAGAAGTTCTAAGAAAAAAACACATAATGTGGAATTCCCGAGCGGTAACCCTAAAACAGCGTCAACATCCGTTTCTCGGGCTAATTTGTTGTAGTACGGAGAAGAGAAGGCTGGCTGCAGTCAGACCAATTAGTGCGACCGGTGACCCCGTGTGGCGAGAATTCTGATGACAACCCTACCGCGTGAGGGTCACATGTCACTTTAATTATTTTTAATGAAACAAATAAAAAATAAGTTACGGCCTTTATAAACGCTTGCTCCTTAAAAATGTTAATTTGCTGGCCTGCTTTTTGGATTAATTAAATTGGACTGGCGTAAATGAAATCAGTCGGATGATCGCGTTGGAATAACTTTTTTTGTATTATCTCTAATTATCTACATTTCTTTAACTTTACACCCTACACGTTCTGGTTACATATCGTTTTTTTCAGGTATAAATTGCTTCAATTAAATGTGCCAATTATATCAGGCGGAATTTAATATTTATTATGTTTTCAGCGAATCAGTCCGTATTTATGGGAATATAGTAGTGAAAGCATGTTTTAGGTTAATTTGGAACTAAATACTGAATACATTCAACAAACAAACTGTTGATAAATAAATGAACGCATGGCTGGATTTGTATATTGATAAATCATTTTTAAGATGACAGGTTTATTTAAAGTTATTCTGTTTAGTACTGAATAATGATAAAATGAAATTAGATAATATTAGGCGGGCCCGATGTTTACAAGCGGCCGGCTGTTGATTAATTTATTGTAACACCCTCGTTAAGCCGTTTATTAATTAGCCAAAAGTTAATTAATGGAAATGCATAATTATCCCCGGGCCTATTGTGTTAAAATTATAATTGTAAAATCGTTACATGATTGAAATTTTCATTTAATTAAACGTATATTATGTCTTTTTATTTTTTATTATTTAATGGTGTGGATCCATTTGAAGTATTTATTTAAATCCATAGTTATCATACAAAAAAAAAGCAAAGTTCTCGTCATGGAATATTTAGAGCTTCAGAATTGTTTCGGCACCTTTGAATCTACTGCCAAGTAATAAACATCTACAATATCAAAAGATCAAGACATGCATAACATAATCAATAATTTCAATTTTATTACATTGCAAATAAATTATAATTAAAAAAAACGGGGAAAACAAAGAGCATATGATAAAGAAAGACGGCGTCGTTAATCCATTTTATAAATAAACAGCCATTACAACGTAAGATAAGCAATAAAATGTTGTCCATTAAATTGTGCACGGTAATTATTTGAACAGTAGGAGCCAATGTTTATAATTAAACGAATGAAGCAAGCTCCCTGGTCTAGTGATGTAGCTAATGAGCTACTTGCTAATTAGAGAATAAACAAGCCGGATACAGGATTCTAATTGGCTTTTGGGACAACCATGACACGAAGCCGCGCTACAGTTGGCCCTGTCTTTTTATAACAAAAAGGTGGTGTCTTGTTTTTGGATTTTGTCTTAATGAGGAGCCGGGGAATAATGAATTATACTTGTGTGTCATTGTAATTTTCGCGTTAATCTCGTGAAGTGGTTTTTTAGAATTTTTATACCCGCATTGGTCTGGCTGGTTGTCCAAACTCCACTCCCCTCTTCCCAAACAAACTGTTTGGTGGTGTTTCGTACCAATTAGTGTGAGCAAATATAGAAAAATATAAATTCATATGCTATTTTTTAGACATTTTACTGATATACTAGCTACATATATCTACTAATTCGTCTTGTGCAATGTGTGAACGATGTATCGATATGTCAGGTAATTTAAATCGTTCGCTATTTGATTATTGAAGTTGTACATGGGACTTTTCCACCCGTAAAAAATATAAGGACAACATAAAAATTATATTGCTAATTTAATCTCAGCAAAAGTCACGTGTTTTATTACTTAATTGTTTTGTCAGTTCGCTATCTTCAAACAATTGAATCAATTAACGAAACTTTACCATTGCCAGCGTTATCTCTGTTTCCTCGATATTTTGTTTTATTGTTACGCCTTTAATTAAACTAATGAGTAGGGAATAATTAGTGAAGCCAGTTGACGTCTGTCAATTTATAACAACGTTTCGTTCATACGACAACGTTCTCTCTTTCATCATTTGCAAGAATAAACGACGGGCGTAAAAAATATTTTTTCAGTTAAAAAAACCTTTAGTTAAAAAAAATATTATTACAAAACTTTTTTATTTTTTGTATGTACTTTTGAGATATGCCATACGCCACATATACGACAATTAACTTTTTTAAATATATTTTTGTAATATTTATATCATTGCAAATTTCCTGAGCTAAATTATATGATGGCAGTTTAATTTTAATAACAGCTTCTGCGGTAATTTAAAACAAATAGGAAAATACTCTGTTACAATATTTGTACAATAAGTATTTTAATTTCGGCCATTTCAATAATTTAAGCTGTTGCTATCGAATATAAAATAAGTTCTTTCATAAGAGTTCTTTGACTACAGTACCGCGAATTTAAGCGCAATATATGGGAATGCTTCGCCATTAAAATATTATATCGTATAAATGTATTAATTATTCAGCAATATTTTATTTGTGGCATTATGATCGTAAAAAAATGAATATCAATGAATCCATAAAAACTATATTTCATTTAATTAAATGAGTATTTTAATAAAGTTAAATTGTTTCAAAAGATAAACAGCAAATCATTAGACTAATTATTTTAAAACCACAGCCGGTACGTGCGCTTACAACGTTAACGTTTAATAGTTTTCAAAGACCGTACAAGTCCAATGGTAGAGATCATTAAGCGACTCTTCAAACCTGTCGTCGCATTACACTAATTGACGCAATTAGAGGGATTGCCGAACGGAAATAAAAGTGGGCTCACCTTCATGAAACACCGGCCCGCCAATTAGCCTAGCGACTTGTAATTAGCCTCTTCAGAACACTCTTATGACGGATCAGTCTCTACACAACGAGATAAAAATCACAACACAAAAAAATCTTGTTCATGTTTGTGTTCGTGAAATCAGTACGTACACCACACAGAAAAGTTTTTCGCGATGGTCGAGCGGAGCGGCGGTGGAGCGCGCGGACACGTGTTATCGCGGCGGCGGCTCGCTGCGACTTGCGAGTGTGTGTGGCGCGACCCGGCGCCGGCCGCCGCGGGAGGAGGTACGCCGGCTCCGGTCGCAAGCCTAGGCGGGGTTGCCCTTCCTTTTCCCCTACAAAGCTTCGAGACTGTGTTGCTTTTCGCACGGCGCCAATTAACTCTTACGCCCTTCTGCTGCCGCGGTGTCGCTTAACACTGTAAGTGGGCAGATTTTGTGCGGTATTGCATTTAGGCCTAAATAAAATACTGAATCGAATTACATTCGGTCGATCGCGTCCCGATATGTTTATATTTGAAATAGTTTCGTCCTAACATGCAAGCGGAATAGTTCAGTGTGTTCGATGGATGTGTTTTAAAAAAATCTTTAATCAAACCTGGCGTGTTGGAAATAAAGAATGTACACTATCATTTTTTAATCCAGGTTATAAAAGTCAGACGTGCACAGGGTTTGTGTGAAAAAATAATAAATCTCTTTATACATATTAGCAATATTTTATTTTTTATTAATGTGACTGATGACTGATGCAACGTATAAATACAAATTGTATAATGCCGAGCGTCAAAAAGTCTTAACTGTTTTTTTGCCAGATTAAACCTGCAAAGGACAAGTCGCTCACAATGTTCAGACTGTAAAAAAATAATAGTGATATTGTGTAGAGTGCAGAGCGGAGCATTGCTATTCATCATTGATAAAACTAGTCGGTGACACCTCATTCATTGCATTATACAGATCCCGCCGGCGACGAACACTGGGGGACATCACAACTACTGGTTTCCTTTGCATATATTAAAACATATACTGAACACAAAGTACGGTCATAAAGTGCAATTTAACGATGTTTTCATTTACCTTAGATAGTACATGTAATTCATGAGACTAAAAAAAAATTGTGATATCTAATTTTAAAAAATATATCCCTAACAATCACATACTTGATACTGATCCCACTTCCAAGCGGAACCAAAAACTTGGAATATTATCTAATAAAAAAGCAAACGTTCCCTGACTGACAGTCAGCTTTGTCCAGATTTTAGTCTTGTGTCATGATATCAAAAACTGCGAAAACGATTTCGTCCTCAACATACAGATACGAAATAGGTCCTTGTGGATCACATAATCTATTTTCGTAGCAGGAATCGAACCTGTGGTGTATTATTCTAAGCCGATGACTAAACTAGATGCTGTTATTATGCTTGTTCTACGCGGCTCTATTAGGTCTGTTCTAAAATTGGCGGACAGACTTTATCAGACTGAACCTGCGACCTTATGCTCAGCCGATGAGCTTAACTAGATTTTTTATTATGGTTGTTATACATAATTTATAAGGTTTGTTCTTAACCCATCACAGCCACATTGGTGGACAGACTTTATCAGAGAAATGAACTGCCCTGTCAGCCTGGTAGAGAGTTCATAATTTTAATTTTTCACCACATATTACAAAAAATATGACAGAATATTTTTTGGATAAACAGCGATTTAATGTACTATGCTGTTTGTGTACCATTTTTAAATAGATCATAAATAATAAACCTTACCTAATACCATACTATAAAACTAACTTATCTGAAAATTTGTTGGCCATAAGCAGATACCTATAAGATGGTTTTGAAATTCTCATTTAAAAATACAATGTTTCTGAACCCGGTCAATAGTTTCTACTATTACGAGTAACATTTATCAATTTCGCCAACCGCACTAGGTCAACCTGGTTGGTTATATGGCCTAACCCCTCTCAATCGTATTTTCGATTGTAAATGGGACCCGCGCCTTACAGCGGGACATACATGTATATAAGCTGATACAGACAAACATTCAACAATTTGCAAAGTCCGTCGGTTTGACGTTCCTTTCTAAGTATACAGGAAATCAAGAATTTGGTCATCCAACGCGGTCAATACATATCCTGGATATGAAATCAACATTTAAGCATCAATATGCAAATTTGTTGTGCGTGGTTGCCTGTTGGTAAACGGACTAGACGCGACTGCCAACATGTTCACGGTGGTCGCGGGTTCGAATCCCAGGGCACACCTCTGACTTTTCGGAGTCATGTGTGTATTGATAGTCAATCACCACGCACTAAAACGGTGAAGGAAAACATCGTGAGGAAACCTGCATACCATAGCGATTTATAAAATTTCTATGGTATGTAAGTCCGCCAACCCGCACTAGGCCAGCGTGGTGGACTATGTGGCCTAACCACTCTCAATCGTACTCTCGATTGTAGAGGAGGCCCGTGCCCAGCAGTGGGACGTTTATGGGCTGATACAAAAAAAATGCAAAATTATTCTGAATTCGATCAAGAATAACTTTAATAATGCACTAAGCAGTTGAGAACTTGTCGTTATTAAAATTATCATAGTGTCTCAAGAATGTAGATTGAACATATATAAATATTTAAATAGTCACACAACACGACAAAAAACTAAAACCCAACCGAAGGCATATCTCACCAAAGCGGTTGGTCCGCCTTGTTATCTTTTATGGTGGCATTTCTCTATTGAATCAATTAAGCCGACGTAAAGGGGTGCAATAAAGTATGATTTATGACTAGCCATCATAATAGTTTTTAATTATACTTCAAGAGGGTACATAGAGCGAACGGAATTGTATCAACACACTTGTAAATCGGGATTTGAGGTCGTAATAATGGACTTCTATTAACATCTGGAGCTGTAAATTAAACAAGACTAACTGGACTGTATTTAAACGGATTACATTTGACCGTTTCATTTTCAATTAATGGCGAGACTAGCTTGTCAATCGCCTGACCTGTAAGAAAACCAAACAACACCATGAATTAAAAATAAATTTTTGGCATACTACTGCGCTCACCATCCTGAGACAAAAGATATTATGTCTCGATATGTCCAGTAGCTACTCTGGCTACAATATCGTTTTATTCTATAAATAATTGATATGTGGCAATCGACTCTAAAATAATAAACATAAACCACGTCGACAAATTCCGACGGGAAAGAAACTATAAATTCAATGCAAATGACAGTTGAAAGATGTAAGTGTAAATTAGAAGATTAGCTATGATAGTTGGAAGATTATGTTTTATTGCCGGGAATATATTAATGGCTTAAAAGTATATGGGACTAAAACACTTTCCAGTTTATAAAATGATAAAATACTTCTAATCTAAGCACTTTTACTTGTGGTAGCCCTATCATATGTGAAAGGCCATCTGGGTAGGTTCCACTGAAATATCTATTTTTCCTGCCAAACAGCAGTGTAAATGCACTGTTTCGTTTCGTTTTCAAGGACATTGTAGCAAGAGTAACTACTGGAGATATTGAGACTCCTCTTTCTTATTACTCTTATGTCCCAGGATGGCAGGCGCAAGTGGAATACCAAGCATTGCTTTATAATTCAAGGTATATTTTGGTTTTGCTATTATCCATGAACTGAGGTATCGCTTACTGTCAGACGAACGGCATGCACGCCTTGCCATTCAAAGAAATAAAATAAAAAGAACGCAATACCCACAACCTTCATTCATTAATTATCCCGACGCACCAACAAATTCAATTAGAGTGCATTATAAACTTTCCATTCAATACAATCAATACAATAATCACGTAATAATTTGTCCTCTTGTCGCAATACATTATGCGTTAAAATGGACACACAAAAATATCAAATGCGTCGTTCCAATTTGCAAAACACAATTCATCTGTTTCGTGAATACGTTTAAATTACGTGCTAAACAAATCTGGAAGCACGCCTTGCGTTCTGTATCAATTTGTGATCCATTCAGTACGCGACCCGCAAAAATCAAGGTTGCGACGCGACTTTTATCGAAAAAAATGTATCGATACTTTTAAGTTTCGCTTGGATGTTACGGTACAATCTTTTTCGGGGATTATTGACATTAAATACGGTATATGTAGTTTTATATTTTTATCTGTATACAAAATAATAATCTTGATTTAAAAGTTAATCAAACCTTATACTTCTCAATCACATTAAAAAAGTTCCACACTATGATGTAAAGATGTAAACTTGACTTTGTTATCTATATCCGAACAAAGCAAAACACTCAATCACACATGTACATATTTAACATTTTATACCTAAATAAATGTAAACATAAAACATTTGAGCATAGTTGCTGACATTTTATAAAACACTATTCAATTACCGCAACGTTGCATAGACCTTATTTAATTAAAAAACCCAGCCAATAAAATCGCTTTGTCAATAAATTAATCACGAAAACAAGCAACACGAGCTCCATTCGTACGTCAATTAAATCTTGTAAACGTCAGGCTAACATAGTCTCAGTCGTAGAATATGATATCCATTAATATGAAACTGGTCGATAAATCAAACGTACATCACTATACAACGTTCCGTGCTCGGGGTACGGCGGCGTGTATTGACGCATTCATTTTCTATACGCGTTTAATTTATTGCCGAGTAACTCGAGACATGTATGCTCACAAATCAACTGAGCTTTTACGCGTTTTCAGCGACGTTTTGTCAACCGCTCATTCGAAAATGTATTCTAGAAGAAGGGTTACTATGAAAGGCCTTTTTTACCCGGCAAACATCATTTTGCGCGCAATTCACTTGTGATATTCAAGTGTTTATAAATAGGGTTGAGATCAAATGATAAGTAGTTTCAATGGACGCAGTTTTTTATTTGAATGGTTTATAATTTTCATTTCCCTTTAAGTTGATACTACAAATGAAACCTGTTCCTTACGAGTGATTTTTGTACTCTGTGTTTAAAATTCATTCAGGTCTCGTTGTAAACAACCCTTCTTGAATGATGTCTTATGTCTACAAGAAGATATTTTTAATCCTATCCTTTCTCTGAATACAATTTATAAAAAGAAACCCATAAATATTTTATTCTGAAAGAACTATACATATGATATCATTAAAACAAATACATAAGTCAAAATAACATAATTTGTAATTAAAAAAATTGTTGCCTGTAAAGTCGGTTTTACGGGCGAAGATTTTACGTGACAACGTCTTTTTCTCGGTAGAATATTTATTGATATGAATATAATTAAATTGCACAATAGGAACAAGGAATTGAATGAAAATAAGAATTGCACAAATTTTAACTATAGAAATATATTTGTTTACTAAAACATTGTACATGTAATGACGAATCTAAGCACTCCATATTTTCACTACAGACACAGCTGACGATACTTTAACCACACGTGTGAACTTGTATTGTGACGCTTTCTTGTTTTTCCAACGCCAAGAACGTTCGAGAAAGACAAAGACAGAGACACAAGCATGCGCCGATTCAATGCGCCTAATTCTCTAGTGCTGCGCGCGCACCGTTACGTTACCGGGCGTTACACTTTTTCATGAGTGACTCCCAGCCGCAACCTAATTTAAGACGTTGTCACGTCAATAAGAAAAATCGTATTTTGCCTGCTCTCGATTGTCGAGCTCGTCAAGACGATTCCTCTGACTCCAAACACGGGGGGTTTACTTTAAGAAATGACGGAGTTATGCCTGGACAAATATTTTAGGGGAGAGAGGGAGGAATTTGGGGATTTGGTTGGGGCCAATCTGTAGAGCTCACCGAGCCGGTTCCAAAGATACCAAACTCGGTGGGTCTACGATCTATATTGGCCGAGATAGGATTGGGGGGGTGAGGTAAATTTTCGGGGTGGGGGTAAGGGAGGGGGGGGGGAGGAAGGTTTCGTGGGGAGGCTAACTTAAATTAATTTTTTGGAGGTAAAATATTTTTTTTTGGGGGGGTAATTTTTTGCGTAATTTGGGATTTCTGGCGGGGTCAATTTGTAGCCCTCACCAAGACGGTTCCGAGGATACCAAACTCGGTGGGTCTACGACCTATGTTGGCCGAGATAGGATTGGGGGGTGAGGTAAATTTCGGGGTGGGGGTAGGGGAGGGGGGGGGGGGGGGTAGGTTTCGTGGGGAGGCTAATAGGCACTATTTCGGAATAAGGGTGGGGGAAGGCAGGGGGCCTATGGGACAATTTTGGAAAAAGTGGGTGAAACTGAAAATAATTCTCTAGTGCTGCGCGCGCACCGTTACGTTACCGGGCGTTACACTTTTTCATAAGTGACTCCCAGCCGCAACCTAATTAAGACGTTGTCACGTCAAAAATAAACCTCATTGAATAAGACAGGCTAAAATTATCTTAAATTCCTTAGACGACACCACTGTCTTTCATAACAAAAACATACAACAAATAACACATTGGTATATCCAAACGAAAATTTTAAACAAAGAATCTAATACATCATTCGCTGAAAGTAGAATAGGCGTCCTTAAACGATTTAAAGTGGCTTATCCGAGGACATGGAAAAAAATGGCCTCGACGTTTCCGAGGCAGCCTTCATTGAATTCGACTTAAACCAATTAATCACTCTTATCAAGTTGTTTCCTTGGAGTTTTTCGTCGGGGGATCGGCTGACCATTGAGTCGCTGTTGTGGGGCTAAACGCGGCTTTTGTGTGCCGTTTGAGCCATTTTCGACTATTGTTGTCGCCCATTGTGGTGTAAACTGATGACGCCTTGGACCGCTCCGTATAAGCTTGCTATTAGTCATTTGTAAGATTTAAGGCGGCTGGAAGTCTTAATGTAAGGTATAAACAGCGTATAAATACTATAACAAATATATTTATTCTATTTATAGGATAAGTAATAAACTAACTAATTAATCTGTATCAGTCCATATACGTCCCACTGCAGGGCACGGGCCTCCTCTACTATCGACAGTACGATTGAGAGTGGTTAGGCCATATAGTCCACTACGCTGGCCTAGTGCGGGTTGGTGAACTTACATACCATAGAATTTTTTATTAATCGCTATGGTATGCAGGTTACCTCACGATGTTTTCCTTAACCGTTTTAGTGCGTGGTGATTGACTATCAATACACACATGACTCCGAAAAGTCAGAACTAATGAATACAATGCTTAAAAACTCCGTTTCATTCTTATACAAACGATTAAATATGCAATAAATATTAAAACCAATACACAAACTAAACCATTGCCTTTACGTTTATTTTATGATATATCAAGGCGAGCTTCCAAGAATTGTTTGAATGAATATAAGCCGCTGAATTTCAGACGCAAAGTCAACACTCATATTGCATACGAGTGTTTCATGAATAGGAACACAGGATACGTGTTCCTTGGAATTTCCTCAGTACGACCACCTTGCAGAATCACCTTACGTCTTCTCCAACGATACCAATTAAAGCTCTTTAAGAAAAGAGCTCATTCATACCTCAAAGGCCTGCGTCGGGGTACTATTACACACCATTTTCAATAGACTTGCATTCCGAATGCCATTTCGTATTTACAATGTCATAATAGAACGTAATATCCAGATCGAATCGGACTTCCGTCGGATACGGTAGTATTATAGAAGTACGGATGTATTGTAGAGTAATGTTCATTAGTTTATGCGTTAATTAAAATACATTTTATTGAAAGTGTTATAATAGCTCGTTTTTGCTTCTCTTTTTTGCTTCTTACGTGTCCTGTAATTTTAAAGTAATACGAAGAAATTGGTAAAAAATAGTCTGTTTTAATAAGGGCTCTAAGATCGCATTTTAATATTAATATTGCAACCGATATACTACGACGGAAAATGTTTACAGACTTGTTCTTTTTATTAATTGTTGTTATTGTCTCCGCATCTTACTCCAAGACTCTCCTTTTGCCAAGATATACATTCAATAAATAAATCGCAGCTATAACAAACAGATGGAGTAAATTAAAAACATGTATACCATACTCTGTTTTCTTTGAAATACTACCGCTATGCCAGTGTTAGCAAAGAAAACAACAAAACTGGAATTTGCATAAAGTAAACGAAGGCACCTTGGTTGTTCATAAAGTGTGCTAATGACGGCTTAAGGCTTTCACGCGAACAAGATTCAGATATCGAGTGACACACAGCTGCTAACATTCACAATTTAACGCACTTTAAAATATAGGAAATTGAATTAACACCTACATGGTAAAAAAGTGGCAGTTTAATTTTTTATCCAAGTTAATGGCGCAAACGCCCACTGTTTTAGTTATTAAAATAAAATTGACGTATAGTTATATCAATATGTAGGTTTTATTACTTTGTAAAATTATATTTCTTAATGAATTATTTCATATTCGAATATTGCTACTTAATGGCCAAAATATTGATGATCATGTCAAATTTAATAAAACTCAAATAGATATCATATTGTTTTTCTTCTTTTACCGCGTCTTGGCAAGTGTAGTGTAGGCAGAAGCACGCCCTCTAGCTAAGTGCTGTGACGATTTGCGAAAAGTCGCTGGCAGACGCTGGATGCGATACGCCGAAGACAAGGTAAAATGGCGCAATTTGGAGTAAGCCTATCCAACCTTGGACAGCAAAAGGCTGATGATGATGATATTACTTCTAACAACGAAATATTTACATATCAATTAAAGAAAAGTTTGCAACAATCATAATCCAAATAATGACGGGTAAAAAAAACTGCACGTAATTCTTAAGTTGATAAATCTGTGTAACATCTGCAAGACTTTTGAAGTCCCTAATAAGCAAACGATGGCGATGAGACGATGTACCGTGTCGGGAGTTATCTTAACTTATTTGAATTTTGTTTACTTGAGCTGCTTTAACACGCCTTAACTTAAATAGATTTTAATGCGCCGCTTTCATTACTTCAATTTGCCTAAACATTTTGTAACAAGTCTTGCAATAAAAACGTGATTGCGGTCGGTTTGAATTGAAAAATTGGTCATTTTACAATTTAGATTATTTTATTTAAAAATATTTTTATATATCTGCTTGCATTTGTATCTATCTTTACTTTTGGAATATCGGAGCCTCCTAATACAAGTTATTTTTATACTTTTATGAGTAAATACGGTGTACTAAACGAATGAGTCCAAGCATTATGAATCCCCTTTAAGAGACGTGAACAGTGTTTTTTTTTGTTTCAGAGTCATCTTACTTGCTATCTTTCTGATTTCGTTGTCAGTTAAAGGCAAGACAATGTCTCTAACGGCCGTTCTCTATATCCTATCTATCTTTAACATGAGGCTACCACGACTATTTTGGTGCAATTATACGCTTCATTAAACAAAAATAGACTTACATATTAATCTAATCTAGCTATATATAAACATATGCAGTATATCCATACCTTTCTATCTTTGTTAACTGAAACATAAATTGCATCGAAATTTCTAATGAAATCTCTTATTAAAGATAGATAGATTATAGAGAACGGCTGTAAAGGGCTCGCTGCTAATAGCGTTGGTGTCAATTATTTTAAAGTTTGTACTTTGGATGCTTACTGACAATAGCTTTGCAATCATTTAGTATGTAATAATAATCACCTACTTCTATTTCAAATGAATATTTCTTTCAATATAACATAACCCAACCACCTTCAAATAAATTATTTAAAAATTATTCAAAGGTTTTCATTGTTGTGTAAGAAATATTACCATGATCTCAATATTTAAATCTTTTCAATGATTCAGAAAAACAGTCGTTCACAAAAAATTAAGGGTCACAACAAAATTAACTTAGACCTGGTGATAAAACGGTTCATTAGAGTGTAAAATAAGCAATTTTAGAATTATATCAACAAAGTACAAAAAGTTTTAGCGCAGAGGCGTATGCGCAACAACCGTGAAAAGTTACCGAGTGGTCCAAACTATTTGGTACGTAAATTATGATCTTTATAGCGTACTGCGAACTTACTATGTTATTTCTCAGAAATAAATGTCTCCCCATATATGAACATAAGTCACTTTGCATAGGCCACGTCTGAGGGCGTATAGTCTACCACGCCGGTCTTAAGCATGTCGATCGACTTCACATACCATACAAATATGTAATAATCCCCATAATGCCCTGTACATTATACATTCCATTGCAGTATTTTCTGCACTGTTGTAGCGCTTGGTAATTGACTAAACTATACAATTGACTCCGAAAATAAAATTATTAAGTACCCTGTAGTTTAAAACAAGACCAACGCGCCGCGCCGCTCGAGTCTCATCGGCGATTAACTTTCACACATAACTTTGTTGCTCAAATATATTTGCCAAAATTATTATCAAATGACACAAAAAATAAAAATGCAGACTATTTTTTGAAAAAACGTCTAAACTCTAAAGTATAATTAGGCAATCGAAATTTTAAAGTACGAAAATATTAAAGGAAATTAAAAAAATATGCCCGTATTAGACTCTACACTTCAATTTAGATTTCGTGCAAATCAAATCGATGTTACGTGACAAATTTAAAAAAATCTGTACGGAGATTAAATAACGAGATCGGTGTACCCCACGACTCTGTTGTGCAACCGCCATGGGAAATGCAAACATAGGGAAGATGCGCCTGTGCTCCTATTAATCCGCAAATTAGATCACAAACATTGGTTGGTACAACAATTTGTTATTTTTTATCGAAAACTTATTTACCTATCCTACGACGAATTAACGTCACTTATGAGTTATGTTAGACACAATTTTAATTGATGAAATAAAAAATGTTGCAGTCAGAATTTATATTAAAAACTTCTGTGTTTTTATAATAATTTTAAAATTAAAAATGTTTAGGAAATACTAATAAACTTCCGTTTATAAATAATCATTATAATAAAATTATAATCAACTAATATTACAAATCTTTATAAATCAGCCTATAGTAAATTTCAAGAAAAGGAAAATTTAAGTTAACCCTCCCGCTGCGCCAATCGTCCATTCAGCACGCAGCGTGGCCATAAAATTAAATAAATCCGTTATTTTTCAGGGTGAGAAATGTACGGACGGTGGACCACCGCAGCCGGTCAATCGGGCGGCACGATAACGGCACACATTTGTAAAGATTTTGCCGGCCCGTGCCGCCTGAGACCATTCGACAGAGTAGTGGCCATACGTTTAAGAAGATCTATAAAGATACTGAACATGGCAAAGGGAAATTCAAACAATTTAGTTGGTCGATATTTAGTATTAATAAGCTGTAAAGTAACATAGGTAGCTTATATTTAAGCTTTAGTAGCTATGTCAACATAACTTTATGGTATTAATAAAATAATAGCAACAGCTGAAATAGTCACCAGATTATAGGCTCTTCATTATTCTTCCATACATACATAAACTTACGCCTATATCCCAGAAGGGGTAGGCAGAGGTGCCACGACACCCACATTTCGCCTTGTATGTTCCGTCCCACAATATGATAGGTGGCGAGCCTATCGCCATATCGGGCACAAATTCCTGACTGGGCTGATAATGAATAGAAAAATCCAATATCACTTTGCCCAACCCGGGATTGGAACCTGAGACCTCAGCTTTGTAACCGTACCTTAGTACAACTACGCCACCGAGGCAGTCTATTCTTCCTAATTACGAAATCTCGGTAATGCATTTTTCTATCATCACGGGTTGTGAGTGAAGGATATTACTTATTACTTTATATTTTAAACTTGCTGGCTAAAATATGACATCAACCATTATACTATACGATATTCTTTCCAGTAAAACCATGCAATTAAATAGCTGCAGGCAGCCATAAATAATGTTTTATGTTACTTTCTGCAAGTTTTATAAGTCTACGTTACAAGGCGCGCACTAAGCTAGTGAGGCTAAGCCGCGAATAAATGAAAATTGATTTTAAGATTGCGTTGCCTTAGTGGCCGACGCGTTGACAAATAATATGGGCTCAGCCCTATAGCCCAAGCATTAACTAACCTCGTATCATATACCAGTCGTGTGCTTAAACCATCTCCCATCCCGCTCTTTTATTAAGAAAAAGAAAGAGGGATGAAAACGCGAGCAAGTCTACTGTAATTGAACAGTATATCCAGCCAGTTACTGCAGCTTCTATTTTCTTTTATGTTGTTTATATAGTTCGCGATACATTTTTCCTATATATTTGATGGCTGCAAATAATGTTTCATAGCATTTTATTGTTCAGAGGAAATATACTGCCGTTTGACGTCGAAAGACTACATTTTGACTAAAAAGCTGTATTCACGACGCGACGTGTTGTTTATAGTATACTAACTTTTTCCCGCGACTTCGTCTGCGTGTTTATGTTATCATATACGGACGTAAAAGCAATACATTATATGAAAATGTCATCGCTTAATTCACCCCCTAAGTGCTATTTTTCTAAAAGTAGATCGCGCTATTATTTTTCGTTTAAAATAAGTCGTGAAATACGAATTTTGATATCAATAACTTCAGTGTTTCGATTTTGCATATAACACTTCAACCCCTATTTTAACTCATTTAGGGTTAATTATAGAAAAAAAAATGCAGTTACTCTTGTTCCTAGATGAGTAACCTAAGGTGTCAAGTTTAATATTTGCAATTTCAACGGTTACAATTAAATTGCATAAAACAGTTTTTAACCCTTTTCACTCCCTTAGGGGTTGAATTTCCAAAAAATCTTTCTTAGTGCTACTCTACATAATAATAAGATCCCTTGTGTAAAAATTCACCTTTTTAACTCCAGTAGTTCCGGCTGTGCGTTGATCCGATAGTTCGGTGCTACAAAAATTCAACCCTTATTTTTCCCGTTTAGGGTTAATTTTTGGAAAAATGAAGCATGCAGTTATTTTTACTTTTGATTGGCTAACTAAACTGCAAAGTTTGAGAATTGTAGCTTTAACGGTTTCGATTTTCCATACAGCCGTTTTTTACCCTTTTCACTCCCTTAGGGGTTGAATTTCCAAAAAATCTTTCTTAGTGCTATTCTACATCATAATAAGAACACTTGTGCAAAATTTCATCTTTTTAACTCTAGTAATTCCGGCTGTGCGTTGATCCGATAGTTCGGTTCTACAAAAATTCAACCCGTATTTATACCCATTTAGGGTTAATTTTAGAAAAATTAAGTATGCAGTTATATTTTTTTTTTTGATTTACTAACTAAATTGCAAAGTTTGAGAATTGTAGCTTTAACGGTTTCGATTTTCCATACAACCGTTTTTTACCCATTTCACCCTCTTAGGGGTTGAATTTCCAAAAATCCCTTCTTAGTGCTACCCTACGTTACAATAGAAATCTTTGTGTAAAAATTCACATTTCTAGCTCCAATAGTTTCGGCTGTGCGTTGATTAGACAGTCATTAAATCACCCTAGTCTCGCAACACTTCAACCCTTATTTTAACCCCTTTAGAGTTAATTTTAGAAAAACTAAGTATGCAGTTATATTTGTCTTTGATTGGCTAACGAAACTGCAAAGTTTAACAATTGTAACTCAAACGGTTTCCATTTTCCATACAACAGTTTTTAACCATTTTCACCCCCTTAGGGGTTGAATTTTCAAAAATCCCTTCTTAATGCTACCCTACGTCATAATAGGAACCTCTGTGCAAAATTTCACGTTCCTAGCTTCAGTAGTTTCGGCTGTGCGTTGATACGTCAGTCAGTCAGGTTCCTCTTTTATATATATAGATTATAATAATCTTAATTAGAGATATATGAATTTTGGAATAATAACCACGGAAAGCTAAGAAAAACTTCACTTGACTACTCCTTACGCTCTTTATTTCGACACACATTTTCAAAGGCCTTTGAAGAATTTACAGTAATATATTACAGTGCTATCACTCACTATGTAATGAGTCGCTTGATTTCTTTCCTGATAAAGGTCGAGGAAATTATAAGATACAGACCAAGTCGAACAGGTCACTGTGGAACTTGGGAAAGTTGAGGCAGATATACTCAATAATATCCATATTTGCGCTAACAACGATGAATATGTTAATGTTATGATAAATTGTGATAAGTAAACAATCAATCAAACCAATCCATCAACGGGGTGGTCAAGCAAAAATTGGTAGGTAAAAGAATAAGAAACACTAAGATAGAGGAATGGTAATTGAAGGCCCGGGTTCAATTCCCACGATGGCCATGACTCAACATGCTTGTGAGACATGTGCAATTGCAATATATCAGTAAACACCACGAGCCGAATAAATCACTATATTAAAATGTCTTTCAAATACGTATTAAATCATGGTTTAATTCATCCCTAAAACTTCCGCAAATTAAAAACACAATTTAAAAATGGTTTCATTGTGCATTCGCTACGCAATAATTCAAGACACGTACATGAAGCATAAAATTTCACCGTGAATAGATATTCTAAATGGAACTGCCTTATTGTGATTTCTATCAGAAAGTGGAATAATAAAACGCATACGTATAAAAAACGGAGCGTTGTTCGAAATCACCGAATAACTTCGACATTATGCAGCGTGAACGCATTACTTGACGAAACTAATCGCGAAAATAATAAGGTGCCCTTTAAAAAAATTAAAATCGTGGGAATTTAACGGTTTAATGAGTTGTAATGAAAAAACGTCTGTTTAATACTTTTGAAGGGACGTGATTAAATTCGGAGGGATGATATCCGGCGGGGATGCGCGGCACATAATGCATTTTTTACTGCGTAGGGTTGTGTGTAATTTAATTATATAGAGAACTATCAACCGCCGGAAATTAAATCAGTGAATAGTCAGCGTTCAAAAGAAAATAAACTTATTTGAATTACATTTTTTCTAGAACAATTATCAAAATCTTATAGGTACCTAACGAAAATCAACAAAATTTCAGGCAATCTAATTTAAACCCGATGTTAAGATTTTTTACATATTAAAATAAGAAAGGCAAACAAATTACAATTATTAATTAGTGCACTATGTATAACTAATTACTATACATCAGAACCATCGTAATCAAAATAATGTTCTCGTTTATAATTTTCTTCATAAGATTCAATGGTACCTAACTTAATAATCACTATCTTTCAAAGTAAATCATCGCAAGGAAACCTACCCAAAATAAGAAAGAAACTGAACGGCATAGATAATAATATAATTCCACAATACATTCGAAAAATAATTTAACTGCGAGACAACCCTATTAATTTGCTCTACTCAAACTAGCCAGTGGCGAATAGAATACGACTACCGTAACAGTAGGAACGCACGCCAACCGTTCAAACCAAATTGACTTACTTAATCACAAACTAAATGCCATGCTACTTTCAACTTTATTCCAAAACATTTAAGGGCGTTTTATGCCATTATAATGTTCTTTGAACTGTATGAAGTGTTTGCAAAACTTAAGCAAGGGAGAAACGTGTGTATGACGTTATAAAATAAAATTGAAACCGCAAGGGCACTCCACACGGATCTAATTAAATGATAAGTGCGATCTAAGATTAATGTCCTCTAAAGAAATCAAGACTATATTAATGAACTTGGAGTGGTTTTGAATTTATATCTAGGACTCCACATTTAATAATTGTGCGTCAGAAACATGTATTTTTGTTTTTATATTCATTCTAATTAATTTAAACTGATTTGTAAATATTAGTTTTTATGAAACAAATTTACTTTCTGTTTTTCAAGTGTCAAAGAAGTAGGGCACAGCTAAACTGAGTGGTACAGTCTTAAGTTAAAGCTAAAGTACAAATGTTTTGGCCCAATCGGGTTAGTACCCCGTTTTCATTGAAAGCTGACATAAAGTATCAACTTGGTTGTTACAGTCGATATTATTATAGAATAACGGGGAAATGTACCACACTCAAAAAACTGACGTGGAATGAAAATTTTCAAGAAAATACTCCATACAACATTTTTCCATTAACAATTATGTAAAAAAATGTACTGCCGGACCTGAAATTCTAACCCATAACTTCATCATCTCACGATTCACAGCGCATACACACTCCCACAAATAACAGAACAATGATAAAACGCAAAGTCACTATTAAGTATTTTAGTATAATCCAATATATTTCTCACGGCACTTGCACAATAGTTAAAATAATCTTTATTTATTTTGCGGTGCGGCGGCCGGCGGTGACTCTAATGGGGCGTAATCGCGAGTTCTTATTAACACCAAAATGAGGATTAGGGGTACAAACGACCGTACCACCGCCACATTATTGGGGACCATTAAATAAATCCGATCAGAATTGAATGATTTATAATTTTTGATTTTGCATATTTATAATATAATTATTATATTATATTATTATAATTATATTTCAAACTGTAAAGATTAATCATCAGTGTTTACGGAATAATAATACAAAATGTTGTACTTACTTAAATGTATAATACAAATTATTATAAACTTAAAAGTTGAAAGCTTCAAAGCTAATGCAATTCATACAAAATCATTTCAGTATATTGTGAACTCTGTGCGCTCTTTCTTTACATCGAAAGTACGAGGCGAAACGTGGGTGTCCTGGTAGCACCTCTGCCTACCCCTTCTGAGAAAAAGGCGTGACTTTATGTACGATCAAAATCTCGTACTGTCATAATGCAGGACATGAGACTAATCTGCAATTGAGATTACGATTGAATACATACAATACAGACATGACTCTGAAAAGTGAGAGGATGGGATTCCCTTGGATCCCTGGGATTCGATCCCTCAATCACCGTGAAAATAATAGGGAATTGCATCTAATGCCTGAACAGCCCACCTCGCACTTTCACTGAATTTAATAGTTAAGTAGAATTGTTTCAGTATTTTATTGCCATGGTAAAACTGAACATGTATGGAGTGCGGAAACCATAGAGCATAAAGGCGCATGTAATGTGAAGTTTGCGCAGCACTCGAGTGTCGGCGCGGATCTCTAAAGGGTTCCCAAACGTCATTAAGCACATTATCCGGGATGTGCGTTGGTTTGTGCTCATTTGTGGCCCGTTTGTGCCCCGCCTGTGCCGCGTTATGCCCGCAGATTGGCAGATAACGTGACGCGTGCTAAATGATCCTATTCGTACATTCGCAGGCACACCAATAAATACACGGGTAGAGTTAAGCAACGAGTAGAATAAACAAATAATTCTTGAATAATACACAGCTCGAATAATTTGATTTAAGTATTTAACAAACAACATAAACGATGCATTTTGGCGACATATTCACTTAGTGAAAAGGCCCTTATTAAAAACAATAGGATTAAAATTAAATTAGAATTAAAAACAATAGGACGCATTTTATGGTGATTCAGATTGCCAGATATTAAATATGCCTTACATATCCGCCTTGTCTATTTCGTATAAAATTTAAAAGACGCAAGTATATGTATCATCCTCAAGACCAGTAGATAATTCGCATTTTTTTTCGAAAGGAGGAACTTAAACACCATTATAACTAAAATAAATCTTGCCTTGTTTATAAATAAAATACTAGGAAGTAAGCAATTCTAATTTCTAACATGTTTGTATAGCCCGCTTGGCTGCAGAATGGTCGCACGCGTCCCGCACGCGGCGCGCCTGCGTGGCGCACTACTCCGCTTTATCTTACTCCGCCGCGTCACGCACTAGTGTGATATTTCTTGCACGGGGTCACATTGACCACACTTCTGATACACGCGATTTATAGTTCCAGTATCATTAATGGGTTATTGTTTCGTACATAATTTAATACTTTTTGAAGAAGCGTTTTTTTTTTTGAAGTGAAAACTTCTTTAGCGGCGTTGAGCACTTTTTCTGTAATGGGTATAAAATCTTAAACTCGCGTCAGGACACGTGACCTGATCGTAAGACGAAAAGCGTAAGACGGATGGAGAGTAGACAGCTGTCAGTTAGCTGTCAGTTTATAAAGCTTTGATGAATTGCCAATGATTTTGAGTGGAGATTTCAACATAAACTTCGCAGACGATAAAAATCAACTATTAATTGAATTTTTAAATAATGATTTTGGTTTAACTATGTCGAATGATCGCAATCTTAGCACAACGAAATACAAAACTACTATTGATGCGGTCTTTATTAGACATTTAAATAGGTTCGAATCAAAACTGTTCGTTTCTTACTTCAGCTACCATAAACCTATCGTATCAGTTTTAGAGATTGGCGATGATAGTTCTGGTAATGATGATGGTGAAAAAGTCGTTGAAATTATGGATGAAAGTTGATTTTTCGGAGAGATAAACTTTTTAATGTAAAATAATTGTAATAGTTTTAAAGTGTTAAATTTTTAATGTAATATAAATTGTCATGTTTGTGTACGATAGCGCAATAAATGAATATTGTATTCTACCACATAAATGATAGTACTTTTATACTTATAAAGCAATTGGTGCAAAATTATTCCCTAACCATTCCAAAATATCAAACATGCTCAACGTTAATAATCAAGTTTTCACTTCTGCCGGCACTCCCGGAGTGCATCCCGTCTTTTTTTTTCAAACATATTTTTAATAAATAGTGAAACATGGCTTAGATGCTATATATTCCGTTTATAATACCAAATACTTTTAAATTTATTAGTGTTTATTCTCTCAATATAGATTAATGTATAGAGCCCGCTATTATGTCTTTGTAAATTATGTGTGTTCTCTAAAGAATCTTAAGTTTTTATTAGAAATATTTCGATCAACAATACAAATAGAAATAGCACTTAAAATTATTAGTGCTCCAATAATGTGACATATTGTTATTTATTACAATCTTTCATTATTCCATAATAAATAATTTAGAACTAAAGTTACCTTCACCCTTTAAAAATGACCCGAAAATATTATCATTTAAATACCTACAATACACGAAACACAATGTCAATAAAGTGATAAGTAAAGTTGGCAACACGACAAACGGAGACATCCTTCCCGCCAGATCCCAATAACCCGTACCGTAAATACCTGAATAGCTCGCGCGCCACGCCGCTCATTTGTACTGCCGACATTTTAATAATCGCATATTTTTATATAAGTCACCGGTAGTAAAGCAAATCAGGCGCTTGCGGAAGTTCCTGGGTTAATAATGATTAAACATTTTTATCTATTAATCAGTCTCTCGTAGTTCGTGATACGCACAACATAAGACTCGATCTTAGTGTGGGATCAGGGCTATGTACGTGAACGTTGGGTGTATATATTTATTTAGTCGTCTAAAAATATTATGTTCAATCATAGAATTGGTACCATTTTTTTGTATCGTAAAAATGCTAAAATAAGTTTATATGCTATCTTGAATCTTCACTTGAATCAAATAGGTATATATTTTTACAACATACTTATTGACAAATAAAATAATATTGCTTTTTATCAATTTTTTGTTTAGTATCGTTGTCGTTAGTCATTTTCTGTTAGCTATAACTGGTTTAAGTAAGCTAGGAGGTTAACAACTAACACAGTTATTACATTGATACAACCTCCGACAAGCCTTTACACGTACATAAACTGATTAGACTTATCAACAAAAGTCTAATTTGGCAACGCAACAGCATCACCCGTCGCACCGCATCCCACGGCCCGTGCGCCGTGTCTTTAGAATTTTAATTAAATTGTTCATTGGCTCAATTAAATCGATTATTAAAACATGTACTGGCGGGGGCCCAGAGTTGCAATTGCACGTTCACATTACATTACCAAGTGGAGCAATATATTTTAATTGTAATTATTGCTTTACGAAATACGCGTTGATTTACATACACCATGTTATAATGTAGGAACACTGAATTGATGTAAAATGTTGTTTTCTTTCTTATGCTTTTATAATTATGTAAAGAATAAGCTATTAATATTTTGAAATTAATTAATTAATATTATGCAACGTCGTCGTCGAGAAGTTAAAAATTAAATCATATCCGCGATAAAATCCGGGAATAGTTTTGTTTCAAGACTTGTAATGTTTTATTGTGTTTATTTATATCAGCCCACCTTCATAGTATTGCTAAGCACAACGCACCTTTATGATGGAGAGGGAGTAAGGCATTAATCTTTCTCATTGCCCTATTGCAGATTGGTGAAATGTAGATACGCTTGTCTTTGAAAAGGAAAAGTCTTAGATACATTATTTGTTTCTTCCACAATTATGAACATAAACTGTCTTAATTTAGTTTGGTACATTATTTTTAATTCCTGCAGAAAAAAACATAAACAGTTTCAAACAATATTTACTTTTTTTATTCCTTACATATAGATTGATATTTTGTAAATACATACACATATATTTATACATCACGCCTTTTTCTTAGAAGGCAGAAATAGAGAGAACCTATCAGGATACCCGCGTTTCACCCTGTATGTTCCCTCCATGATGTGATAGGGGGCGAGCCTATCGCCATCTGGCTCAAATGTTTTAACTCCGGGCTAATAAAGAATAGAAAAATTAAATGTCACTTTGCCCGACTCGGGATTCAAATCCTCAGCGTTGTAATCGTACTGTAGTACAACTGTGCCACAGATACTATACTTTCTATCGAGTAACTGCTTTATATCACAACCATAAATTTCGTTCCATTTTATAATGTCCCAGGTTTCGAAGCGACGTCGAAGGTATTCTGTTTGATGTCGTAATTAACTGCCTCGATGGCACGCGTCAATACAAACGACATTTGTTGCAGCAAAAGCATGTGAAATAGTGTTAGGAAGGAACCTAGGACATAAAACTGGGGCCTCGGTTGGGTAATTAGCGTGAAAATCACATCAACGTGCACTATGCAGAGTAACTTTATTACACGCTTGGAATTTACATTGAGTTTTTATTTATCATAGTTCGTTTTTTAATATTTTTTAAGGTACTTACGTTGGAAATATATGCTCAATTTACTCGCGCTTCATACAGAAGTTCATCTAAAACCTTTGTAAATTAATTACACAGGCCTGCGACAAAAAAGTTTTTTAATTAAATTCATCGCAAACATGTAGATATTGATCTGTATATAATAAATGTATACTTTGTTTTAACGTATCACGTCACATTATTTTTGCATATAAATATTTAGTTCGTAAAATCGGTAAATTCGTTTTTTTTTACATACTTGATTCCGGGATCTTTATTTTTATTCTTTATTCTATGACCATTTTAATCTATTGTTACTAACCTGTATTACTAGGAAATATTTTTTCAATTAATATCACCACCTTGTTATTTTTGAAGCCTTAGGATTCTCTACATTTCAACTACATTTCTCTACAAAAAAATTTACCATTTATTATAACCATTTATCACAACTAAAATTAAACACACAAAATTGATTGTTTAGTGGCTTTTTCAAATGGGTTCGTAAAAAACGGAATCTTTCATAGACTACACGAAATCTTATAAAAATGTTAGCCGGTCGGCTTTGTGAATCACAGTTACAAATCGCAAAATTTTGCTTATTTATATTACTTGTGAAATGTTATTGCCAACATCAACTGATGTTTGTGATTGCTATTACGATTTATTCCTGTGTTACGAGTAGTAGTGTACTGGTAACACGTCTTTCTTCTTGTAAGAAAAGTAACAAAAAAGTTTTATGTATTTTATGGTTTAAACCGTGAAAAAAAGTGTAATAAAATATTGTTTTATTAAATCTGTAACTATGGCCCGTTGGATGAACTTAATGATGATCTTGGATTGCCTAAGAATGCTGCAGAAATTCTCGGTTCTCAACGAAAGGAAAATAATTTATTAGATTATGATACATATTGATATTTAAATTAATATAAGGCATAGGTCCTACATGTTTGGTACTTGGAAGCCCGCCTTCAGTGTGTTACGCATATATGTCGATTTATTGGTTAGTCAAGTCAATAAGCAAATTAATCAGCGGGTACAAGTACAATGAAATAAATATTATTTTTTGCTTTGCAGTGGTATTTTCATTATTATTTTTTACTTTTTAATAGTGTAAGTTTTAAACTCGGTTTTTATTCGTATTGAAGTATTATATCATATAAATATAATAAATGTGACGTGATATATATAATATGAATACCGTTTTCTATTACTTTTAAGACAATCAATACAATATTAATGTTTTAACAAAAAAAACTTCAAATTTTTTTTTTCGCTGACCTGTGTTATTATTGCAAACTTCTGTTTAGGTAAATTATGATTGTATTAAGTTAGAGAATGATGGTTTTTAGAAATATAGATTTAAATTATTACTGTGGCCATTGTTGTAGTAAGTTTTACATGATTTGGAACAACCTTCAAATTTTGTAGTTGATACGTCATAGATAATGATAATTTACTTCCTATTTGGTTATAGGTATAGATAAAACACTATATAGGTAGTTAAAGGGTTCATAGGAGTCTTTTAGGATAATATAGGAGTAGTCGTAACTATGTATTACTTTATTTATCAATAAAAGCCCCAATAAACATTAAACTTTTTGCTACCGATCTGAGTGCCGTAAAACTGATAAGTCACTCGCCATTTCTAATAACGACAGCAGGATGGTACATCTTTTCCTGATGCTTCGGGATCATACATGAATGTTTGTCTTTGAGTGTATTTATAATTACTTTAGCACAATAGTATTTTATTTTTAGGCTCCAACTAACAAATCAAAAGATCGGTCACATTGATATAATGTAAAAGATCATTAACCTACTCAGAATTAGCGATATTATGCTCAATGTAAGTAGTTAGTAGACTATACATATATTGTTTTAATACTTGTGCATGTTCTATTAGTGCCGTATCGGCAATTGTAGATGAAACATATTGTCGGTTATAAATTAAGAGCAATTAGTGGCGGCTATAAATCGCCATAACATCCATACGTCGGCTCCCGCGGGCGTCATCGACGTTTAATTTATCGTTTTTCTTACAAATACAATAATTATATTTGTTATTAATCAGGTGTATTGGGTTATCACAAGAGTAAGATGTATTTTTTATTATAATAAAGTAGAATAAAAAAAACCTAGACAGCTGCATACCATAGAGATTTCCATGGTATGTAAAGGCGTGGTGGACTATATGGTCTAACCACTCTCAATCATACTCTCGATTATAGAGGAGACCCGTGCCTTGCATGGAAGTGTGCTACTTGTTTATATCCGGTTCCCAACAGGCATATTACGAAAATAAATGTCATATTTCAATAAAATTCAAGCCCACATAAATAACAAATTAAAGCAGCACCAATCTGAATATGTCAAAGTGTCAATAAATTGTTGAAAAGTTCCCTAACACATGTTCACGCGTTCAGGAGTTTAAGTACGAGAAAAAGGCGCGATCAATCACCAACAATGGCAGAAAGGAGGTGCACCCTCGGGGAAAAAACTTGAACGGGGTGTAGGTGATTTATCGGGGTAGTTAGAATTATCGCCATTTGCAATTCTTGCCGCGGCGAGTTTAGCAAACAACTTGGTGAGATAACGACTTGTGGGAGACGGGAAGCACATAGTTCTTAAAGTTATACGTCAATGTAGGCAAGGAAAGGATGTATTAGTAGTTGTCTTTTAAACATATAAAAAGGGGGCCTTTGTGTTCTAAGCCTAGAAAATATACTGTTTGTACGGGTATTTACTGAATTGTATGGAATTTAATTTAAGTAAGTCCATGTTACAAAAATTATAACTTCTGTATGATATTTCCCCAGTCTAAATGTAGACGAGATGCGTACCATCAGACGAGCTATGAGTTCATCTAATCACTCTCACTAATTCCAGCTATATCTATATATATGCCAAATATCAGGACATAATTTCACAAAGTGGTAGACCGTGAGGTGTTACCAGTGCTCAGTATAAAGCGACAGGATCTTCCGGGGTGGTATGACTGCCTTACAAGTATACAGGAGATCGACGTGAAGCGACAGTATATGTGTATGACAGTAGATATGCCATCCCATTATTTTTCTTTTCTGCACTCCTCCATATTTCGATGGACAACAAGTCTATGATCCAAGCGTTGTCGGTGTCCATGGGCGGCAGTGATCGCTTACCATCAGATGACCTGTTTGCTCGTTTGCCCGAACTATTCAATAAAAAAAACTTTATGAATATTGTATCCAACATAATCATAACCATTCAGAATAGCAGAGAGATAAAACAATTCTCCTACAATTATCACAAAGTGACTTTTATCATCATAATAAATGAAATAGAGCAATCCAAAGCTGTTTCCATATATTTTCAGCAGGCAGCTGTGATTGCAGGGTGTGGACGCGTCGACAAATGACACCCGTGGGACGGCGCAACGCATGACTCCAGCTGTTAAACTATATGTGGGCCTTTAACGGCTTTTCCAATCAAACCAACTTTTTACATAACGCTGTGCTTATCTGAAGATATTTAGTACTGATCTAGTGTTTTGATTTCACAGAAAAGTTTTTGTTATATCTTGCTTGACAAACTGGCTATAAGGTTTCTGATGCAAATGTAGAGCAATCCGAATAGACTAATGGTTTCGTATATCCGATATGCGTATCATTCACAAAGCCGACAGAATCTTGCTGGCTGCCTCAAAACGAGATGTATAGATGTATGTGTATGACACACCTACATAATCTGAATTTGCGCCCGATATGGCGATAGGCTCGCCCCTATTACCCTATGGGACAGAACATACTAGGTGAAATATGATAGTCCTGGCACCTCTGCCTATCCGGGGAAAAGGCGTGAGTTTATGTTTGTATATAAACAAGCTGAATATGGAACGTTATAGTATCAAATAAAAAGAAGTTAGCTACAATTATGTTTCATAATAATTCTGAAATTATAATAATTCTATATATCGCACAACCGTCGTCTACCAAAATAGTTAATGTGTAAAACCTAATACCAGCCGAATCACGCCATGTATTTCACTAAAACAAATGGTCCTTTGTAATCGACAATCCTGTTACATTTAAGTGTAGTTAACAATGTCGTCAGGACCGAAAGACATTAAACTGAATGTTATGCCGACTCCTTTGGGTTGTCGGAGATTATCTCGAAGTTAACCGTGCAGTTACGATCCTTATTTGCGGTTACATTGCATTGGGACCGTTTCACACGAGGCTAGGATCACAATGTTTCAAACATTTTACATTGTTCATATTATAATTAGCAAATAATCTTTTATAAAAGCTTACGAAAGCTTATCTTCAATTATTGTACTTTTAATTACTGTTGTTTGATTAAAGTTCTAGACAGTATAAAGTAAATAAATAAATACATACAACAGTCACATACACATATAGTCCTGATCTGTCGTGGGTATCAGGAACTACGAGACTTTTTTGGTCTCACAAACACCCAGACCCGAAACAAATACCTAATTAATATTTAATATTTGTCTAAGTGCGGGGATCGAACCCGCGGCCTCACGTTTCACAGCCGGCGTCTAACCAACTGCGCCATAGAAGCTGTCACATAGTGGTAGTATCGCTGTAGCCATGTTAATTTACAGTATAAATGCGTGGCACGACTAGATTGGTGCACTCATGCCACAAGAGATCAATCTCTACTGAATTGATTAAGTCGTCCAGAGAGTTCATAGAAAAACTCGTTCCTTTATTTCGTCCTCCTTTTAGATATTTGCATTTCATTTTCGATGTCCTATACTTTCAGGTGTTTATGGGCGATAATCAGCGCCAGTAGATAGCTATGAATGAGAATTTACAACTTAATTTATGAACTGCTCTGATTTAAACCATTTTGTCACTTTTGCAATAAGCACTACATTGTAAACTGGTTTTGAAAAGAGCAACTCTAGAGTTTCTTGCCCGTCCTTCTGAATCTAAATGGAAATTATTTAGCAAATTCCATCTGAATAGTGAACTTTCTGTGGCTAAATATAGAGAGAGACAGAGATGAAGGCCACTTACTCATTTATGGCAGTTCAGAAACCCAAGGCGTTGCATTTTCTTAAAACTTCAGCAGTCAACTTCTTTTCTTTGTAGATAACAGTAATTTGAAAATAAATAATTAATCGAAGCTCAATTCCTGCCATTCATCAGAAAATACAACCATAAGAATTACGTACGTATAATATTCGCTTACACATGAATATTCTAACTATTCCATGTGAACCGATCACATCTTGCCCACCGGTAACCGGAGCACTTACAAGCAGCTTGTGTTCGTAGAATAAGATGCGACTCGGATGGCCGCTTTGCGTCTCAACCCAGCTATTTGTCCGATATTGGACCGTTACCGCAAACGCCAGTTTCGATTACATACTCCGAAGTGCAATATCCTCGGGTGGAACCAATGTTCAGTTGATTTTTCAAATTATACGTTTATTTGCCGCCCATTTTCAGTATAGCAATCCTATATAGGTATACAGCAAAGTATGTGACAGACTTGCAACTTATAATATTAACTAGTAGAACGTCAAGATTTATTTTAATTTGGCACGGCATAATGATTGCACTGCACCGGATGGTAAGCGCAATGCCGTCTAGTGCATTAAATGACATGAGATGACGACCTGCAAAGTTGCTCCTTCACGCTGCATAGGAAATGTGTTGAGATCAAATTCGATTGGTTTAGTTTTATGAAAGTTGGAACCCAATTAGGTTTATTTTTTAAAAGTTGTATATAATACCTCTTGAGTGGGTTCAAACTTCCAAAAAATGGCCCTATATTCCATGCAAGAACGAACATACCTATATACTATAAGTACATTGGTTTAGGAATAGTTTCTACTGTGTATATTTGCATCATACATATAATTTATTTAGGGTTCTCTGTGCATTAAGTACCTATTTAATAAAAAGCATCCATGAGACAGGAAATATTAACTTATTTTAATTATATGGTCATATTAAAAATGAATTAAAGTAGGTATACAGATTACAGCATTTCCAAAATTAACTACCGTCTTAACTGTATCAGCCCATATACCTACGTCTCACTGCAGGCCAATATTAACATGACAAATAGCTATTGCGAGTAAAAGTCAATAATTCCATGGTCAAATCTTTAATAACTGATACCTTTCTAATTCACACAAACGAAAGCAGGGTACTTAATGTAGATAGTAAAATCCATACCCTCAACTTCTATATCATTTCAAACATTGTTTACAATAATTTCACTTTATGGACATGTAACTATTTTATACACACAATAGTGTTCCGATATTACACCGTACGATAGAATTGATAATTTAAATGTTTTCCTAAACTGTTGAAAGTTGAAGACTCACTTATTTCTTGCATTCTCAATGTATTGCACGTATTCTTCCCCTTGACAAACTTCTTGATTTAAAATTGGTATGCTGCAATTCAATATGTAACTTTCGTATTCAGTCATAGGCAAATTGTTGCATGTGTGAATTATACCATCTGGACCGACTGTAGTAGGGCCAGAAAAAAATCTTGTGCCAAAATTTGGATTAGCTGCGTAACAATGTACTATCACTTCATTGCCAAGAAGAGCATCCAGTAAACCGTCAACAAATTCATTAATCGACCAGGCTACAGCTAAAGTCGCGGACTCAGTTCCATCTTTGTGATTAACTATTTCAGTTCCAGCTTTCCTGACGAGTCGTGTAAGGGTTTCACCTTCGCAAGCGCCTAATTTATACTCACTGGGTTTTAAATTAGAGTACAAAGGTACAATGGTGTCATCTGAGTGACCTCCAATAACAGGCACCTGCAATTGTAATGGACTAACTCCGAGCACACTGGCGGCATAAGTCCGACTCCTTGCCGTATCAATATTTGTAACACCGAATAGTTTGAATGGATTGTAACAACCATACTTGAACATCAGTGCTGTAGCGAAAGGTAACAAGGAGTTGATAGGATTAGTAGCAATTGCAAAGAAAGCTTTGTGGTTTTATCCGCCATAGTTCTGCACGCCCTTAAAACTGCAGGTGCGTTAGCTCCTATCATTTGGTATCTGGTGTTACCTGGTCTGCGTGGTATTCTCGATGCCAACACGACTAAATCTGAATCTTGAACAGCATTTCCTAAACAACAATCTCCAATAAAAGTGAAAACAGGTGCACCGCAACTAACATGATTCAATTCGTATCCAATACCAGCCACTTTCTCGTTGTCGTCATATAGGTGGAGTCTTGATATTTTTGTATTTTGCTTTAATAGTAGAGCCAAATGCGTTCCAATTTCGCCTGCGCCTCCTATTATAGACACTTGAATATTTCTTTGTGGAGTGCACACTACTGAAGCTTTACTTAGTTTTGGAATAGAAGTTGAAATGATCCTGATGCCATACATTATTACAATTTAACTATTATTTTTTATTTTATAAATTTAGCCCCATGTAGATGAGAGTCGATGTTAATTTGGAAGTGATGCTCAAGTGATGCTGTCATTGTTCTGGCATAAATAAGTGAAACTTTGAGCTAAAGCATAATAAAGAAAACTTTTTGTTTTCATAGACATCAAAAAATATAAACATTGATATGACAAAATCACTTTCTCACATTTACTCGACTGTCAAAATTCGCGTAACATGTTGAAATATCTTTTCATTTAGATTTATATTTGGATTTAAAATTATTCGTTAGTGATACATTATGCTGCTTATCAGAAAACTATTTAATCCTTTATTTTCATATGTTAGACATTACCAAGTGACGGTAGTTGGTGGAGCTAGCGATATTGGTCAAACACTCTGCTTGTTACTTCGTGCGCAGCCGAATATTACTAAACTAATCTTGCACGACACAAGATCTCACACCAGCGGAGTGTTACTCGACTTATCACACATACCAAGTGATTCAAAGGTCAAAGGTTTCACTGGAGAGGAAGCGTTGGTAAGCAGTTTGCAAAACTCCGATCTTGTTCTAGCAGTTGGTGGTGAAGTAGAAAAGCCCGGAACAAGTCAAAAGTCATGTTTGTCTTCCAACACCGAATTCATTAAGAACTTAGCTAAGACTATATCTAAAATAGCTCCTATGCCATTTTTTGGTATTCTTACTGAGCCCATTAACCGCCTCGTGCCAATGGCTGCAGAAATCATGAGATATTATGGAGAATATGACTCCAACAAATTGTTTGGTGTAACAACAATAGACGCTTTGCGAGCTCGCGCTATTTATGCATCCGACAACAATCTGCATCCGCAAGACTGTATCGTCCCGGTGATTGGAGGGCATTCCGACAAAACTATAGTCCCTCTTCTGTCGCAGAGTAAGCCACCTAAGGAACTAAATGACCAAATTATCCTCGACTTTACAACTAGATTGCGAAAATGTGATATAATGGTGACCGAAGCCAAGAAAGGATGGGCTCCTACTTTGTCTGTGGCCTTCAGCGCTCTGGTATTTACTAGGGGCATCCTCGATGGACTCGGTGGCAAACCTAGTAAGGTCAACGCTTTGATAGAAAATAATGACTTTGGAACTTCATTTCTATCGGGAACTGTGCACGTCAACCAAAAAGGGGCCGGCGAAATGGAAAGGTATTGCGATCTGTCGCAGTATGAATGTTACTTGTTAGAGTGTAGCATTGAGGAATTACGTAAGGATGTTATGGAAGGAAAGAAGGTTCTCGAAATGACATAAAATATACTTAAAAACAATCACACATTTTGTTTTTAAAACGAGTTCAATTTTTTTTTTATATTCTGGTATTTGAGTGTTAATGTACAATATTTTGTGTACCAATAAAACAAATACATTACCAATTTATGAATATTTATTTACATAATTGGTTCATCTGTACAAAGTACTGTATGTATCAACAACCTAGGGAAACCTAATGATATCACAGAGAACAATAATTAAGATTTGATTTTAATACCAACGCCATAGTAAATGCTGTTTTATTCTATGATACAACAACTCGTTACATTCCTTTCTAATGTCAACATATAGAAAAGGACGGAGGAGTAAAGTGACAAACAACATTTTCAAAATGGGCGTAAGTATACCAATAATAAAACCATTAAACTATAAACAAACTACACCTACACCTTTTCAAATTAGGAATCAAATACTGAACACTTCACTTTTGGCTATTAATTCATTTCATTTAATACAAATGATTTTACACCCTAACACGGAATATCAATACAGCGGCCAGATTGCGCCTTTAAAGTACTTTCTCATAATTCATCATTGCTTCTCTTGTATTAACAATTACTCGCACTTTTAACATTTAATTCGAACTTGGAATACCTCATTTATCACACATTATTTATCAATGTTAGTGATTTCGATGGCAACTTCATTATACAAACAAAAACAAAACTATCTAAATCTTTAACAAATTATTCTTAGTATTTATTATCGATGGGCACCTGAACAATCCACATTTTTATCGGTAAAAATACTAATCGATTCTTGAAAAATCCTAATTAAATTAAACTAAAATCAACGTTAAACCATAAATTGATTTAGAATTTATAACGCAACTTAGCAATATAAAAGAAAAATCATGTTATAATAATGAAAGGTAAAACTAAAGATATCTTGGCCTAACTACAGTCCATTTCTTCTACAAACCACCTAATTCTGGTACAACTCGACACAGAGACAACAAATTCAGATCTTCTGTCCTGAAACAAATAACATATCCGGTATAAATTTGAATTTAATCAAATAGTTTTGTTGTGGAACAATAAGATGTTAAATCATATTTACTCGTTTTCCCGCCATCTTGGCTAACAATAGATAAGTAGATAATATAATATGTAATCTTCAGTTTATCTTGTCCAAGAAACTGCAATATTTTAATATGTTTTTTTAATAAGCCATTCTGCAACGTATTGGTATTTTTTAAACATATTTATTTTAAGCTCAATGGTTTCTTAGATTTACGCGAATGTTACACATTGAAATAAAACTATTATTTACGGATTTTATCGCGAATTTAGTTTAATTTTTTACATTTTTAACTTCCCGACGTTTCGATTACTTTACAACTTTCGTGGTCACGGGGCGGACGGGACGGAAGCTGTAATGTAATCGAAACGTCGGGAAGTTAAAAATGTAAAAAATTAAACTAAATTCGCGATAAAATCCGTAAATAATAGTTTTATTTCAATATTTTAAGCTCCTTAATTTAATATAACTATACTTCGAAGTAATTTAGTTCATGCAACAATTTAAAAAATATTCGAGCTTACACTTTTAACACCATATTTCCATTTTTTGGACTGTGGCAGCAATGGGCAAGTTGGACAGTACGGATTTACAGGGCTCCACTATTTTGCCCAACAAAAGTGTAGTTGCCCAAATAATAGTTCAAATTATACGTAGAAATCAATGAGGAGTTTAGGCACTTTATTTCTACTGGTGTATCCAAAATTCTGCACTGTCGGAATTTTTGTTATTTGAAATTTCTTTATATGCTATAAACATAAACTCATTTGCAAATAAACGGGCACCTAAGCAATGAACCATTTCAAATGTTACTATTGGTTTGTTTGATAGTTATAGGTAGTTTTACTTTCACAATTTTGTAAATTAATAAGCAAATAATCGTTTTCGTCAGTATTATCATAAAATTTTGATAAAATTTATGGGTTTTAATGCTGAAGTTCACTAGTAGTGTATGCTCGCTAGTAGTGCATATGCTCGTGAAGTAAAAGTTAACAAAGATTTTTGTTTGTTTTTTCTTTAATAAAGTAAAAGCAGATAAATGTTTAGTATCGAGTGTGACCCCCTCTAGCTGAAATCACAGCTTGAATTCGTCTGGGTATGCTAGCGAGGATATCCCGGATACTTGCTTGCGGAATACGTTCCCACTCCGCGGTAATCACATTCTTCAGCTCTCTGATGGTCTGCGGAGCCGGTTGTACTGATCTCACGCGTCGTTTCAGAACGTCCCAGACATGCGCTATAGGATTGAGGTCGGGACTTCGAGCTGGCCAATCCAAACGACGAATGCCGACCTCTTGCACATACGCTTCCACATCGCCAGACCGGTGGGCGCGAGCGTTGTCGTCCATAAAAATTGAGTCTTCGCCTAAAGCGGCCAATGCGGGTTTTGTATGAGGAATTAGAACTTCCGTTATGTATCGATGTCCAGTCAGTGAGCCGTTTTCAATGAAGACTAACTCTGTACGATCCATTGAATTTATTCCTGCCCAAAACATAACAGAGCCCCCACCATAAGGTGTGATTTCTTCAAAACAAGCCTCTGCAAAGCGTTCTCCTCGTCTTCGTAGCACTCGCCGACGTCGATCTTCACCGAACAGAGATATCCTGGCTTCATCGGAGAACAATACCCTATTCCAGTCTTCTTGAGTCCATGACTCACAATTTCGAGCAAACCTAAGCCTGGCAACTCTGTGCTCACGGAGTAACTTAGGGCCGCGGGCCGGGCGATGACTGCGTATATTGGCCGCGAGAAGCCTCCTCCTGACCGTCCATAGACTAATATGCACATTTCTTACTTCTTCGAGGTTGTTTTTAAGGTCCACATACGAAGACATGCGATTTATCAATGCGCGATTCACAAGAAAACGATCATCCCGTGGTTGGGTACATGGTTTTCTTCCAGAACCAGGCCCAATCCTATAGCGCATGTCTGGGACGTTCTGAAACGACGCGTGAGATCAGTACAACCGGCTCCGCAGACCATCAGAGAGCTGAAGAATGTGATTACCGCGGAGTGGGAACGTATTCCGCAAGCAAGTATCCGGGATATCCTCGCTAGCATACCCAGACGAATTCAAGCTGTGATTTCAGCTAGAGGGGGTCACACTCAATACTAAACATTTATCTGCTTTTACTTTATTAAAGAAAAAACAAATAAAAATCTTTGTTAACTTTTACTTCACAAGCATATGCACTACTAGCGAGCATACACTACTAGTGAACTTCAGCATTAAAACCCATAAATTTTATCAAAATTTTATGATAATACTGACGAAAACGATTATTTGCTTATTAATTTACAAAATTGTGAAAGTATAACTACCTACAATTATCAAACAAACCAATAGTAACATTTGAAATGGTTCATTGCTTAGGTGCCCGTTTTTTTTCCAAATGAGTTTATATCGATGGCTTAGTTATTAGAAATCGTAACTCCATTCAACCAAATTTTACAAGAGGACAAAAAACTGTACACTGTAATTTTTCTAAGGAAATATTAGATGTTTTTTTTAATTATTATAGTAGTTTGTAAGTGCGTGGTGGCCTGTTGGTAAAGGGACTAGACGCGACTGCCAACATGTTCACGGTGGTCGCGAGTTCGAATCCCAGGGCACACCTCTGACTTTTCGGAGTCATGTGTGTATTGATAGTCAATCACCACGCACTAAAACGGTGAAGGAAAACATCGTGAGGAAACCTGCATACCATAGCGATTAATAAAAAGTTGTATGGTATGTAAGTCCGCCAACCCGCACTAGGCCAGCGTGGTGGACTATATGGCCTAACCACTCTCAATCTTACTGTCGATTGTAGTGTAGGTAGTGTTTATGTGCTCATTTTTAATAAGATAATGCAATCAATTATATGATCTCCAGTATTTTACGGCAGATGGCGATAAAACATGATTCTGAAATAAAAAGTGGAATTACCAACTTTGATAATTACGCCATCGATATGTAACTTCATGATCAGTTTACATAGTCAACTAGGGCTATAACAATGTAGAACTTACAAACTTCATTCCTCGTTACTCTTGCTGATCTCACTTCCCGACTCACTAATGGAAGTGGAGCGTACACTAATGGACGTCTCCTTAAACTGGCTGATGAAGTCCAGAAGCTTCTGAAGGTTTCTCTGAGTCTTAATCTGGTCGGCGAGCAGTTGACGCTTCTCCGCGTTGTGCTCGTCCAAATTGGCCTTTATCGTCGCCGCCCTGGTCTCCAATTTACGTAACTCCACGCATAGTTTGATGTTCTTCTCTTGTAGACTCTTGCGCTCGGCGAGTTTATCTGCAGGTAGACAGGTAATACTTAACATGAGGCCATATATCTCATCAACATTGTAAAGGATGTTATGTTTGGTTTTAGACAACCAATTAGTTAAATCAATTGAATGAAATTAAAGGGTGGTCTTGTACAATTTATTTTACACAAATGTGTGCTAAAAGTGAATTTAGAATTTTTTCATTATAAGATTCACGAAACAACATTACGAGTTTTATTTTATTGCGATGAATGGCGAGACGAAAATGCCACTCGCCTAAATGTAAGCGACACGACAGCTCATGGGCAGTAGAGTAAAACCAAACATCATGAATTGCGCAGCAATGCTTGGCATTCCACTCAGTGTATCCAGAACTATTTTCCATAAATATCAACCCGTTATGAGTAGTGAGTTTTTCAAGTGGGCGTGGAGGGCCAAATCCGAAACTATGAGGATAGCGAAAAATGTTGAAAGGACTTACGAGTCCTATTTTGATGAAAAAAAAACCACATGCTGTATTATTTACACCATTCAATAATGTTGCTTATAGGGATCAAATTTTGGGAAGCACTGACATACGTCAAATAAAAGGAAAGATGTTATTTTAAGCAAAATTAAACTTTTCCTTCAGTTTTCTTAACACCTGGTCGCCCTCCATTGTTAGAGGAATTTTATAATTTTTCGTATTTCATAAGACCTAATCTGTCATCATTAATCAAAACTATGTCGAAATCCTAGAATTAAATATTTTACAATTATTCAACAAAATACGACAAATTCTAAAATTCCTCTACCAACGCAGAGGTCAGGTGCTAAGAACTTGAAGAAAATTTTGAATTTGCCTAAAACTACATCTTTCCTTTAATTTGACGTGTGTCATTACTTCCAAGAAATTGATCCCTATTATCAACATTATCGAATGGTGTAATAACACAACATGTGTTTTTTTTTCAAATCATTGATTTCAATTCCTAGGTATTTTGACTTACCAAAAATCTAAGTATGCAGTTTCAGTTTTCATCAAAGTCGGGCTCGTGAGTCCTTTGAGCATTTTTTTTGCTATTTTTCATAGTTTTGGATTCGGTCGATTGTGTGTTTCTTATACAGACCTCTAAACAGCATGGCGTCATGCTCGAGGTCGGCATCATGCTCGTGTGCAATGATATTATAATACAGACCTCTAAACAGCATGGCGTCATGCTCGAGGTCGGCATCATGCTCGTGTGCAATGATATTATAATACAGACCTCTAAACAGCATGGCGTCATGCTCGAGGTCGGCATCATGCTCGTGTGCAATGATATTATAATACAGACCTCTAAACAGCGTGGCGTGATGGTCGAGGCGCGCGTGCGGCTCGGGCGCGCGCGGCGGGTGCGCGGGGTCGGGCAGCGCCGCGCCGCACTCCGCGCAGCGCCCCGCCGCGCCGCAGCCCGTGTGCTGCCACACGCTGCAGCCCGCGCACCACACTAGCAACGACGGCACGTCTGTGCACACACACTACCCTTAAGAAATTTGTATTTCACTTTTTCGATTATAACTTTTTTTATTTTAATTTATGGCAAAAAGTTATATAAACATATTTGTAGGCACAACAATTTACTACAAACTGTGTCTTTACAATTTTTTGTAAGACGCATAGTTTCCGAGATATCGCGAAAAAAGTGTATTCAACCCTTTTTCCAAGATGGCGGCCGGGAGACAAGGGTGGCAGCCCCACAAACTTGAGATTAAGCTTCTATTGACCCCCAAACATGGACCAAAAATAAAATTGCGTCCTCTAAAAAATGCAATATTCGGTCCTTAAATTGTAATATTTCAATGGACTATAGGTGAACAATAAGAAAGTGTTTAGGATAATTCGAATTATAAATACCCATACAGGGATAACCTTTTTGTTGGAAAAAATTAACCGGAGTAAGAAGACTATGGGTACAGTTTGCTAATTACATATTGTTTTAGACTGCTGCCCCACCCTGAGCCCGTGGCTGGCTACGCTCATGGACACATACACCAATCAAATCAATCCTCTCCCATCTTGTCTGCTGTTTAAATGCAATGCCGGATCCAGCTATTACGCCAGGTGGGGTCACATAGTTCTTTTTAGAACACTGGGTCCGATATCAATACTCGAATTCGTAACAATGATTTTTTTAAAGTTTGTTACAACACTTGTTTGTGAATAAAGACTTTTTACTTTATTTATCGACATACAAAGAATTAATTACGCTTATAAATTTTATCAACAAGATAATAAATAAATTCTGTCAGTCTGGAGCCAGCCCAGGGGGAGGGGGGGGGGGTCGTGACCACCATAACATCCCCCTGAATCCGCTCTTGTTTAATAGTTACATATACAGGGAGCGCAAAAAAATGGCGCACTTGCTCAGTCGGGTACAAGGGCATAATATTAATATCGTAATAAAAAAATAATATTTGGAAAATACCTATCCGTTTTGAAGTTATGACCGTTGAAAGTTTTCAGTTTAATCACCACTTTTTCGCATAAAACCAGTTGGAATAGATGAAGAACAAAATTTAAACACATACGTATTTTTTCGTTTCGTCATTAATTGAACGGTTAACGAAATATACCACGAAAACCATTTTTAACAGCATCAAAACTTTCTTAGACATCGCTTTAACCGTTGTTTACACATGGGTAAGGTCATGAACTCCTAGCTGTATAATTTATCCTTCTCTAACTTCAAAAAAGGATATTTTTTGTTTCATTTCAAATAAATCAATCAGTTAAACAGGGACGTACTCAGATTTAAGCGTCAATAAATTAACAACATAATAACTTTAGGTGCAGTTGCATCGTGTATGGATTGACTATTATTTTGTTTGTCATTATTTTCCTTAGTGTCACAAATCCAAACTGAAAGACACCAAGAAATCACATTGGTCATCGCTTAAATCATGTAAGATTACGAATTTAATTCTAATTAAAAGTTTTCGTAATACCTACATAACATTTAAATTATCACTTATAATACCACAAGAGCTTCAAAATTATCGGGTATTTCCCGATAGGTTCGTTGCAAACAAATGAAGGAGTCAAAACTTGACGACTTTATTTGTTTGCAGGGAACCTTGAGGGAAATGCCAGATAATTTTGAAGCTCGTGTGGTATTCGGGGGATTATTTTTCCGTCCCAAATTTTAATTTCAAACTCATTTTCATGCAAAATCTCCAATTTTCACAATTGAATTCAACCTGTCAGTTTGACGTGTGGTTAATTTGACTGGATCATGTTTTGTTTTTTATATATAGCAACTACCAGAGAAAATTTTCAAAAAATTATCAGTATAATACCATGTAGGTTGTACCACGTGACGTCGAATGGTGCAATTCTATTGGTCGATATTTGGGTCGGAAAAATAATCTAAATTATTAATATTCATTGTAAAAATAATCTGATGACACTGATTAATAAAAAATAATATTTTTAAAATGATGGCCCAATTCGGCCCTATTAGTCAAAGGAAGCCGCCGGTCATAGTGTACTTCGTCGGATCCAACGCGGCTCGATTATTCTTCCTTTGAGGTTGCCGCCGCCCTTTGTGAGCGCGAGCCGAAAGGCGGCAATGTCTTTGTCGGTAACTTTTAGCATTTTGCAAAAGAAGACCGACATCTTGAGGTGTGTTCACACTACACACTTGATATAACTTAATTTGATTAAGTACCTATTCCGATATAAAAGTTACGTTAAAAAAAGATCTTATTGGACTGAGAATGGTCCTTACTTGCTCAAGAGCTTATAATATTATTTAAATATGTCATCAACCGATCCAGTCAGTTACAAATTGCCTATTTAATTTTGCTTATTATTGTATTTAACATTACTTTAATGTGTTTTGAAAATAATGTTACTTTAAAGTAATAAAATTTCTTCTAAATTCTTATACCTAGAGAAATGTCGTCTACCATTACAGCATAGAATTTACATATGAGACTTCTGTGAGATAAAATTAGTGAAATCAATAAACACTAACCACTAATTTACTGCACTGGAGACCCCGTGCCCTGCAGTGGCACGTATATGAGCTGATACAGTACTAATACTAATTGTTCACTTGAATTATTATGAACTCAAATAGGAAAGCTTTGTATTTAATGTGAACAGGCCTTTATCTTTCAAAAATCAAAATAATAATTTATTTTTTATTAGTTGGATTCGGATTGCGATCGCGTGTGCATGTATTAGTCGTGTGCATATTATTGTAAATTCGTTTTCAGTTATTTTGAGTAAATTTTATTAATTTCACTATGCTTTGAACATTACCCAATTTGATAGCTTTTGATGTAACTTGTGTTATGTGAAATGTAAAAGAAAAAGTGATTTGTGCTACCAAACTGTGACAGTGTTTTCGTGCGGGTTTTGGCGGATCCTGCGCTTCCATCCTTGCCTATCAAGGCCATTACGGTTTACATTACAAGGTCAGTTAACTATTTTAGTGGTCATTAATGACAACTAACCAGCCCATATGAGTCACCGACGGCCTCCGTGGAACAGTTGGTAAGAACTGCATGTGAAATGAGAGACCGCGGGTTCGGTTTCTGCCCCGAGACAAATAATTTCCATGAACCATAATTATTTTTCTAATCCCCGCGACACAAGATTTGTATCTTAGTGTGGGGTTAGTACCCATGTATGTGACTGTTGATAGTATTAATTTAATATCCTTTTTATGTACCCTGAGCGTTATGTACACAATCGCACGACTTATAAGTAAATAATGAGCTATGCTTATTTATTGTTGAGTGTCTACCGTTCAGTTGTAAGGTTCAATCACTTTAGCGTAATGTGTTAAGGGTTAGCATATGTAAGGTTAGTTTTTTTTTTTCTCGGCATCTTTCTTAATATTCGCTAGCGCCATGCAAATCCGTATTAATTAAGATGCCTTCACCATATACTATAATGTATATTAGCAGGTGCGCCGTTTTCTTGTCCACCCTGTATAGGGTTATTTTAATTTAAGTGCACATATTTTAACCGGAGGTTTAGAATCATGAGTATAGTCCATTAGTAAAATAAAATGGTCTTATTTTTAAAATATTTCATAATTCATAAAACAAAATACTTATATCCTTTCATAATCATCTTCGTATAAAAATGATGCTAAGTATAATTTGAAAATTGATTAGGATATTGTGAAATGGAAATAAATGACTTTTTATGAGTAAAGAATATTTTCCACGATGTGTTTCGCTCGCACACACATAGGGGGTTACTCTGTACATCGACACGACAACGAATGTTCGAACATCACACGTAAAACTGTACGAAAATGCCTGAATACTTAACTAAATGTTTGAGTCCTGTATCGTATCTCACAATCTTAAACTAAGTTCGAAGTGAATAATAAGAGTGAAGAAAAACTTGCATCATATGTTGACGTTCAACGTCCGAACATCCGAACTTCGTGTCGGAATATAGAGTAACCCCCAAGGAATGATTTATGATTCGAAGTTGCTCTCACATGCTCATAGAATAAATAATAAATAAATACACCCAACAGTCACATACATAGTCCTGACCCCACACAAAGATCCAGTCTTGTGTCGTGGGTATCAGGAACTACGAGAGACTATTCGGTCTCACAAACACCCAGACCCGGAAGAAATATTTGTGGGCCGCACAAACATTTCTCTCGGTGCGGGGATCGAACCCGCGGCCTCTCGTTTCACAGGCGGCGTCTAACCAACTGCGCTACGGAGGCTGTCGAAGCAGCCCATGTATACATGGAATTCGCGGTATGAACCCTACATGTGGAATAGAAAATAACACGTTTACATGCACATTCTAATGATTTACTTATGAATTTTCATTCGGCATGTTTCTTTCTTACTGTTTTTACAAAATATTGCAATCAACAACAAAAATATGAATCGATAATCATATTTTTTTAAAACATGAATTTTAAACCTACGTATACATACATATTATATATTTAAACCGTTGCAACATTCTAGTTAAAATATATACTTATGCATTATTCATTGTATTGCCATATAAAGTTATACCTGAGCGTATTATTATAAAGTGCAATAAATGTATTGAGTATTAATCCATTGCGTCATATTTATCGATAAAGTAATGTCACAATTACTTTCAACACAATAGAAACAGTAAGTAGTATTGTAATACCCAGTGCAAGTCTTTTGACTGAAATACTTGCGTTAAACGTAGAAATAAATAGGGCACATAAGTATCATTTTTTTGTTATGCTTTTTTATCTATTTATATTTTTTGTTCATGCATCTGTATAATAAAAATTAATTCATCCTTTAATAAAAAAAATCCCTACACATCTATTTCCATTTGCCCTAAATAATTTAATTCTCCCACTGAGAACTATTTTAATCTTCCGAATTCTAGTGACAAGTACAAAAATAGGACTTACCATTCCTTCCGCATCCGTGGCAGACTTTCTTAGGTGGGGGGTACACCGGCTCTACTGACAAACTTGGTGGCAATGACGCCACCCATGCCGGCTTATTGTTGCTCCAACCAGCTGAAATAGACAATTATTTGTTTAGTTAAAACATACAAGGAGTATACATCTAACAGTCAGACATATAATGCTTGTAATAAGTTACGCATACACAATAAACACCCACTATTATTTTTTCTTTAATGTCCTATTCTATTGCTATATGGTTGTCTAGAAGAGATCGCTATTAGCGGTAAAACCGCCAGTAGTTCACTATTTGTAAGGTTTTCTATTATTGTTTGTTATTTTATGTTATCTGGTGTTCAATAAAGTGTTGTGTATAATGCTGACTCTACACTAAGACTCGCCTCCTATCATATTTTGGGATGGAATAAGGCGAAATATGGGCGCACCTCTGGCTACCCCGTCTCGGAAAAGGCGTGGCTTTATTTATAGGTCATATCAAGATTAGAACTTTGTGTCAAACAGAAACGAGCGATTGTTTGGTCCCAAACAAATATTTGTGAATTCATATGTGGGGATTTAACCAACGACGTCTCGGTTCACAGTCGACTCCCAAACTACTGCGCCACAGTGACAGGCAATTAAAAGTTTATTTTTTCAACTACTTTGTCCGCCTGCGAGACGCATTTGATTTAAAAGCCGAAGATATGCGACAGGTTTGGTCCCCGTTGAGACAAATGTTTGATATTATTGCTGTGATTTTTTCTCTGACTTGATATCGTCTTTGAATATGTGGGAACTGGTAGTAAATAATTGTTACAATAAAGAACGCTGAAAATCGAACGAAGTATCGGAGATTGCGCAAGAAAACCAAACTTAGGCGTCAGTAGATCGCTCGAAGTTTCTATTTTAAAATTTGTTTCATAATTACGAATTAAATAAAAGATGACTATGATGGCATTGGCACGTAATTCCGCACCGCCGCTCATATTTGAATGTTATAAGTGCGATAGAGCATTAACAATGGATGAAGATAATGAATGTGTTGGAATGTGCAACCGAACTTATCAGATTAATTTCTGTAAAGAATTTCTATACAAATGATATATCAATCAGTATCAGGACTGGGGAAGACCGTACTACAAATTACAATTTATGTAAAACTAGTATTGGATCAAACCCGATATGCATCACGATTCCCCCAGAAACAAAACCATGAAATGATTAATAATGAACCAGCCAGGGGATAATAAAATCATCGCCCAAAATCTGTGTAATCCGTGTGAATTTATAAATTCGATAGTTTAATAAATAAAATAACTATGTTGGTATATCTATTGCTTGTCATAGAAGATTCTAGCTAATGCCACTAGCTTACAAAAAACCGCAGTAAAGCAAGCGAGTTTTATCGGTTAATGCGATTACTAAAGAGTCAAAGACTTTATTTCCCTCGTTTGCCATTTCTATCGTTCAATTAAAAATCCCTATGATCAGGGGCGTGCACTCCTTGTAGGCAGAAATGCAGTGCTTTACTTGCCATTCACAGATATTTTATTATAACGTTCGTACGTTTTAGATGACTTTAATTTATAGTAAATAAATGAATAAACAAAATATAATAACTTAAAAACGCCTAATATTTTATAAATAGCACCTATTTGCAATCACGCAAACATTATGGTTGCCACACGAAAAGCAAGAGGCGCTGCAAAGCAAATTAATGTACCTAATCAACCAAGTCATGCTGCCGCGTCCCGCATTACATTTGTTTGCATGTGTGTAGTAATTTTGGTGTCCGTGCACAGTCGCAAACGCACACACCCATGAATATTGAAAGCCGCGACTCCTGCGGCAGGCCTCGGGAGTTCGGCAGTTGTCGGGAGTAATCGTAAATGTTCGTTGCCTATAATCCGAGTAAAATTAATAGGCTGGAATCTAATAAATCACCTATGCACATTATGCATTTTTGGTTAGTAAGGTTTTATTTGTTTATATAGAAATGTTTTGTGTTTCACGGGGGCCATTTTACTTTTTTTATGAGTTTTTGCATTGTTTACTATTTTATACTAGTATGTTTGTAAAAAAAAAAATAGATTTCTTAACGGATTTTTCATTTTAACATTTAAAAGTGTGTACATTTAACAGTTTATTACTAAGTTTCGATATTAATTGTAGTCATTTGCTTTTACTAGTGTGTTTGTTTATTTTTTAAATGTTATTTGATTGCGAGGTTTGTGTTAAAAATGTATGTTTATCAAATGAATGAATGAAGTAGCCGAAATCTTGCGTTATTTACATCGGGATAGGTATAGTAATCTCAATTAACCGGAACCTTGAATATGTGAAAATTGAAAGCTGACTAGGTGAGTTTTTTTTATTTTACTTATTAGAATTTCTTCCGCCGCGACGATCGATCGCTGTTTTGTCTGCGTTGCCGTAGAAGATGGACATGAATAGTAGTACATCTAAGACTTGTTATGTTGGCATGGTTTCCGACTTAGAGATCCGTCGCGTGGCTGTGGCTATGCTAAAAAACTAAAAGAAAAAGTTTTTGTGACTGAGTACTCCGCCGCATACCCAGTGTCATAATCCTGTGCACGCCGCTGCCTATGATTTCTCCAATAATAAATGGAACTGCAGTATGCAATTATCAAGAATTAAGCAGCATTCTCAGCTGCCGCAAGCTTCAACATTTTGCGCGGTTTTTATATTCCCGAGTATAATTCAATTATATATTCATATCTCACATAAAAAAATAAATAATATAAAATAATAAATGATAAATTCCTTTGCCATATTGTACTATAACATATTATAAAAACACCTGCACAAATTCAACTGACATTATTGCTACTACTAATATTATTGTTCATAGCATTGATTTCAAAACTATTGATGGGCTCTTCGGTACATTTGGAGTTTCAATAAGATGACAATGAAAATCGGGGTAAAATAAATATTAGATTACTTAATTTATTAGATTTCGTCTAAAAATTGACAACAATTATTAAACAAATTAAACTTTCAGTCATAATACAAGCAAGTATTTTCAAAATCGTTGCGTGCTACGACGAATTTCAGCAACGCTCTACTAGAGATGCACTGGAGTGCACGCACCACTTAGATTCATAGCTATTTGTCTATACACATGTTTTAAACACTTACCTTTATTTTCTGTCGATGACCCCGAAGGAGAACCCTCGCGTGATGATTTATTTTGGCTCTGAAACGTAATCATTATATTATATGTAATTTAATATAATAACTCATTTGTACCCTACAGGGGTAGGCAGAGATTATCACCACTTTCTAATCCAAACATACTTTTTCTTCATATTATGAACAAAAAACATGCTTATATAACGCAAATAAATGAAATAAAAATATAAAACAATCAAATTGTAATAGAATGTTACTAACTTGTTGTTTCCGTAATTTGGCGGAGCGTGTTTGCGGTGGATCATTGTGCGTTTGTAGATATGGGAACTGATTGTATTTCTTGCGTTTCTGAAACCAAATAGGCTTGTTGAAATAACTTTAAACACCTGAATACATTAAAAGAAAGCAATACTGGTGGTAGGTCTCTCATATGTGAGAAGCTTCCTGGGTGGGTACCACCGCAATGTCTATTTCTCCTGTCAAACAGCAGTTTAAATGCACTGTTGTGTTTCGGAATGAAGGACATTGTAGCCATAGTAACTACTGGACATATTGAGACTTAATATCTTGTGTCTCAGGATGGCGAGCGCAGTGGAATGCCAAGCATTGCTTTGGAAATCAAGGTGTTGTTTGGTTTTGCTACTGTTCATGAGCGGTCGCATCGCTTACCATCAGGCGTACGGCATGCTCGTCTCGCCATTCAATGAAATAAAAAAAAAAAAACTTAAATGCTATGCACAGATTTGGTTATTTATTTTCAAGAATTATATTTTCTTCACAGTTTAAACAAGTATATTTTCTTAATAGATTATTTTCACTTCAATTTAACACCGAATAAGTTATTATATTCTACAATTTGAGATCCACTAGGATGAAACCGTATATTTAGAATAAAAATAACTTACAGGTAACATATCAAAATTTCCATATAGAAATTCATTTCTGTTTCCATTTGCTGTGGATCTTTTGCGGCGTTCTGTTCTTTTCTTCTCAAGTAATTCTTTCTGTGATGGTGTTAGTAAGCCTATAAGCCTGAAATCCAGTTTATATTTTTAATTTCTTTGTATCCATTTGATATATAAACAAAGATATAACACATTTAGAAAATTTAAGAGAAACAGAAATTAGTTTTTGTATTTCTATAATATAAATATTAATTTTATGTTGTTATAAAAAGTATTAAGTAAGTTCCATTGATCATTTTTTAAGATCTATAAACACAGATCACTTCCAATAGATACCGCATTACGATAGTTTTGTTTTGAACCGAAAACGCCAACGAAGGGAACTGCGCGGGGGGTGGGCGGGTTGCAGCGCGGTCACGTGGACTTCACTGGAGAGATGAGGCATAAGTCGATAAATAAAAAAATGTATCGATAGTTCGATTTGCCAGTAAGTTCATGTGTTTTGATCGCTTCTATAACTTAATTACCAACTTGTTAAATGTTTGATAATATTTTTTCACCGACCTGATCTGATAAATTATACCAACCGGCAACTACAAATAAAATAGGATTAAGATTTATACTTTAGTATGTAACAGTTTTATTTCTATTATTCACCGTGTATTTTTGTATACCATAATGGCGAAATACCCAAATTAAGTGTTGATATAAAAGATCAGATAAAAATATGAAATAGTAAATAACTAAACCTCACGCCCTAAAGGGCTACAATAACTTATTCCGTTTCTTGAATTCTGACGGCGGCTGTAGTACATGTAATATCGACAAGTGACAATGAAACCCACTTGACGAACTATGAATGTTTTTGAGACGATATATACAAGGTATGTTAAAATTAGTGCAATGGCTTGTACTACTGATTCTCAATAAACTTAGTATACTAAAACTTATGATAAATACCCTCCCATTATATTTGAAAACGTATACGAAAAAAGGAAATTTAATTACACCAAAGATAAATAAAGAAATATTGTAAAAGAACCTTGTTAACAAATTTAACTATTTCAAATTACGTAAAATAACGTAATTATGGTAATTTGCAATTTTTATTTAAATCAATATATATTTTGTGACATTGTCATTTAATAAAATCAATTTACATTATTGTTTTACAATATCGATATTTCTGGGAATTATATTATAAACATGCGTCAAACACTAGAAGAACGCGTGATTTCGCCAAAAAAAGATGCCTTATTACGGTTATTGCTATGCGGAAAAGAGACGGCTGATTCTCCATCCGAACTCGACTGTTTAACATTGATACATTAACCAGTATAAATTGAGCTCGCTCGGGACCAAATTAATTTAAAGAATATTAGTTATCGATGAAAACTTATTGCGTTTTTTTAGATACTTTATTTTTTTGAGTTTTTTGCACACCATTTTATTGAACAAATCATTATTAACTGTAATATTAAGTTCCCAAAATGTAATTTTCGCTAACGTGCGACGCCATGTGCGGGTCCACTACTTGGACGACACTGATGACGCGACATTTGGCATCGGTTTATATCTATCTGATATCATATATGTGTTGGGCGCAACCGCTGCCTTGCATTAGGTATCTATTGGGAGTGATTTGTGTCTATAAAGTAACATAAGTTACTATTGTATAAGCTATTAACAATCAGTATTTATTAAAGGCAGTTTGAATTACCTCAAAAATGTCTCCTGAGAGACTGGTTCTCCCGGTTCTGGTAGTGGCGGGGGCGAAGGCGTCGGTGAGAGCTCCGCGCATCTTGACGAATCAGAATCTGATCTGTGCTCTTGCCATTCGCTATTGTGTTCGTGTTTATCACCACTGATGGTGAAAAAAAAGTATATTAAACTTACTAGCTATAAACAATAAACCATTTAATTTTGAGAAAGACTTTTTTTAAATAATATATAAAGGAATCTTAATATAGTAACCCACATGAGTCAGTTTAATGACAATTATAATTGAAATAATTTTGATACAGTTTCATACTAACAATTATTATGTAAAATTAATCTTTACTAAGAAATTGAGTTTTCAATCTATATAATAATTGATATAATACTTTGATAGCATATAATAAATAACAAAGCGATAAATAAGATGTTTGCAAGTTGATTAGCATTAAAACATCTACCCAAAACTTTTTATTAAAATAATTGTACACACAATAATTGCAAACATGATACAAAATTTAGTAATTACCTATCAAAATAATTTAAACAATAGCAAAATTTCATCACAACAAAATAAAAAGAACTTTCATTTTCGTGAAAAATATTATAATTAATTAAATACTCATACTCACATGAAAGTCTCCTTAACTTTGTTAAGTGCATTAGTAAAATTACTTCTACTATCGTGTACAGTATTTGGCAACTGAGAACAATTCCTCGTAAACTTTTCCTTGTCATCACTCTCGCTATTATTTGAATTTTCTTTTTCATTGGGAGACTTCACTTCATTTTCTGAGTCCGAAATATTTTCTTTGATTTCATCTTTTGGAATTTCCGTTTTTATATGTATTTCATTGAGAACTGACGGTTTCAGGAGTGAAACAGTTCTGTTTCTACTGCGATATTGTATTTGGTGATCCCTTAATTGCTGAGCTACATAGCGATTATCATTCTCAATGTTAATTTGTTTATTTCTAGCTTTAAGACGTTGTTGGTATAGCTCTAATTCCCTTCTTAATTTGTTTACTACTAATTTCTGGAAATAAATAGAATTTTATTTTATAAATGAATCAATAATGGGTCTGATTTCCACAGCAAAAACAGTGATCTGTTTTTAAATTACAGAATTTAAACTTTTTTTAAATCTTGGTACAAGTGCTATGTATGCTATGTAGGACTCTGCATTCAAGTTTCCCATTAAGATACAAATATATTTTGTATAAAGATGACAATTATTGTTACATAAACATTACAAATAATTTAACATTAAAGGATTATTACAACTCATTTCAGGTACATGCAATGACTTAATTTTCAGATATCATATATTTATACTTGTAATTTGAGTAGTTATATTTTCTTCTCTGTAAAATGTCTGTAATATATAATATTTTTTTAAACTGACTTAAAAAAATATTAGTAGTCATTATAATCATGGATGTTTTTATTATTAATTATTTTAAATATAAACCTTGCTAATTATTTGCTTAAGTTAAATGACAAGGATAAATATTATATAAATATGGGTATTTATAAGACCAAAAGGCATAACAAGGTGCAAAGTTACATTAATTTACAGTTACACATCTTTGCATACATCAGTCAGCTTATAATGAAAATATTTTTTCATCAATATTACTTTTGGAGGTCAAAATATGTATAAACAAACTTACTTGTGTTTGTCCTATAGCAATAATTTCTTTTTCAGCTTCTTTAACTTTTGTTTTCAGGTGGATATTCTGAAAAAATAACACAGGTACTTTATCACCACGATCTGTTATCGCACAATAAATAATAAACAAAAAATAATTAATCGCTCACGTTTTCGTCTTCTTGCAGTCGCGCGACCCAAACCTATAAATAAATCATAATTTTAAACAACTCTGAACAATATTCATAACACTCAAAACCTCTAATTATAATAGAACACGACAATCAGACCAACCTGATGAACTCGTATCGCGTTTTTCAAGTCCGATTGAGTTTTGCGAATATCTTCTTTTATTTCATTAGATACTTCCATTATTAACTCTATTCAATAACAAACTTTGCCTAAGAATGTTAAGTTTTATCATCTAATTTGTTACTTAATAAAAATTTCAAAAACGATATGTTGACCAAGAAATAACTCCAATTTTGCAAACAGTAAAAAGGAAGCGCACAATAATTGTCTTACACTTCCCGAAAGTTTAGTTCCACAAATATAATTATATAATAGTACAAAAAAATATGATTTACAATTAATATCACTTTACTTTTTATAATATTTAATTTATAATATAATAACAACTTGTCGAAATTCAGTACAAGTAAAAATTCAATGAATAGGTATTTTTATTAAGTCATGTTTACACTTTACACGACTGCACGAGTGGTTCTTTATAAAGACCCTTTACATTAGACATTAAAGATAACAGAGGCAGGATTGGCAGGACACACTAAAATCACTCCAAGTACCAAGGTATGAAGAGAAATACGTCGATGAATACATCGAGCATACCAACTAACATTTTTAGGCTGCATATTTTTCTATGTAAAACTTCATGCAAAACTGTCAGTTTGACAGATTGTATTTGAGTGCGTGCGTTTCGCTAACGGAGCATTGCGATTTGCGGTGCCCACAGCGGTGCCCTTTCTTTATCTACTTACATTCTAAATGAATTGAATCGTAGGTCGTGTGAATTAAACCCAGTATTTTCGAAAATTCCTACTGCATTAGCTCAAAGGTGCACACTTTGTTGGTAGGCAACGCCCGTCAGTAACAATAACTCAACATAGGAAGAAATGACACGCTGAAAGCAAGAGCCGCCACACAGAAACGTGAAGATAAAGTAAATTTACATTCGAAAGCATAACCTACGAAAAATGTCGGTGAAACGACAAGCTACGACAGAATTGAATCACGAAAATTGGGACAAGGAAGACTCAGAGGAACCGGAAGAAATCGGGACATTTAAAACTGCGTCTAAAGAAATTCTTGAGAAGCGCGTCATTATAACAGCGAAGCGCCGGACGCAGGGCACTAGCGATGAAGTAAGATGTTATTTATTTATGTTCAGAACGAATGGTCAATTTAAATACAGTATAAATAACATATCTTATGAGGACTTGTGTAATTAACCTTATTCATTTTATTGCTGCTTGTGCAAATATTTTCCATCTAAATAGATGTCAAAAATAACATCCTAAATTATACATATTTTACAAATATCAGCAGGAAACCTACATGTATCGGAATTCCAATAAAACAATTAACAATTGTTAATTGCAAAATCTTATTTGTTTTTAATTATTATGTTTTATCATGCGGTCAGTCATTAAAACTATAAGCAGATCAGGTGTATGTTTAAAAAAGTTAGTATAAAGATATTTTTTTATACAGAATATGTACAGTCGACTCTCGTTAATTCAAACCTGCGATAATTCGAACCTCTATAATTCAAAGTTATCACGAGTTCCCTACAAAATCTCTTTATATTTTGATCTAAATCAATACATTTTTATGCACTTGGTAATTCGAACGAAAAAAACCTTTGCTATACATATGTTTAACAAACTCAACGGCTTCCAACACTCGGCAATTCAAAGTTTTAGAGAGAAAGAGGAAAACCAGTATAACATAGTTCTTTAGAAATATTAATTAATTCAAATTATGAATACATGTATATACACGAATGTACCTCTAAAGTTTTGTCATTGTTATTGAATAGCAGTTAATAAATAATAATTGATCAACACTTAATAATTCAGTTGTATTTACTTTCTCTCACAAATTTTGAATCTTTTGATATTTCAAACACTCGATAATTCGTAGTATTTTAAGAGTCCCTCGAGTTTCGAATTAATGAGAGTCGACTGTATTATGATTTTTGATATATCCTATGTTTATCTACATAAATGTTAGTGATAGTTAAATGTTTTTATTTCAAAGGAACTCTGTTGTACTGCACTATATCAGCCGATTTAGTCCCACTGCAGGGCACAGGCCTCCTCTACAATCAAGAGTATGATTGAGAGTGCTTAAGCCTCTCCTTGTTGTGCCCATAATGAATCTAATTTAATTACTCGCAAAATGATTTAGATTTTATTAGTAAAAGGGTATAATTCTAATTGGAATATTTACTAATACACAGTCTTGTACATAGAAGCTGATTACTGCAACAGGGGTCATACTGATTAGATGTTCATTTATGGAAATATGTATATGAGTACATGTTATTCACATTCCAAATGTTCATGAATGAACTTGGAAACCTAAATTAATCACTGCAATATATATATAATATTAATACTAAGTATAAGAATTTTTGTTTTGATATGAACATTGAATTAAAACATTTTCAAAATCTTATTTTTGTTTTGTTTCAGACAAAGAAAAGCGTTTTCAGTGGATTTGGAGGTTTCAATAAAACACAGCCATCATCATTTGATTTTCTGTCTAAATTGACTAACGGCAGCAAAAATGCTACTACTGAAAATTCTGCAAAGAATGATACATCTGTATCATCTAGTCTATTTTCAAGTAAACCTGCAACAGGCTCACAGTCTGCTATTTTTGGCAGTAGTAATGCATCACCTGTAAAGTCTTCATTGGGATCTTCAACTACACCAACTACAGGCAATTTGTTCAGCTCTACTGCTGGGAAGACATCATCATCAGTTTTCCCAGCTATAAAAGCAGATTCAACTGTCAGTGATTCACCATTTAAAATGCAATCTACCACAAGTCCAGGAGGAACAACTGGAGGTGCTTCTAAATTTTCTAATACAACTACTGCCACATCTCAAGTTACATCTAACATTTTTGGTGTATCATCAACAAGTGGCACAACAACCATACCAGGGAAATCTTTGTTTGCCACCACTAACAATACTTCATCATTATTTAAAACTCAATCTACAAGTTCTCCTACAGAATCAAACACAAATGCTACTGCTAACACAAATAATTCAAAAATAAAATCAGATGACAAAAATGATGACAAAAAAATAACATATTACACTAAGTTAAAAGGTTTAAACGAATCTGTGTCAGACTGGATTAAAAAGCATGTGGAAGAAACTCCACTCTGCATATTGACACCAATATTCAAAGATTATGAAAAATATTTAAAGGAAATACAAGATGAGTATGAAAGTCCTGCTAAAGAAAACTCTAGCAAAGCATTGGCTGATAAATCTACATCCCAAAGTGTTACACCAACAGTAACTAACAACACTTCACCAGCAAAGAATATTGTATCATCTGGATCTTTTACATCTAAGACAGAGTCACCAACAGCAAAGCCAAGTATTTTTGGAACACAAAATAACAGTACTACATTTGGAGATAAACCAACAGGGTTTTCTTTTGGAAGTAACATGTCAAGCAGTACCACCACCACTACCAGCACTGCAAGTTCAGGTTTCACATTTGGAAGTAATACCCCAACCAATTCTACTGGTACCACCTCAAGCACTGGCTTCACATTTGGAAGTAATGTGTCAACCACTGTCCCAGCAACCACTGCTGCAGGCTTCTCTTTTGGCATAACATCAACATCTGTATCAACAACAACCACATCATCCCCATTCTTTACGCCAAATAAAACAACAAATGCTAATAGAGCAGCTCCATTCTCTTTTGGAATTGGAAAACCGTTCAGTTTTAGTTCAAATGTCACTCAAAAAGTAGAAAATAGTGATGCTACCAACAATGGGAATGATGCCCAGGAAGATGAAGATACCCCACCTAAAGTGGAGTTCACTCCTATAACTGAAGAAAACAGTGTATTTGACAAACGCTGCAAAATATTCCACAAGAAAGATGGTAACTTTGTGGACATGGGAGTGGGTACACTATATGTCAAGAAAATTGATGACAGTGACAAACATCAGCTACTTGTTCGTGCTCATACTACACTGGGCAATGTTTTACTAAATGTGAGACTGTCATCAGCTATACCTACACAGAGGATGGGCAAAAATAATGTAATGTTAGTTTGCATTCCTACACCTACATTCAAACCACCTCCAACACCAGTGTTGATTAGAGTAAAAACTTCTGAAGAAGCAGATGAATTACTAGAAACACTTAATAAATACAAGTCATAATTAAAACAATGATCAAAAAGGCCACAAATTTTGCCTGCATAGTATTGTAAATGATTTTTTTCTCAATGTAATTTCAGCAGTAATATATGTATTACCAGGGAAATATGGATTTTATTGACATACATATGTGAGACATAAATATAATATGATATTTAATCTCCAAAAAAACTTGTTAATTTTACCTATTGAAACAATGTATCATGCTTGATTTTTTAAGTCAAACCACTTTAAGTATGTATTTATTATGCACATAGATATTGCCGAAACTTGTCTAATGTGGGTTTTGATTGGGTGATCAAAGCTAGCCTAGTAATAAGGACACTACAAGTCTAGTTATACTTTATTTTGCTAAAATGTATGTAGATGGTAGACACTGGCACGTATATAACGATTTGTAATAGTAAGTAGGTCTGAAAGTATAAAATAATGGTAATAAACATAATACATAACAATAACATAAACTTTAGTGCGATAATTTATGTTCCAACAATATTTAAGAAGCATGTAGGGAAGACATTGTAAAAGCAAACCCAAAAATAAATAAAATTGTTTTAATTTACTATGTTACAATAGTATTGTTACAAGTAGCACTCCCTTTAGCACTTGGTATATTAAAACAACCAATTTTTGACCTGATTTAACTAGTTAACAGTGTGTTTAATATACAAATTATACATTGTCTATAATAAATCAATTTTGAAAATTGCAAATAATTCTTTTAAGTTATACATAGATATATCAGAATAAATCATTTTTATTTATACTTTATTGCATTAATAAATTCTTCATGCAACTTATTATCTAAATCTATAATTTAGTGTTCTTCATGTACTGCTACTATAACTTGTTGACATTTGGCCCAAACCCATCTGGATCCTATGCATGTGAATTTCAATATTATTCTGAAATAATTTCTGATATTGAGGTTGAAGCTTCATTTTTATTTGCTCCATTGTTCCTTGCAGAACACTTAGTTCATATGCATTTTGATCTGAATCTGATAAACTTTTTACTTGAAGCATAAGAGCAGTAAGATCAGTTATAAGATCTATTAATGAAGCATCTTTTACAGAACCGTTATTATTTTTATCAACAAGTATTGCAGCTTCTTCACGGCATTTTTCTCTTAGACGTGATGGTGCTAACATTGCAGCTAAGCAAGGGCCAGGGGCTATCTGTTGGCAATATTGTTGTATTTCATTAATAAAGTCTTGCAAATCCATATTGATTTTCTCCAAGTCAATCACAACTGCCGCATATTTCCTTTCAAAATCTTCAGGCATTTTTTGACCATATGATTTCTTTTTCTCTGCTTCACAATTGTATTCATATATTTTATTTATTTTTCCTCTCTTAGCATTTAAGATTTTCCTCAATTTCACAATAAGTTCCAGGAAAGCGACTGGATAACTTCCTATTGTTGCATCCATATGTTTGGCAATGTCTGAACAACCTATTAGAGGATCTCCTTGAGAGTTACTATTGGAAGGTTCATATAAATTTAAAATTTCTTGCATTACATATCTAGGTCTGAATTTACGCGATATACTAGCTAAGCTTATAGTGTCGGGAGGTTCATTGGATAAAACTTCATAATCTGGAACAGAATGTGTGCCTAATTTTGGCCTTTCAAATGTTATTCGATAAGTATTATTTGAGGTATCAACAGCATCAATACATCCTGTGAACAAGCCATCTTGAGGTTTACGTAACCTTGCTGTAACTTTTGTACCAACAACCAACTGCATTGGAATTTCGTTTGGCAAATCTTTTGCATAAATGTCAGCACATTTTCTTTGTTGTACATATCTTATCATTTTCCTTTTTCTCTCCAATTCTCTACACTCTTCAGCAAAAAAAGCTTGTGAACACCTACGAGGTTTACCCATCATTCTGCGGATTTTAGTCCATTGCGTCTGAGTTAATTTCCGATTGGTCAATTGTGGAAATGACTCTTTGAGGCAAATCATAAAATCATTTTCCCCATCAAACAATGCCTTATCAATGTTGCTGTAAAAATACTCAAAACATACCCATTTGTGAGCTTTGGGTAATTTTAGCAAATTTCTCAATCTCATTCCTATCCTGTGGCCTGATTTAGCATCTGGAGATTGGTTTAGTATTGTATCGGGTTTCTCATCAAATCTCTCATTACTTCTGTGAACTTTTACAGGTGATTTCTGTTTCTTAGCACTTGCAGGTTTACTTGGTGTTTTTGCTAATATCTTTGGAGTCCTCCTTGGTGATTGTCTTGGAGGTGAAGTATTCACAAAGTCATCCACAAAGATAAATCTATTTTTTTTTCTAATTCGAGCTGGCATACCCCTAGCATTCAATTTTTGCATGGGTTCACTAGGCGCTGGCTTTGGCGGCAACTTAGTTCCCACACGATGTAGACCAAGTGCGGCAGGACCGAAAGCCGGTGGCTCTTCATCTTCGTCAGGGAAATCCATATCCATTGGCTCATCTTTAATTTTATATTGGGACCTTGGCGGAGTATTTTCGCCATCATTATCTCCTAAAAAAACAAAGATCAATTTGTATAATGTTGAACACAATATTTCTTACTATGTAACGATTTGCCTTATTGTGCATAAATACTTTTGCAAAGTAGTTTGCTTTAGAAAATTCAAAATTTTGACTAGATACTGGGTGTCAATTCACTGGCAAATTTAAATTTTTTCAAATTTTGAATCTAGCGAACCCAATTAAAATTCAAAATTGTGAACCAGAACATGAAACTACAGCGTTCTGAAAAATACCACAAAGTAATAATCCTGTAAATTATTGAGAGACAGTATGTTTGGAAGTGCCAATTCTATTAAAAACGCGTAAATAATTATAAACAAACTTACTTTCTGATTTATCCGCCATGTTGATGTCGTAAATTTTGATTCAAGTAAAGACGAAGCGCCAATATGAAACGTTCGGATATGTAATCAAACAGAGGTATCCGTATATTTTTTGCTATTTGAATACACTCGATTGGAACAACTTTGTTCCAGTCCGTGATATAATTTTTGCGCCAGACCTTCAATACTCCGTCATACTAATTATTCATTAAAAACATTTTATTTATACCTATTTTATCTATTTGTCATATTTCTTCAATCTTTATGTGTGTTCTTCATTATGATGAACGCAGGGCCGGCGTTAGGGTAGGGCGCGCACGGGCGACCGACGTTTGTTAGGCAAGTCTCACTTATTTGAAATACTTAAATCTAGATACAAAATCTGTCAGAATGAAATCCACTTTTCGGTTGGAGCTGGTTGGAGCACTGCTGTTAATTTCACCAGGAATCCTAAATAATAGCATATGCTACAAATCAAGTTACATATTTTTGCGACTACTAATTTCAGTAACGCTCCACTGGATATACACTGTAGCGTCATCCGTACCACTTACGTCGGAACTTTTGCATGTCGCGATTCTCCATGAATCACGCTGGAATAGTGGCAAGTCTCGGGATATCAGGCAGGGTTACCAGCTGATTTACATTGGATCTTCTACTGGCCGGAACAGGATTGCCGTAGTGTCGTCGTCTAGCGTCCGAGAGCGCGTAAATTATAGATATGGAGCGACCGTCTTGTGCGGGTTATAGTAATGATTGAGAGAGTTTATTTATTTATTAAATGTACAATGCAAACTTACAGCATAATGTGCCAACACGTTTACATTAAATGAGCTTAGTACTATTCTTAACACAAATAATTTTAGACATATAAATTGAAATATGTACCAGTAACACATTATAAAGTAAATATAAAGAAATACAAATAATAACACTTAAATAATACTATTTAAAAAAGCTTGAGCAATTTAAGAGACGACAATAAAAAGTTGTTGCTAAGTTGATCAGCGCTTACGCCCCGCAGGTAAGTCGCCTCTCATAACAAGCAGGCGATATTGTGGTAGAATGCTGACACCCCTTAAACACTGAGAGGGGACGCCAAGTAAGCCACTGTCATTTACCCGACGCCTCTTTCTCGGTTGTCGGCAGCAGACGAGATCGTTCCGCTCATGATCCCGCTCCCTGCTCTCCTTCTCCGGCGATCATGGTCTGCCATGACCTCGTACTTTCGACCATGGAAGGAATTACGGCTGAGAGCGAGAGGTCCACTCCGGCGGCTGCGTGAACAGCTGCACACTCCTCTTCCAATGCATCCAACTCGTCTTTCCACGGTTTGGAAGAATATTTGGAGATGAAATATTGAAATAAACTCATTTGCAAAATAAACGGGCACCTAAGCAATGAACCATTTCAAATGTTACTATTGGTTTGTTTGATAATTATAGGTAGTTTACTTTCACAATTTTGTAAATTAATAAGCAAATAATCGTTTTAATGCTAAAGTTCACTAGTAGTGTATGCTCGCTAGTAGTGCATATGCTCGTGAAGTAAAAGTTAACAAAGATTTTTGTTTGTTTTTTCTTTAATAAAGTAAAAGCAGATAAATGTTTAGTATCGAGTGTGACCCCCTCTAGCTGAAATCACAGCTTGAATTCGTCTGGGTATGCTAGCGAGGATATCCCGGATACTTGCTTGCGGAATACGTTCCCACTCCGCGGTAATCACATTCTTCAGCTCTCTGATGGTCTGCGGAGCCGGTTGTACTGATCTCACGCGTCGTTTCAGAACGTCCCAGACATGCTCTATAGGATTGAGCCTGGTTCTGGAAGAAAACCACGTACCCAACCACGGGATGATCGTTTTCTTGTGAGTCGCGCATTGAGAAATCGCAAGTCTTGGTATGTGGACCTTAAGAACAACCTCGAAGAAGTAAGAAATGTGCATATTAGTCTATGGACGGTCAGGATAAGGCTTCTCGCGGCCAATATACGCAGTCATCGCCCGGCCCGTGGCCCTAAGTAAAAGCAGATAAGCTTTTACTTTATTAAAGAAAAAACAAACAAAAATCTTTGTTAACTTTTACTTCACGAGCATATGCACTACTAGCGAGCATACACTACTAGTGAACTTTAGCATTAAAACGATTATTTACTTATTAATTTACAAATTTGTGAAAGTAAAACTACCTATAATTATCAAACAAACCAATACTAACATTTGAAATGGTTCATTGCTTAGGTGCCCGTTTTTTTTGCAAATGAGTTTATTTAAACTGAATTAATAAATTTATTCTTTGATATTGAAATTTTAAATCACCATATCATTGGCTCTATCACACTTAATTTATAACAATCACATCCAACATCACACATACCACACATTCTAGTTTGAACAAAACCTTTGGAACGCAAACCCTGATCTTACAAAATATGGCGCGCGACTTTCTACGGAATACTGGAAATCAATTAAAATATTGAATTGTTTTGATATATTCTCAATTATCAAATGGCACCTAATTATTCTTTATGATATGTTTTCTCTCTCTAATACTTTATTTATCATTTTTTCATAGAATTAACACAGAAATATTTAATGAAAACCGACAAACAATGATCGTGATTTACTTTCGTGTCTAAAAAACTTCGAATCACGCGTCGAATATGGCTTATTTTTAGATTATAATTGATAATTATTAATGTAAAGGTATCTTTTAATAAACTATATAAGCACAATAAGAGAGTTAAAAATCAATATTTACATTTTTAAAAACTCCCGCGCACCACTCGTTGTTCTCTAACAACACACTAGTTTGCCTGTTTTTTTTTAAATATGCCTAAATATGCCTATTGCTAATGTCTTTTTGACCAATGTTACATTAAAGGTACTTTATTCAAGCATTATATACAGGGAGCGCAAAAAAATGGCGCACTTGCTCAGTCGGGTACAAGGGCATAATATTAATATCGTAATAAAAAAATAATATTTGGAAAATACCTATCCGTTTTGAAGTTATGACCGTTTAAAGTTTTCAGTTTAATCACCACTTTTTCGCATAAAACCAGTTGGAATAGATGAAGAACAAAATTTAAACACATACGTATTTTTTCGTTTCGTCATTAATTGAACGGTTAACGAAATATACCACGAAAACCATTTTTAACAGCATCAAAACTTTCTTAGACATTGCTTTAACCGTTGTTTACACATGGGTAAGGTCATGAACTCTTAGCTGCTTAGATTATATACTCGTCTAGATTGAGCAATGTCAACAAACGATGCGCTAAAAGTGTCCTCACTTTCGTTGATATGTGTGAGTACGGGTCGTGTAATTATTGTAATCCAACTGTCAAGGTGTGTGTGTTTAGGGATGCCTACTCCAGATTATTAACTTAACTTTTCCCCATTATTTGATATACAAAATAGGTTAAATAAAATATTTTTTTCTTTATTTAAAGTAATCATACTATTAATTATATTTATAACGCATTTTAGTAAAAACAATAAAGATCTAAACCCATCTCCTAGTGTTTGTTTCCGAATAGAATTAACTCTTTGGATTTATTGCCTGGGCATAAATACAGAAATCAGATAACATCTGATTTCTGTATTTATGTAAAATATAAATCATCATAAGTAAAATGTTCGGAACACAACTGAAGTCATGTGAGGCTACGAATGGTCTTCTTTTCGTTTCCGCTGTGTAATGTCTCTCCAGCAATTTGCTAGTACGGAATCCGTAGGACGTCTAAAAATATTATTAGGACCTTGAATAAGTTCTCGCTGTTTCTTCAAAGATGACAATAGCAGTACCCCGTTTATGAAATTTTGAATAGTACATGCAAGGCAAAGAATTAATAAAATTACTATGAAGTGCATGTCGTCGTGGGTTTCATTAATATCGTGTAGGTAAGTTTTATTTACTCATTCAATAAATAATGCCATTCTTCTTGTTGTTATTCTGATCGAAATATTATGTAATGATATTTGTGTTTTATAGTTTCTCCCAGAGTTTCAACAAATTTTCCTAGTAATAAATTGACAACACTGGCCAATGAAACTCATCTTCAAAATAATGAATTAAAAGTTCATGTTTTCTTCAAATAATAGTGGTTTAACAATAATGTTACCGATAGAAAGTGATACTGGTATTATTATACAGTTTTCCCACACAATTGCGATACAATTCGACAGCACAAACCGGCATAATTAATTATTTTTCGGGAGCACGTTATCCATATGTAGTTCAAATGACACTGACGTACGTGAGAAGCGAGTCTACCAAATTTGGTAGACTTTTTTTGAGCCGCGCAGTGAGGTGTGATATGTCATCTAGACGAGTATATAATCTAAGTCTTAGCTGTATAATTTATCCTTCTCTAACTTCAAAAAAGGATATTTTTTGTTTCATTTCAAATAAATCAATCAGTTAAACAGGGACGTACTCAGATTTAAGCGTCAATAAATTAACAACATAATAACTTTAGGTGCAGTTGCATCGTGTATGGATTGACTATTATTTTGTTTGTCATTATTTTCCTTAGTGTCACAAATCCGAACTGAAAGACACCAAGAAATCACAGTGGTCATCGCTTAAATCATGTAAGATTGCGAATTTAATTCTAATTAGAAAAGTTTTCGTAATACCTACATAACATTTAAATTATCTAAATTATTAATATTCATTGTAAAAATAATCTGATGACACTGATAAATAAAAAATAATATTTTTAAAATGATGGCACAATTCGGCCCTATTAGTCAAAGGAAGCCGCCGGTCATAGTGTACTTCGTCGGATCCAACGCGGCTCGATTATTCTTCCTTTGAGGTTGCCGCCGCCCTTTGTGAGCGCGAGCCGAAAGGCGGCAATGTCTTTGTCGGTAACTTTTAGCATTTTGCAAAAGAAGACCGACATCTTGAGGTGTGTTCACACTACACACTTGATATAACTTAATTTGATTAAGTACCTATTCCGATATAAAAGTTACGTTAAAAAAAAGATCTTATTGGACTGATAGAATGGTCCTTACTTGCTCAAGAGCTTATAATATTATTTAAATATGTCATCAACCGATCCAGTCAGTTACAAATTGCCTATTTAATTTTGCTTATTATTGTATTTAACATTACTTTAATGTGTTTTGAAAATAATGTTACTTTAAAGTAATAAAATTTCTTCTAAATTCTTATACCTAGAGAAATGTCGTCTACCATTACAGCATAGAATTTACATATGAGACTTCTGTGAGATAAAATTAGTGAAATCAATAAACACTAACCACTAATTTACTGCACTGGAGACCCCGTGCCCTGCAGTGGCACGTATATGAGCTGATACAGTACTAATACTAATTGTTCACTTGAATTATTATGAACTCAAATAGGAAAGCTTTGTATCTAATGTGAACAGGCCTTTATCTTTCAAAAATCAAAATAATAATTTATTTTTTATTAGTTGGATTCGGATTGCGATCGCGTGTGCATGTATTAGTCGTGTGCATATTATTGTAAATTCGTTTTCAGTTATTTTGAGTAAATTTTATTAATTTCGCTATGCTTTGAACATTACCCAATTTGATAGCTTTTGATGTAACTTGTGTTATGTGAAATGTAAAAGAAAAAGTGATTTGTGCTACCAAACTGTGACAGTGTTTTCGTGCGGGTTTTGGCGGATCCTGCGCTTCCATCCTTGCCTATCAAGGCCATTACGGTTTACATTACAAGGTCAGTTAACTATTTTAGTGGTCATTAATGACAACTAACCAGACCATATGAGTCACCGACGGCCTCCGTGGAACAGTTGGTAAGAACTGCCTGTGAAATGAGAGACCGCGGGTTTGGTTTCTGCCCCGAGACAAATAATTTCCATGAACCATAATTATTTTTCTAATCCTCGCGACACAAGATTTGTATCTTAGTGTGGGGTTAGTACCCATGTATGTGACTGTTGATAGTATTAATTTAATATCCTTTTTATGTACCCTGAACGTTATGTACACAATCGCACGACTTATAAGTAAATAATGAGCTATGCTTATTTATTGTTGAGTGTCTACGGTTCAGTTGTAAGGTTCAATCACTTTAGCGTAATGTGTTAAGGGTTAACATATGTAAGGCTAGTTTTTTTTTTCTCGGCATCTTTCTTAATATTCGCTAGCGCCATGCAAATCCGTATTAATTAAGATGCCTTCACCATATACTATAATGTATATTAGCAGGTGCGCCGTTTTCTTGTCCACCCTGTATATATGTTTTCATAACGCTTTTTGTAATATATTTTGAGTTTAGAACGCTTTTTCATTACTAGTGTATTTTTTCTATAAAAATGACAGCTTACGTCAAAATTGGAGGTCGGGACGTTTGAGTATTTTAAAAATTGACATTTGTCCGTTGACAGGTGGACGTGCAAGTCATTGGTACGGAAAATGCTGACCAAAAAAGTGTAATTGGCCGCCATTTTAAATCCCATTCTTTATTTGTTCCGATAGTAGTTAAAAGTAAACAGATGAATTGATTACCTTCACCCACCTTCACCTCTTGGGCCCATTTGCACTAACTTTGACGATAACTTTAACTTTGACAATGTCAACGCCATACATTTGAGACATATTCATGGATGTAGTATATAAACAGGATTGCGCACGAAGAATATGGTGTCATCCTGAAATAAGACATGTGCATGTAGCATAAGGTTTAATCTACTATGGTAAATGACATGGAAGAAGGCCGAAACCGAGTGAGACAGTATGAGGGGGTTTTATCCTTTTTCATTTGCAAGCCAGACCAAAAAAAATATTTTATCTAGTAGATTATTTTACATTCGCGAAAATGTAATTAGTTCGATAAAAAAATAAACACAGAATATCTATAGTAACATATAGAAAAATATTATTATTTAACTTTATTTACGGGCCCATAAACGAATTCATGGCATTACAATGGAAGGTTAAATGCATGATAGGAGAATTTGTAATGATAACTCTGGCCACTTGATAATAAAAATAAAATATGTCATGGCTTATACGAAATGTCACAGATGTACAATTTCAAATTATTTTCGATATTTATTAACGGAAATTGGTTAAAAAGTGTTGCAAAATGATTTGTATAAGTGAATAATATAGTGGTTGTTGTATATCGATTCAAAAGTGAGTGGTTTCATGAGATTTACCATTTTTGTTTACAAACATTCGCTACGGTGACCATAATAGAACCCGCCTTAGAACTTTTCTGATCGACAATTCAAAGTTCAGATGAATTATTGAATAACTTTTAATCTGCTTGAATATTAAAAGCAGTTCTTTTTTCTTTACAATTTTATTATTAAAGTAATGTTTAATTTATACACGTTAATTTGCATCCTACTATGTTTTAAGTGAAAATAAACATGATAAAAGTTTTTCTAATACAATTGATCATGAATTAAGTATGATTAAAAAATATTTATTTCTTGCGATAGTTTTTATTTACTGAGTGATGTAAGATTTCGACACGAACGTATTACACTAACTGGTCCACTGTCTGCTACATTTTCACGCCTAAGCCACTGAACCGATTTTGATAGAATTTGATACAGAGATAGATTAGACCTTGGGTAAGGGCAAAAGGTTACCTTTTATTATATAGACAACGCTTGAAGGGGTTGAACAAAGAGATGGCAGTATGTATGGAAAAATCTAAACTGTTGAAGTTACAGATGTCAAACTTTACTCATTTATGAAAAAAAATAACTGCACACTTTATGTTCTTAAAGTTAACCATAAAGGGGTTGAAATGTTACATAAAAATTTAAGCCGTTACAGTTATGGAAACCTTATTCCAAATGAAAAATAATGGCGTGAATAATATTAGAAAAATAGTATTATGGGGTCGAAATAAGGGATGAAATATTATACATAAAATCAAAAAATTTTTTTGTTGTAAATATCACTAATAAAATGGCAGAAAGGAAGAAACTCTTTTGTTATTGATCCGATTGGTCTGAAATTCGAAATTTAAACCTCCCCTTTAAATTGAGATTCAGAATTATAGTTATCGCCGCCATTTTGAACTTTGTTAATGATTCGATTAAGATATTTGTTAGGTATGAGATGGTAGGACAACTACGTTGCCGTTAGGTTTTACAAGATTAGGTATGAATAATAACGTGTATACTGGTATTAAGTAGGTCAGCGATGCTCCTAGCTAGTGGTCCTGGCCTGTCCTAAAATAGGTGCTACGAGTATACGACCTCGGCCCCCGAACTACTGCAATCACTACCAACTTTCCCCTCCGTGGCTGTAGTATCCATCTCTATATTCCATACTTTCCTTTCCAACAACATCTTCTAGCCGCAAACTCTATTTCCTTTCCCCAGTTGAAGACGGACAGCAGCGTCATCAACGCGAACCCTCCTGCGCTCGCGAACCCGCCTGCCAAGCGTGGTTAGTATTGGCATAAACAATAAAAAAGCCTAATAGTTGTTAACCAGGACCAGGACTCCAGTCCCGGCAGCCCCGCTATTCCTGGTTATGGTAGCGGCCACGGTAACGGCGGGGCAGAGGGTGGTAAGAATCTCTGGGTCGACCCCAGCTACCACCCCCGACGACGACTGGCACTGATAACACACAACATACGCACTTTGTGAACAGACGAGAAGATTGTTAACTGAATGATTTTGAACTTTTTTGCTAGGTCCTAATAGTCCAATATTTTGGTTTAGTCAAATATTTTTTTACACGGTTTGACAACATCACGTTTGTTACCTCAAAAACAAAATGCTTTATTCGACTTTATATTAGCCAATTTGATTAAAATTCCTGTATATCCCAAAAAAATATGGTCACCCTATAGGAACGGGACACACCCCCCCTTCCTACACCTCTCGCTCGGCTCGTTTTTCCGATGACAGTGCGCAGTCCTGTTTATATACTACGTCCATGGACATATTTGACATTGCTAATGTATTTAGGATTGACATATTGAAAGTTATAATTTTAGTCATCGTTGGTTTGAGCAATTGGGGCTTAGGCCTTGATATTGACGGTTTTATACTGTTACACATATTATGTTCATATGAAATGAAAGTTTAACATCTAAAGCTCAGCGTCGAGAATCCAACAGCGCTTGATAAAATGCGTCGCGTTTCAAAATCTCCTTCGTGTGAACTAACTAATAGATTTGCATTTGTTTCATTGCAACATTTATATAACGGGCGTTGAAATAGCACTCGTGCGAATAGGTCCTTAGAATTGCACTTGAATAAATAAATAACATTCACATACATAGTCCTGACCCCACACTAAGATCGAGTCTTGTGTCGTGGGTATCAGGAACTACGAGAGACTTTTCGGTCTCACAAACACCCAGACCCGAAAGAAATATTTGTGGGCCGCTTCAACATCTCTTTCGCTGCGGGGATCAAACCCGCGGTCGCTCGATTCACTGGCGGCGTTTAACCTCCTGCGCCACGGAGGCTGTCAAATTAGAGGTACCATTTTGGATTTGTGGATATATACCATAGTGGGTACCATTCGCATAAGTAGGAACTATCCGAACATATTTGAGCAAGGAATTAAAAAATATAATCATTGATAAATCGAGAATATCACTTTTTAGATGCTTACGAATGGTGACATTATACTTCATTAATCTGTGGGTGACATTGACAAGTGACATATGACGTAAAACACTTTCTCCCCGCACACCGCAGCAGGTAGATTTTTGTATGAAAATGAGAAGTTTTAAAACTTGATGTTCAATCATATTTCATCATTTAGTGCCTGTGTAATATACGAAAATGAAGTGCAACACATTTTATTTGTTAGCTCTGGTCTTTCTATTTGTGTTAGACAACGCTAATTGTAAGTTTACACATTTTTACGTATATGTTTGGCCAAGGTGAAGTGAGAGTTGTTCAACAATAGTTGTTATGCCATTCATTACATGTATCGTCACTTGTTGGAGTGCTTCACTAAAGAAAATATATCATCTTTCCAATTATTTTCATAATAAATGATTTTTCTGGATAGTGCATACCGACCAAATGTGAAAATCTAAGTACTTAATATAATTTCAGTGATGGTGTGTGTTTTAAATTTTATACCTGATAAACAAAAATATGTGAATAAGCATGTAAACTGGTTTATTTCAGGTTTGAACAAAAGATGCATCGGCTGTAGATCTCGTGGGGAGCTTGGTTCTTGTGGAGACCCTTTTCCATTTAATGTTACAGAGCCAGAGGCAGAATATGGGATTCATGTCATTGCCTGCCCCTCTGGTTGGTGCGGGAAATTGATTCAGGGCACAACAGGAACATTCAGAAATGATGGTATGTAGGCAGTAATAATTTTATTTTTACTTTATCTTGTTGAGTGATATTACTTAATACTCATAAAGAGTTGAAAAGGATTTTTGGTATAATAAAATATTGTACAACTATACCTGTATGCTATATTCTTAATTAAGCTATGTAATCATAGTTAATAATCTCTTTTTTGGATGTTGTTTCATAGAGGTTTCCATAATCTATTTATGAGTTTATATAATCTAAGCAAGAAAGCATGTCCCAAAAATGGAAGATGTCAGGCTGGTATCTGGTAAAATATAATAAGTGGTAGACAAGTTATGTTTCATTGACATCCTTTTATATTGTGTATTATAGGTTGATTAAGACTACTCATGCAAACAGACAATCCCCTTTATTAATATTAGTTTATAAGAAGTGTAGTTTGAGAGATTTTTTGTAAAAATATATTTTAATAATAGGATAGGAACAAAATTGTAATTCTGTCACATCCATATTTTAATACTAACAGAAGATCTCAAAGATAATCTAGAAATATTTAAATCATGTTTAAAAAATCTATAACTTGGAATTTTAATAAATAAGTACATCAAAACATCATACATGCTCATTATATTTTAAAATTGATTAATATTTTTTCAGATTATGGTGCTGTAACAGAAAGAATGTGTCTTCAAAGACCACCAAGTGATTACGAAGAGAGGTGTGCATACACCATGTGGAACCGCAAAAAAGTTTACATGTGCTTCTGTAACGGAGATCTTTGCAACTCTTCAGTGACAAACACTGCATTCCCATTAACAATATTAAGTTTACTAGCTCTGTATAAATATATTGCTTGATGAAAAGTACATTGGGCATAAAAGGGCAACCAAGGTAAATATTATGAATAGATGCTTGTAGGAAATTCAAATTTGAAATTTGTGAGAATGCCTTACATTTATAAAAATAATCAACAAACACTTGCAGATGTTTCTAGGCGTTTAACTTTATGGACTAAATTATACAGGAATTTGTTATTCATCTTATTATGTCTATCTACTAGTATTAAGTTACCAATTTTATGTATCCGTCCACAAATGGTATAAAGATCTGTAATATTAGTGTATGTATTGTATAATATGGTAGTGTTAAGATAATATAAACATTCCACTTTATTGTTGGTTCTATACAAACTACATACTTAAATATTTTTAAAAGCAAACATTGAGTGCTGCATAGTTTTTACTATGTGTAATATACTAATATAATATATGTCAAATTACCTGCAGGGTATTGATTTTCTATTGTGTTCATATTTTGATATTCTATATGGCTTATAAAATAATGTGTTCTTCCTTCTATCTGTGATAATTTTCCTCTGAATGAAAGAATGACCTTATCTTCATGGAAATTAAACATAAAAGTGACATTCTTTGTCGTGTACTTTAATACAATTATTGTGACAAGTGATATCTGCATAATTCTATATTACCTGTGGAACTTGTTCTGTATTATTATGAATTTTTTTTTTTATTAATACAGGTGTATACATTTCGTTATGTAGTGGCCTTTTAGAATTTCAATAATGCCCAGAAAAAATAATGGATAGCACTGTATTTTAGTTAAAATTTTTGATAATACCTAAAAAAAATGTGTTCAAAGGAAATGCTTCATAATAATACTCATTTTTTAAATTTATTGATGTTTTAGTATTAAAGTATAACTACATTGGTGGTTAAACATAATGATTGCTCAAGTACTTTTCTCTTTTATCACTTTAATTAAACATTTCGAATGAGGCGAGTTCATAGTTGCTAATGACCAGAGCAGTTATCATTAGTGTTGAGAAATGTCATTTCACTACATTCATTTTTTGTCAATGATAATATTATTGTTACCAATATATGTGCAATTGAAGACAAGCTGTGTATTTACATCGAAATAGTATATTTAACATGTGTCAAACAATTACGATCTGGTGATATGTATATAGTGTAGCTGTTGTTAAATTTACATGAATTTGTTAATTATATTAGATGAATATTTTTGTACTTATGATGTATATTTGGATGTAATGTCTATTCCATATTTATTCTAAGCATTGCATATGCTTCTAAAAGCAATTTACAAATGTAAGAATCTAAGAATAAATTTGTGAAACATTATTGAACAATGTAAGAATAAATTAAACTAAAGTATTTATTATACATTTTATTATCTTTATAATCGTAATGACTCCTGAATATTTTATAGATAATTGTATACAAATATATGATCACAATCTATCAATTGTTTTAATTGTCGTTGGAGATGGCTATGGTCGGCTGTACGGCCAAGTGTGACGTATGCTGCCAACTATATGTGGTTTTAGGCCATTCTGTAAACGTAGTTTTTGGTTGGCTAGCAAAGACGGGATATGAGGTATTTCGTGGAAGTATAGATTGCCGTGTTGTTTAGCTTTGTGTACTGCCGCGATAGCTTCGGTACCCTCCAGTAGATATGGATCCATTACTTTAGAGTCTGAAAAGGAAGCATTGTTTGTAAATGTTATTACATTATTAGTTGTCAGACGCTGGACAGTATTCAGTCCACGTTAATATTGATTAGGCGATAAGTCAAACAATAGCCAGTAAAAGAGCCGAAGGATTCTTCCAGCTATCTATCTGAGATATCCATGGATTCAGCAACATGATATTCGACTAGGTTATCTATGATTGGCTGCTGGTTTGACTCAGACCTGCTTCTTTCCACACAATGCCATTCTATAATTTAAAAGCAGTCGATAATCAACAAAGAATAGACACATATCTTCTAAGAGTTGGTAATGTGTCCTGGTTTTAATCCGATGTCCATATAGACTACAAGCCCGTGGCAAAAAGTGATGGGTCAAATGAACCACGAGGAGACCTATTTAGTAAGATACAGGCGCTTAAAATAATAATATTTAGCACTATGCCGTCACTTGTAAGCTGTCCGTCTGGATGAGATGAGACTTCAAAAGTACAGGGAGAGGGTGTATATTTTGGTCATATATTTTTGTACGGCATTTCTACCATCGATAGATCCATTAAAAATAATAAGAAAACACGTAGTGCCGTACAAAAATAGTGCGCCACAAATTCAGCAGAACGTTAGATATTCCGGAAATTTTCTTGGTAAATTTGGTCATTTGATTTTATACGGCATCGTTTCCATACAATTTCAATACCTCTTCTAATCCATTATTCCGCAACGCCGCGCCGTACAAAAACTATGCGACAAGGGAAAAAAATCGGCGGTTGCAACCCACTCCCCTTCAGTGGTCCGGGAGGTGATTTGAAAAAGTACGGCATCGGTTTCATAACATTATGTAGCACTCAAAAGAACTATTTAAAAACATGCCGTCAAAAAATATAGTTCATTTGAATGTATAAAATCAATAATATCTAAATTTATGATAAATCTAACCCTGAAAGCTGTAAGGTCATTTGATCCTGTACGGCAACTACTTTTTTAACATTATATTGCTAAATACAATTGTTATATAACATTGCCATTCAATAAAAAATGTTCTAAAAGAAATTGAGAGGAAAACAAAATACGACTTTTTTCATATTACTTGTAAAGTTTAAACTATCGTAGGTTAATGAAATACAGCAACTTTCTGAATATTATTGTTGTTTTAAATAGAACCTAGGTAAATGAATCGAGAAAAAATGATGCCGTACATTTTAATGTAGATCATAACTTTTTGCTGACTAAAATGACACTACCATTTCAGGGTTAACTTTATGGTCATCTGATACTGTACGGCATTAACATATTATCGAAGAGAACAAGTGTTAATATGTATTAATCATTATGCCGTCTATTTAAAGCGAAACTGAGGGTATATTATATCCAAAAATTTAAAACTATCGATCTCAGTATTCATATTCTTGAATAATTTTCGATAATTTGATTTAATTTTGTACTTTATACATGGACATATATTTTTTTATATTTTTGTAGTCTAAGCGACTTCAGACACAATGCAACAGAAAAAGTTGCAAAAAAAGCGTAAATTTTTTTTTTGTTATTTTTTTTCTATGGCCATATTTGGGTGGTAAATACTTTTTTTCCTAAAATAATAGTGTATACCCTTTTATTTATAAATACTCTAAGGTATAAAAGAGTTTAAATTATTATTTTAGCAAAAACTATGGATTTACCACCCAAAAATGACGATATTTAAAAAATCATAAAAAATAATTGTCGCGTTTCTATGCGAAATTTTTAATTGTATTGTGTTAGTAGCCACTAAAACTACCACCCGGCTTCGTTTTCGGTAGCAGTCTTGAGATACCCGGTATATACAAAAATGAAAAACAAATAGGAACCGTCAACTACCCTAACTTTGATATTTATGCCTTTTAACGGGAAATAAAGTCTAAAATATGATCGATTTTTATGATATTTACACATATTATCGTAAAAGTCGCGGGTTCGAATCCCATAGCACACCTCTGCTTTTTCGGAGTCATGTGTGTATTGATAGTCAATCACCACGCACTAAAACGGTGAAGGAAAACATCACGAAGAAACCTGCATACTATAGCGATTTATAAGAATTTCTATGGTATGTAAATCTTCCAAGACACTAAGCCAGCGTGGTTGACTATATGGCCTAATCACTCTCAATCATTCTCTTGATTGTGGAGGAGGCCCGTGCCCTGCCGGGGGACGGAATATGGGCTGATACCGATAATAAAAAATCCCAAAGAATGTTGTAATTTTTAAATATTTTACTCCCTTTTTTTTGTACATATATAGTTATCGAAATTTTTTAAAGTTAGACAAATTCATGATCTCATTTCTGTGACATTCTAAAATGTACTTTTTTATCAAGGTAATACGACACAATTTGCGTGATATATTTTGTGAGAATTTGAGGAGGTGAAATTTGCTAGGCAATGTCTGGACACCATATTGCACAATTTCAATAAATAATAATAAATTATTAGGGTGGTCTCCTTAGTGACACAAAACAATGAAACAAAATATGTAACATCTTATTTCTTTTCCAAAGTATGTATAATAAAATATTAAAAAAAGCAACTAATGTAGGTAGTGAACAAATAAAATATTCTTAAAATTATAGCAATAGTACGAGTACCAACACGTACTAGGTCAGCATAGTGGACTATACGGCCTAATCACTCTCAATCGCACTCTAGATTCTACAATCGAGTTTACGATTACAGGGCACGGGCCTATTCTACAGTAGGCTCGTGCCCTGCAGTGGGAGGTACTCGTATATGGGCTGATACGGAGTACGAATTTAATAACTTTTCATTAATTTTTTCATGGCGACCACTTAACAATATATTCCATATCACAACTTTTTATCAATATGAACATTGAGATTTGTATGGAATTGACTTTTTATGGACTATTGCAATAAAAACAAATAAATAATCTAAATGCCGTCCAAAAATTTTCATACTAAATATCAACTTATGTGTACGTGGATTTTTCGAGAGTGTTTTTCGCCCTACAGAAGTTTAGACCAAAAAAAATTTACGCCATGTGAAAAAATGTTATCTATGCCTAAAATACTTTCAAAATAAATTAATTTCATGTTGCGTCAAATCACCCCCCTGATCACTGAAGGGAAGTAGGTTACAACCGCCGATTTTTCTTCCTTGTCGCATGGTTTTTGTACGGCGTTGCGGAATAATGGATAAGAAGAGTTATTGAAATTGTATGGAAACGATGCCGTATAAAATCAAATGACCAAATTTACCAAGAAAATTGCCGGAATATCTAACATTCTGCTGAATTTGTGGCGCACTATTTTTGTACGGCACTACGTGTTTTCTTATTATTTTTCATGGATCTATCGATGGTAGAAATGCCGTACAAAAATATATGACCAAAATATACACCCTCTCCCTGTACTTTTGAAGTCACATCTGCACCCAGACGGACAGCTTACAAGTGACGGCATAGTTCTAAATATTATTATTTTAAGCCCCTGTATCTTACTAAATAGGTCTCCTTGTGGTTCATTTGACCCATCACTTTTTGCCACGGGCTTGTAGTCTAATAATACAATGGTAATGCTTCACTCGTAAAGGCTGTCCCATAAATGATGCAAAAATTTCACCGTTGTTAATACGGCGTCCGATATTTCCGAAACGGGGCGGGTTTGAAGGCGGCAGGAATAATCCCTCTGGCCACAAAGACTCTGGATCCGGTGAATCTACCTTGTACGGAGACGGCGGCAGTATGGGTATAGTTTCTTCTAGAAATAAAAGCAAAAACACAGATACGTAGTAAGAATGCTGAACTAGGCCCCATAGGTAAGGGCTGTGCTGAGAGCTGACTAGAAAGCCGCTATCCGTTTGTGTATTTCACTGAAAAATTTGTAGTCTGTGATTATTCGCTATTATGTGTGAATGGCCTGATTTTGTTTACTATACAATAAAGAATGTATAACATAATGGTTTCTTAGATTTACGCGAATGTTACACATTGAAATGCAAAAACAGATTAGTTATTTAAATTAACTTTTTAATTTAATAATTCAAAATTAAGGGTAGTTAAATTGTAACAGTCACTGAGCGGATGACTAATACCTCAGTCCGCCCCGTGACCACGAAAGTAACTGAAACGTCGGGAATTCAAAAAATGTAAAAATTAAACCAAATCCGCGATAAAATCCGTAAATAATAGTTTTATTTCAATGTATAACATAGTTTGTGACTTTTAAACGTAAGTTTCATGCATGACTATCGTATAATTTCTAGGTAGTAGCTAAATTAATACCTAATACAAAAAAATCGGTCGTGAAACATTCACACTTATAAGTATTTGCGGGAATTGAACCCGCGACCTCTTTAGTCTCAGTTGTCGTCTCAATAGCGCCACCGGGTTTATTGATTAACAAACTAACCTCGATAAACATTGTCGTTCCATCCCATGACTGTAATGGAAGTTTGTCGCGGTATGTCTTCGTTAGTAAACGGGATCGCTGGTCGCATTCGAGGATAGCCACCTCCGAAAGAGTGAGATGTTCCTGAGTGCCCTGTAAAATAACATTTTTACGTATTATTTTTATTTAACACCGTATAGTCGCGTACATAGCCCTGACCCCATACTAAGATCGAGTCTTCGGTCTTACAAACACCCTACCGCGCGGATCGAACCCGCGGCCTCACGTTTCACTGACGGCGTTTAATCGCCTGCACCACGGAGCCTGTCAAACAATAAACCATTTGAAGTAAGGATTTATAAGCATATTAAAATACCTATATCAAAAGAATTTCACACATAATAATGACCTAATGGTAAGATACAAGTCTTGTGTCGCGACCTGCGAGTCTCAGAGACTACGAGAGACTTTTTGGTCTTATATTGTAGACACTATTTATGGGTCACAGAAAATTTCTCACGGTCTCATAGCAATGTTGGAATTCGTTAACCCGCGCCTGACAGCAGACCGTTTAATCAATAGTTCCATGGAGGCTGGACCGCACTCAGTCATTAGTCTCGGGGCGGGGATCGAATCCGGGATCTCTCGTTTCTCAATCGGCTTCTAAACCAACAGCGCCACGGAGCTTTCTACAGTGATTACTTATTATAACTTCAATATTTCTAAATCGTGTAGATAAAGTTAGTATCTACGTTTACCTAACCTTAGTTTTAAATAGATAGGTTTATCATGTACCTACTCTGAACCGTCGCAATTACTTACTTTGCAAATTCCTATGGGAGAATGATTGCGCCGGGTTGTGATAGGGCTGCCTTTTCATTACGGAGATGGGGTCACCGACCCCATGGGTGTAGCTCCGCGCTGGAGTGATCACGCTTACGTGAGAACTGAACTGAGTGCCCGCTGTGGCTTGTGCTGCCATCTGCGCTACCAGCAGGAGCAAACTCGCTGATTTCTCAAAAGTCTTGCGTTTTGCAATCTGGAAAAATAAATAAAAAGAAACACTATAAATTACTTCAATTTCATTGGTGATAAGTGTCATATGTGAGGGGCCACCTAGATAGGTACCATTACAATGTATATTTCTCCCGCCAAACAGCAGTGGAAATGCACTGTTGTGTTTCCGTTAGAAGGACATCGTCGCCACAGTAATTACTGGACAAAGATGAGACTTAACATCTTATGTCTCAGGATGAAGATAAGTAGTTAGTTTTGTCTTGTCTTGTATCAGCCCATATACGTCCCACTGCAGGGTACGAGTCTACTCTATAATCGAGAATACGATTGAGAGTGGTTAGGCCATATAGTCCACCACATTGGCGTCATATTTCATAATATACGTCATATTTCATAATTCATATTGATAGTTGATTCTGTTCTGATCAGTTCTGTAATTTCCAGTTCTGTTTTATATTAAGTAGATATGTTTAATCTTAATCGCTATTCCTTGAAAACTTATAAACATTAATCGTTGAAATGTAGTAGATCGGTTTGCGTTATTTCTACATAGGTATTTAGGTACTAGGAATGCATCCTAAGAACTATATTCGTCGACATTTTATGATCAAATCGATCGACTTAAATGTAGTGTTTAGTATATTAGCCCATATACGTCCCACTGCAGGGCACGGGCCTCCTCAAAAATCGACAGTACGATTGAGAGTGGTTAGGCCATATAGTCCACCACGCTGGCCTAGTGCGGGTTGGCGGACTTACATACCATAGATTTTTTTTTATAAATCGCTATGGTATCCAGGTTTCCTCACGATGTTTTCCTTCACCGTTTTAGTGCGTGGTGATTGACTTTCAATACACACATGACTCCGAAAAGTCAGAGGTGTGCCCTGGGATTTGAACCCGCGGCCACCGTTGTAGTGTTTAATTGATGTTTTTTATTTGATAATATTAGTACCACACACGGACCATCGTAGGATGTCGTAGGTACGTCACTCACTTCCAGAACTAATATTGACTAATTACACAATTGTTAGTTTATTCGGAATCAACCTTAAATATTTTCAATTTTAAATTAGCTTTCTGCTGACTGCGAAAGTGCTAAAGCATTTGCCTAAACATCTTGAGTTTTAACTCGAGAATATAGGAAATAACTCAAGGTGCCGTAAAGAACTGATTAATTAACCTTCAACACAAAGCATTGTTTACAACGAGACAGAAAAATTCCAAAAGCATCATAGTGATAGGCGTACCCAATACAGACAACAATGTACACTAAAAGTTAGATTACTGTCGGTCAATTTAGTTCCCCAGCATGCTCTCACGCGGGTTGCAACATTTGCACAGTGCACTCTCATCACAAACGGAACTGCTGGAATGGCGAAACGTCCAGCTAATCGTGTTAGAACATTCAATAATATTTAAACGTATGGTAAACGTCGAGAGCGTTTTAGCTAAGGGTGGCGAAACATAATGATCAACTATGCACGAAGTAGATGACTGACAGCCGTAATGTAGCTTGTAAGGGAACAGAATTTGATGGCAGATATTGTGTTACTCTTTTGGCGTGGAAAATGATGAGTATTGTAAATTAGTTAGGCTTTAAAGGATGTGTATTTCCCGTAAATATTTACTGTCCCTAAAACATTCTAAAGGCTTTTTACTTTTATAATAAGTGATGCATTTTTCAATTCGCAATTATTTTTATAAAAAGCAGAACCTATGTAGTTTGAATGTTCTGCAGTATAAACACGAATGTGTCAATTTGATATCTGTTGTAATTACGCTATCCAATATCTACATCTGAGTGGTGAGTCTATTTCTTGACGTTCGAATCACGAGGTGTAATCATGAATTGCTCGGACTAAGCTAATAACATGGATGAATGTATCATTCGAACCTATTTGAATACACGCTGGAACGTGGGTATCATTATGGTATTAATATTTGATACCTATGTACCAAGATGATTCTTATCTAAATAAATAAGTTAAAATAGATATCTATAACATTTGAGAAACGGTACTATTATATCATCTTTCTTTGACCTTATTTTATTAAAACCAATTATATTTCAATTAAGTCTCTGCTATCAGTCATAGATTTGATAATGAACTTCATTATGTACGAGTCATCGCTAGCTATCAGATTCCGATAAAGAAAGTCAAACCACTGATGGCTCTCATTAATGACTTTTGGTTTTCTTTGTTTTTCTATCTATTACCGCATAACGGAACTGATTATCTCGACATACTTTAATTGCTTCCCGATGGAACTCAATTGCACAATACTACACTTGTAAATATTTGGTTTTCTCTTATAATGATTATATACCTAATATTAATTTATTAATTGAACCATTTTTCAATTAACTTCATGTGTAATAATTGTGGTAATAACATATGTTCTACTTTTTACCATAACAATAGGTTCAATGGCAAGTGTGAGTGGTGTTGAAACGTGCAACAAGTCCGTGACCTTACAAAAGTAACAAATGGATCTAATAAATGTCTTAACTATCAAGTCATATGGGCTCAATTCTTCACCAAGGTGAGCTCGGAATCATTTCAATGCTGTAATCTCAAACTGGAAGACAAAGCTTATGCGGATACGGATCATGAATGAAATTTTAACGGCAATGCAAGTTTGATCACGATTAAGGATGTGCTTGTGAAATATGCGAGATAAAGAGTTCCAATAATAGAAATCATGTTTGTAATTAAATTTCGAAATAAAAGGGTGTTTTTATGAAGATATTCATCGATGAATTCCAGTCTAATATTTTTTTTATTAATATTAACGGGTAAATTAACAGTTATTTGAGAAATTGTTACTTAATTATAGTGTTTGCTCAATGCCTTCGTTACGAGAGCATTACTATTTTTTCATGTAAAATAGTCTTTAATGGACGTATGAGAGACGCCGAAGAGCTTGTTCCAATTTCCAGGTAATTCGATAGCGTAATGGTTTCTTAGATTTACGCGAATGTTACACATTGAAATAAAACTATTATTTACGGATTTTATCGCGAATTTAGTTTAATTTTAAACATTTTTAACTTCCCGACGTTTCGTCAGTCGTTCAGTCCGCCCCGTAACCACGAAAGCTGTAAAGTGATCGAAACGTCGGGAAGTTAAAAATGTAAAAAATTAAACTAAATTCGCGATAAAATCCGTAAATAATAGTTTTATTTCAATTCGATAGCGCTTAGTTAGAGAGACCTAAATCCTGACCTGCACTAGATTGTTATAGGCTGATGAGGATGAGAAAAAAATTGAATATGTTTTCAGTTTTACAATGTAAAAATGAAATCGAGAATAATTGAACATAGGCCTTAATTTGAATCGACTAGAGTTTAATGTCGTTTCCTACGGCGCAGTTAAAAATTGGCTTTCTTGGCAGCCCTATTCTTAAAGCAAGATTGCTTTAAATAATACTCCTACACATCATAGTACATCATTGTTCAGAGCATCAGTAGATCTAATTAGTTTTTTTTTAAAAGACTCGTGATTGTAGATAAAACGTATCTTAATGACTGATCAATAGGTTTGTTTACGATCGTTTATTTCAAAAGAATTTCTTATATTCGCAGTTTAATTGATCGGGAGTTACATTGAATTTTACCATTCAGTAATTGGAATAAAGTGGAGCGCTTCGTGAATTTGTCACGACTTTTATGACTATGCTTTGAGATTGGTCACGATATTAACTAGTCAAGTTCTGGGCTTACGGAATTAGTAGCAAGCTTTATTTGCATTTTGAAACTTGTTCCATCTGAAACAATGTATGTTAAGACATTATTACCTGCGCCAGTAAACATAGTGTTGCAAAATAAATATGTATACTGGGTATATCAAGACTGCTACCGAAAACGAAGCCGGGTGGTAGTTTTAGTGACTACAAACACAATGCAACTAAAATTTTCGACATTTTTTTTATGATTTTTTAAATATCGTAATTTTTGGGTGGTAAATCCATAGTTTTTGCTAAAATAATAATTTTTAACTCTTTTATACTTTAGAGTCCTTATAATTAAAAGGGTATACACTATTATTTTAGGAAAAAAATGAATCTACCATCCAAATACGACCATAGGAAAAAAAAATAGTCGCTTTTTTTTCAAAATTTTCTGTTGCAATGTGTCTGAAGTCACTAAAACTACCACCCGGCATCGTTTTTGGTAGCAATCTTGAGATACCCTGTACCTATATCTTGTGGAAATGTAATTTGAATTTTCTAAGACACGCGTAAGATCAAATAGGACGTGATCAGCGATCACGATCTATCAAACTTTATAATCATAACTCACACAACTGAAATACTAAAAAGTAGCATAAAATAAAATGATTGTAAAGTTTCGAAAGGATAATACTTCACATATTCCGGATTCCTTATAACTAATCAATATGACTTAAAACTGATCAAATGAATGCTTCAAAGAATTATATCATCATCATCAGCCTATTCGCGTCCACTGCTGGACATAGGCCTATGGCACGCCACTGGGCTCGATCTTCAACCCATCGTCTCCAACCGCTACCAGCCATCTTTCGGATATCATCACTCCACCTCATTTGAGGGCGTCCTACACTACGCTTGCCTAGGCGCGGTCTCCACTCGAGAACACGTCTAGCCCAATGGTTGTCGGTTCTCCCACAAATGTGACCAGCCCACTGCCACTTCAACTTGCTGATCCGCTCGGCTATGTCGGTCACCTTGGTTCTCTGTCGGATAACCTCATTCCTGATTCTATCCTTCAGGGAAACACCGAGCATAGCCCGCTCTATTGCTCGTTGAGCGACTTTGAATTGGTGAACCAGTCCTACCGTCAGTGTCCACGTCTCGGCACCGTATGTCATTAGGGTAGGATGCTGCCCAGCCCAGCTGGATTCTTCTTCGAGCCTCATTCTCAAAGTTGTTTCTACCTAATTGCAGTTTCTGCCCGAGGTAGATATATTTTGAAACAACCTCAAGAGAAGCTCCGTGCACAACGATCGGTTCCGGATCAATATGTTTATTAAACATTATTTTGGTTTTATCCAAATTCATCCGGAGACCGATGCGAGCTGAAGAGTCAGCTAAGCTGGTCAACATATGGTGCAAATCCTGCACGGATTCAGCCATTATGACGATATCGTCCGCAAATCTCAAGTGTGAAATATATTCGCCATTGATGTTGATGCCGCGACCTTTCCAGTTTAGGGTCTTGAACATATCTTCCAATGCATTTGAGAACAATTTGGGGGAAATTAAGTCCCCTTGTCTCACACCTCGATGCAAAGGGATATGTTCAGACTGCTTATTCTGTACTTGGACGGACATAGTGGCAGCTTCGTAAAATGATTTCAACACTTGGATGTATCGCCAGTCAACTTGGCAACGTTGCAAGGATTCCAGAACAGACCAGATCTCAATAGAGTCAAAGGCCTTCTCATAGTCCACAAACGCCAGACATAGGGGCAGATTATACTCCTCTGTCTTCTGTATAATCTGCCGTACTGTATGTATGTGGTCTATGGTGCCATATCCTCTTCGAAACCCGGCCTGCTCCGGGGGCTGAAACTCGTCGAGTCTACGCGCGAGACGGTTTGTGATGACCCTCGAAAACAACTTATAGAAATGGCTCAAGAGGGAGATCGGTCGATAGTTCTTCAAGAGGGACTTGTCTCCTTTTTTGAAGAACAATACAACGACACTCTTGCTCCATGTCTTAGGAGTTCTCCCCGAAAAAAAGACGGAATTAAAAATCCGCTGAAGCTGGCTAAGTACAGGTGTTCCTCCTGCCTTCAGCAGTTCAGACGTAATGCCATCCTCATCAGGGGCTTTTCCATTTTTAAGTTACCTGAGAGCCATGAAAATCTCGTCTAGGCTGATTTCTGGCAACTCGTCCGAGTAGTGGCGTGTAAGAGTGGCTCGTCGAACCTCAAAATCGGGTTCTGGACGGGGCATGTGAGATACGTAGAGTCTCCCGTAATAGTCCTGAACTTCCGACAGAATCTCCGGCTTAGAAGCGACGATTTTTCCGGATGATGTAGTCAGATTGGTGATATGACTTCGGCCCAGCTGCTGAATGAAGACTTTCGACTCCCGATTTAGCTCAACCGCCTCCATTACAGAATGCGTATTGAACCATCGAAGGTCGCGTCTAACCAACGTGGTTATTTTTCGGTTCAGTGACCGCTGGTCTGCTGAAGTAACAGCCACATCATCGCGTCGCTTCTGCATAAGCTGCAGAGTCTCTGCTGAAAGTTTGGACCCCTTTCGGATCCTCCGCATCTCACAGAATTTGGTCCCTTCCTCCCTGAGGATTTCCACCACTTGGTTAAGTTCTTGATACACATCAGCGCAAACTGTAGTTTCCAAAGCAGCGAATCGGTTCTCCAGGTTCAACTGGAACGTTTCAGACCCAGCCACGGTACGGAACAAGTTTGGTCGGAGCGTAGACCTCATAAGACGGGCACGCTCAAAGCTACAATTGATAGTTAGAGTGCCTCGGACGAGACAGTGATCACTTCCGGTTTTAAACCTGGAGATCACTGAGACATCTCTAAATATCCGCTTCTTGTCCGTCATTATGAAGTCAATCTCGTTTTTCGTCATACCGTCGGACTTTGCCACGTCCACTTCCGTTTGGGCTGTTACTTAAAGAATGAGTTCATTAAGAAAAGCCCTTCTTTATTCAGGAAGTTGACCAGCATTTGCCCCCTATGGTTTCTGTTTCCATATCCATGTGATCCTACTACCGATTCACCGCTTGCATGTACTCCTACTTTAGCATTGAGGTCCCCCATGACAACGTTAAAGTGAGCCTTTGTGGTGTTATGCAAAGCCTTTGAAATGTCCTCATACATTTTTTCCACTTCATCATCCGAATGTGTCGAAGTCGGTGCATATACCGGATAACCTTGAGGTTGTACCTCTCGGTGAGTTTGATCACAAGGTATGCTACCCTGGACGACACACTGGAGATTTCTAAAACGTTGTCAGAGAGGGCCTTGTGGACCAAAAACCCTACGCCACCTTGAGAGGGTTGGTCTCCTTCTCTGAAATACATAAGATGGCCGGAATCTAATGTGATGGTATCCTCGCCCTCTCTTCGGACTTCACATGATCCCAAAACGTGCCATCTTATACATTTCAGCTCCTCTTCTAGTACTGCCAGATGTTCATCGAGCCGTAGCGTGCGTCCGTTGTACGTAGCCAGAGTCAGTTGGTGTTGGCGGCCTGCCGTAGCCCGGGGCTTTTAGCACCCCCTACCCCGCCGTAACCGTGGCCGCCGCCTTGGCCAGCAATAGCGGGGCGACCGGGAACTAGGGGCCGTTTTATTGTGTGCCGTGTTAGTGGTACTAGCCATGAGAGGGTTTGCCCATAATCGCCACGCTGGGCAGGCAGGTTGGCGATCGCAGGACGCAACTTCTCGCACCAGTGACGCTGCTGCCCGTCACTGGTCTGTGGTATTTAGCTACGTCAATATGGCATGGATATACCGCCATGCATCGGTCGCCAGAGCCTCGTTGGTTAGTCGGCAGGATGCACGGCGAGCAGGTGAGGTTGACTTGGAGCACTTAGTTGTCATTCGTTCCCCCTTACACCCCCCTTAAAGAATTACATATATAGATAAAACTGCAGGTCGTCATTCGTTCCGCGTCGTGTTTTTAAGTTCAGCACAGTCGTTTGGCAGCATGTTAAATTAAGATTTCATACATCGTTATTGGATCTGATGTGCGCCTCGCCTTGTACCTACTGACAAATTCTTGGTTTGTACACATAATGTCTAATTATAAAGCCTATTTTTTACCTTTTTTAACTTAAATTAAATGCAGCAGAAGAAGCTTCCGGGATTGCATAAATTAACGATGATATATTAAAATGCTTAATGACACATTGGTTGAATATCAACTACATAGTTTATATGAGATCCGTTTTATTTATGTATTTATAAGAATTATATTATTGTTCTATAAAAGGTCTTAAAACTTTTTATGTCACGAAAAGGTATCGGAGACCATATGCATTTTGATCCCTACTGTTTTGCATCTATTTCTTGATAAATTTTGTATTAAGTTTTATTTGAAATTTATTTCCAGCTAAATGAGAAAAATAACTTGTGCGTAGGTGGTAGTCAGCCTTTAGTCTATTTGTTACATTTATCAACAACGTAGTGTAAATTGAAATTTCAAGTCTAAAAGCCATCCCATACACCTACGACTCACTTAAGTGCGATATTCTTCGAAAACCTTGAACATCTGACGTGTATGTTTTGTTGGTATGTTTGGTCTCAATATGTGTATGTCGATTTATTTATAGTTAAAAAGAAATAGCAATTTGTCCAGCATTGGAAGCAAAATATGGGATCCCTAGGGAGAAAAGCCTATGTTTAGCAGTGGATTTCTTGTGTATAAAGCTGTAGAAGACGATGATGTGGTCAGACATAGATATTTATTTATTTCTATTTCCAATCTTTTATTAGATGATGTAAATATAAAATTAAGAAGCAATAAAATACACTCCTTGTGTTAATGGTTTATTTCACACTAATAGCTTTTATGATTGATTATATAATTATTGCCGTAATAGAGAAATTCTAGAGAGAAAGTAAAAACAAACGGTTCAAGGGTTGTAGAGAAAGTATTGCAAATTGCTTTTAGATGTCTCACAATGGAAAAATAATGCGTTGTGACATTCAGATGCACTTCATGCGTATGCAAAGTTGAAATCGCAATCAGTGTAGTATAATTTATCTTCTATTTCGATTTACTTCGTAACTCTCTCGTGTTTCTAACCACGGATGGAGGCTATGAAAACTCAAAATGACACACACAATGACAACAACAACTAAAAACAATCTAAAATAAAATTGAATAACTTGAAAGGAAATTAGTGGCTTCTCGCACTGGGATAGCGCCATATAGTGGATAGTCACCGCGGGGTTTCAGTTGACATGTTGGCGTAGGGTATGTTTAAGCAGCTGAGACGGAATAACTCCCTTTATCATGATATCATATAAGCATGCCCATACCCCTTATTGACTTCTTTTGGCGTAAAGAATACGTTTTAGGTATTTCATATCGAAAATTAAATGTTGTATTAAATACTAAATATTAGAAGTTTACGTAAATAATACGTCGTATTTGTTTCGATTTTCTACGAATGAAATAAACTGTGCATCGAATAGTGTGTCAATATATCAAACCAGTTCAACGACAGAATCTACATAATAATGTCAAATGCGCACAACATTCACACTTTTGAGAAAACACGAAATGATATATTGGCGGATTGTTACCAAATTTTATCTGTTCTCATTCACCGGAACGTTCTAGAAATTCAATCAGTGCGACGATCTTGACGTAATAATGGCCTTGTGGGATAGGATCTGATGCTTACAGTTATCCTGATCGACATTTGCCTTGTTAACTAACAGACAGAAATAAACATTGCAGAACTCATTAAGAATTCTTGTTTTTAGTAGTTTCATTAGTGGAGACAACGATTTCTATTTCGCCATTTTTTCTTAACATTCGTAGACAGTTCTGAAACTTATTTCAGTTACCCAATGTTTTGTTTCTTTCAAAGGAACTTGAATTTAGTTTAGAAAATTTTCTTTTATCTAATGATCTTTTAGAAGTTCTTTTGAATGGTTAATTTCTGCTATCAGCGCTTAGGAACGTGTTGTAGCTGTGAAGAAGAAACGGCGGCGTGGCGCAAGAAATTCCCTCAGCAACACGAACTGTCTTCTTTTTCTCATAGCCATATAAATTATAATGTTGTTCATGTCACAAGTCACAGTCATTTCGGTGTATAATATTATAATGTCAATTATTGCAATCTGAAAAGCATTTAGGAATGGGAATAATCTCAAGCAATTTTGTCTTTTAAACTTATGTCTGAGATTCTGTAAGATGCCTTCTTGCATAGCTTAATTTAAATACATTTTAAAATACTACTAACTAGACTACTTACTAATTGGAAGCTCCCTTAAATTATTTGGAGATGTGAAGTAATTTTACATTACGAAGGTCAAGATCTAATCTAAGTACCCAATTAAGACAAATTATGATTTGTTTATGCACGAGCTTCATTAAGCACAAACGTGAATCCTTATGATCTCATTTCAGTTGAGCTATTCATCAAGTATGCAGTAACATTACGTATTATCATGATATCAAATCTCTATTACCTATATCATGTTCATAGATGTGTTTAGCTTCTATAATATGAATCTATTGAGTCACACAATACTAGCTTTAGATTTCACTCAGGTATTATTACTTATGTTCATTTGAAAATTTCCGGCTGAGAAGTGTTGCAGTTTCTATTGTGGGTATTGTGCAATCCGCTGACCCATCCTATAGTCAGGAAGGTGCAAATAATAATTAACATAGCAATAGAACCTGATAGTATATACCGGGTATATCAAGACTGCTACCGAAAACGAAGCCGGGTGGTAGTTTTAGTGAATACAAACACAATGTAACTAAAAATTTCGCAAGGAAACGCGACAACTTTTTTTTATTATGTTTTAAATATCGTCGAATTTAGGTGGTACATTCATAGTTTTTGCTAAAATAATAATTTAAAGCCTTGCGTACCATAGCGTCTTTAAAAATAAAAGGGTGTACACTATTATTTAAGAAAAATCTATGTATTTACCACCCTAATAAGACGATAGAAAAAAAATAACAAAATTTAGTTGCATTGTGTCTGAAGTCCCTAAAATTACTACCCGGCTTCGTTTTCGGTAGCACTCTTGATATACCCGGTATTCCTATTTATTTTTCTGACGTTGTTTGGTTTAAGCAAGATTATTAGATTTCTTGTTAGATTAATGGCTTTATTGAGGTTCTGTTTACAATTCTAGTTTATGAAACGTGTGTTTCAAATTCAATAAACAGATACCTGTAAAGACTCAGGATTTTTCTTTCAAAAATGATGAGCATCATATACAAAGATGGAAAATGAAAGCGCAAATTTTATAAAAGTCGAATCAAAATCTTTTAGTATTTTAGAAAGTTAGAAATAAACAATAGGTACTGTAAATACAACTTTATTATCTAGGTAGTTATAGATAATTATCATAAATCATGAAACTCTAATAATATGTGAGCACACCTTTAATTTAAATATTTTATCAGTGGAGGCAATTACGAAAAAAGGATGTCGCCTGAGTGAATAGATTAAAAAACTTTTTGCGGAAATTTAATAATGCTTCGTCGTAAATGCATGTATTATGATGTATGCACGATTGATTCCAGTTGATCTTGCACTTTCGCTATATTAAACAGGCATTTAAGGAGGTGTCCCATTACATTTTCATTTTATTGAAGTAACATTGATCCTCACCTTTTGCTCCCAAACATGTTACACAAAACTGTTATTATGTGCAATCTGTAAGTAACATTTTTTTACATCTGAATTTTTGAGCATAAACACAGTGTCAATTGAAGAAATTTAATAATAGTACCGGTGAACTGTACCTTTCTATCTTTCTACCCAGCGTTATATCAACTGATATCAGTTTCTTCAGTGTAATCAACGTGGACTTATGTGGTTTTGTGATAGGCGACCGAACTAATCATCTAAGTGATTGTACCAGCTTCAACAAAAATCCTTACAAACAGTTTCTTACCAAGTTATCAATTCGATTTGCTGATACATATAATTTACAAGTCAGACGCGTATCGTTCATATTCGTTAATACCGCGAATATGTATTTTCTTTCCTTGCAAAATCTAACTCGTACATTATATACACTTTGAAAATATTCCTACAATCAGCCAAACCAGCAAGTGATTTAGAACAATCCATCGTTTATTATGGAAGTCAGTTATAACGGTATTTTGAAATCATAATGGACAACTCATTAGGAAAACATACAAATAAATTAAAACAGGTTGTCAGTTTAGATACAAATATTTTCGGTGGTTAAAAAACCTTTCAAGCGATGTTAACATTGTCATAAACGTTAAAAGGAAAGGTTTTTAAAGACAAAATAAATAAAGCAAAACAGACATTAGTAACATAATACACAATAAAATTATCTTCTCTTGCCCATCTAGCATGACCTCTTTTAGGAATACAATTAAATTAAAACGCTCAGGGGGTCTCGATTCCGCTTTATTTAACATTCCGTTTGCTACTTCTAGATAGCGAAAGTTTTATAATAGTTACAGCTGGACTATACGTTGGACGTGTCTAAAATAAATCCATATTAAGCGTTAAATAAAGAGAACAACGTTAGGGATTTTCCAACGTAATTGTTATGTTTGATGTCTCTACACTGTCTTAATCGCATATACAATTGCGTTTTGAATATTAAAAATATTCTTAAAGATACATTTCGTAATTATTATCAGTATGGTTTGTACTCTGTTGGAGAAGCTGTTGTATTTTAAAAATAAACCACACTTCAATGTTATAAGTTTCTAAATAAGTGTTTGTTTCTTGTTTTTCTCGCCAGCTAAAGCGAAGCAATATAATTACCTACGGCCCATTATGAGTTAACTATTAAACTGCTCAAATTGTTTATTAGCGTAATTATAAGCTTTGTTGTGCAGTACTAATGGCTTGGCCAAGGCGCAGTTACATCCTAGATAGCTTGACAAGCACTAATAGGAGGTGTCGTAAATCAGTCAGTGTGTCTTGCAAGCCTATTACATGGCTACCAGCCTAAGTACAGCCTGTTACTGGCTGTATGAAGGATCAGTAATATTCTGACCAATTATGGCTAATCAATCGGTATTTGTATTTTAGTGAAATCATGATTTTCCTTCTTCATAGATTTTACCCAAAAGGCCATTCAGATAATCCAATTCTTACAATATTACAAACCGTTTAACAAACGATTGCCATATGATGTAGAAATAAACATATGCGTTACATCAACACAAGATTTATGCTATGTAGAATTGGGTATTGAACGTTCGCTTTAATCACATCCGTAAAATATTGACACGGCAATATTTGAGATTTATTAGCAATTTATTTATTAACTCGATACATTCTTTAATTTCATCATTTCAATTCAATTTAGATAACAAATATTTAATGGTCAAATCTAAATACCTATTCTGATTGTACGCTGAGAGCAGCTGTTGCTAAGGTTAACAAGTTATCTATTAGAGATCTGCATAATCGCTTAACTGAGGTAAAGCAGAAGTTTTCCCAGCAATCATGTTTTAGGTATATAGATTGATAATGTCAACAGACATTTCAATTATTTGATGTAAAACCGAAATTTATATTCAAATTTCGGTGATATTCATTATTGGATTAATGTTAATGTATTCAGTCGATGTCTTTCATTACTCAATGGGCAATGTTACTGATTCGAAGTCATGTGATATAGACTGAGTGATGCAGTATTCTGTGGTGATACTAAAACATATAACAAACGAGTGCACTACATTTAATTGGCTTGCATATCCGAGGAAGTGGAGCAATGGCTGTTCGTGATCCACGTCACAGATCCACAATGGGAACTATATTGCCAGATGCGGTTCGATTTATTGCGCAAGCGAATTGGCCTTCACACCATCGCCTAATCCCGTTCTAATTGTCAGCGCATGCATTTCTTTAACCACCTACATTACCACGCATTACATTGCGACATGAAAAAACGATTTGTATCTTATATTTCACAACACTTTTCACTGCGTTTTAATAAGGCTGATGTCTAATCATCTTTAAAGTATTTAGCCGGCAGCAATTGACGGTGTTAAAACCTTGATTAATATAGTTACTTTAGCCGAGATTGCACACTTCATATGATGAATAGCGAAATGTGTGAAACTGACACCAGTAAGGGAACGCTATCCTGCGTTAGTAAGTAGTTACTTTAGCGTGCATTCTGTCTTCATCATTATACACGAGCTAAATGTAGAGTTCTTAAACTGCACTTCAATTTGAAAAAGCGATATGTTTATTAGTATTTAATATTTATGATTCTTCTAAACCAAGTATATTATTTTACTTAACAGGTTGTTACATTAGAAGCTTACTGTTGCATTCTAATTAATACGTTTGTCTAAGAAATACAATTTAAGACTAAACGTAATCTTCGGTTTGAAATACATGTCGTTTTTCATACTTATGTGAAGTAAGTAATATGTGTTTAACGATATCCTAATAAAATATTTATTTTTATGTGTGTATTTAAAGTGCGTCTATTTAACCTAAATCCAATTCTGTAGAATTTTAAGTTCGCCAGGAAATATAGTGAGATTTGGTAAGAACTAAAAATAGTAAAAGAAACTTAAAATTTCACTTCGAGGTTCTGTGATAAATATTCGTTGTACTGCATTCCCCAAATAATTTGGTTTACTCGTATTAACATAAGTTTTCAATTTGTGTTTCATTTTTTGTCCAAATTACTACTAACGGTACACATACGAAGTTCCATGTTTGTATTACCTATTGTAGATATAATTTACGATTTCATCATAAAGTGCTTTATTAAACATGACTAACACGAAATAAATAATAAACTTGATTTATTTATCGCATCGTTAAAAAGCTAAAATTAGCTTCCTTGTAAGTAATGCCATCAATACTAATCGATCTCCATAAACAAGAAAAGCGAGGCTAACGTTTAATTGCTCTCGGATATCATTATAAGAGGGGCTGATCACGTTGTGCGTGCTTCAAAAATTCAGTAGTTATTAAGAGCTATTTCTGATGGTTATCTAACCAGCTCATGGTCAGGTCACGTCACGAAAAATCGGGTGGATCCTAAAGCATGCCAAATACTTTTATGTGATCAAATGAACGATCTTATTCGGCATGTTCATCAAATGTTATGATGATGGCCCTGTAATTTGACTAGTAATAATAGTGATTTCACCATCATTATCAATAAAAATCAAAGGAGTCCTTTTCAGATCCGTAATAAGAAAACATTAACGTAAATAATTTGGCAGTTGTATCTACATTTAAACTGCGGAATTTAATTCTTCGTTTCCAAGAAAAAAAAAAGTTAGAGCAACTTCAGTAAGTTATAAAATTTCGGCAAAATTCCTGGTGTAAACAACGATACAGTTTTATAATTTGTCTACTTTAACACGATTTTGTGAATGGCGTCTGATACATAGAATGAAAGGTAACTGGCCAGTCACCTATTTAGATGGGACCGCAATTAGATACATCTAGACAAAAACCTAAATCGGTTCTATACTTAGTTAGGGACAAAACATGCCTCATAATTTTAATAGCCCTCTTTCATAAAGTAAGCGAAGAGCATCCAGTAATATGGCATATAATATTTATTTTGATCTTTTGCCAACTTTTCACCACACCTTCAGACGGTTCGTGGAAAATTACTTTATTGCAAAGCATCCAAATATTTGGCTGTCTGTTTGACATCAACCTTTTGGGAGCAGGCCTTTGAGTCTACTGCATTGGTCTTAACTTCCTGCAAATCTTTTTTTTTTTATTGCTGTGAATGACGAGATGAGCTTGCCGTTCGCCTGATGCTAAGCGATGCGACCGCTCATAAACAGTAGCAAAATCAAACAACACCTTGAATTATAAAGCAATGCTTGGCATTCCACTGCGCTCGCCATCCTGACACATAAGATGTTAAGTCTCAATATGTCCAGTGGTTACTCTGGCTACAATGTCCTTCAATCCGAAACACAACAGTACATTTAAACTGCTGTATGACGGGAGAAATAGACATTGCGGCCCACCCAGGCAGCCTCTCACAGATTGAATGATAGAAAATAGGAAATAATGAAAATATTTAGCTTGATAGATAGAAGGATACAAATATATAAAATTAAACAACATGCCTACATGTATTTACTTAAAAATAAACTTACACATAAATATATAAAAACCAAATATTATAATAAGTACATACATACGTGCACATTGCTCGCCAATATTTGAGATACATAAGCAATCAACCATTAGTTTTTAAAGAGACAAGTAGTGTGCTTTTAACATTCTTTTGAAGGACAACAGTGTTCTTGCCCGTCTCACAGCAATAGGAAGTGCATTTCATAATCGGACCGCTTGGACAGTGAACGATTTGTCTATAAAAGTTGTTGAGTGCACGGGCATTCTCAGTTTTAGGTTCTCCGACGATCTCAAGGATCTCGAATGTGAATCATGCAGAAATATAAATCAATCGAAAAAATTTGATTGTAGTCAATCTGGATTGTTTTCTACTTTTAGATTTGTCTTTTACCATGCCAAAGTTTTTTCACTACTGAGATTGATTATTGGCAATATAGTATCAGAAAAAAGATTGAGTTGTCAATCTCAAACGGCAAATTTTGGATTGGGATTGGTTATTGGCAGCGGCTGTTAGTTGGTCCTCGGTGAGATCGATATAGCTGACATCGGCATAATCAAGGATGGGAAGAAGAAGTGTTTGTGCAAGCGAAATCTTCGTAGTAACGGGTAAGAAATTGTGTAACCTTCGCAAACACCGTGCTGAAGCAAATACCTACCTATCTATAAGTACCTACCTACATGTTCTCATAATTGTTTTGTATGCATTTGTATGCATTTTTGGTTCTCTTTCAATGTCCAAGGGATGGGATAGATAGAATATATGCCATATAAGAGGTCAGCAGGGCATGCCTTGAGTCATGGAATAGAATAGAATGAGACTAGATAGGACGAGAAAAGTAGAATTTCTATATAAAACAGTTAATAACTACGCGAAATAATATGTGTCTTATGTGGACTAGATTCAAAAAATATCTGCACCTGAGCGAAGACGGATCGGGCCGCTAGTATTGCATAAGTCTAAATAAGTTTTTCATCGAGATTAAAAAATACAACTAACAACCTACGTGACCCGAATGTGTACGGCTTTTTGCAAACATCAGTAAAATCACGTAAACCAATAAAATAGGCCTTCCTTGTCAACAAATCAAGGGTGTCAATTATGTAATCTAATGGCTTACCGCTGTAGCTTGGGTACTCGAGTTTGTTTGCTGTTGATGTCCACTTTCGATTAAATAGTTCGTCATGTTTGCAGTTCAATTAGCATGGCTTTAATTATGACCTTCAATATATGAAGGGTAAGGATAGACATTAATAATTAGTTAATTACTTATAGATAGAAGACAATTAAGACTAATAAGTCTATTGCAAATAAACAGAAACGGCCATGCCTTAAAAAAAAATAGTTTCTTTCATCTAGCATTTAGACTGTTCTACAGAATGACTAAAGTATCATCAGTTTCACTTTTAGACGTTAAAATGTTTTTACAAAATAATAAATGGATGTATTTTAGATTAGGTAAATCACAAAAGAACATAATAGAAGCACAATTTTTGCGAAGAAACCTTGGGAAATTGAATAATGTTCATTGTAATTCAAAGTAGCTCAGCTTTTGTCATGAGAAAATCATGATTTCAAATTATCTCAATGTTCCATGTCTTCATTCGTCACAAATTGTGATATATTGCCCACAAAAAAGATTAAAGGATGCTATTGTGAGATACACTTTTATGGAGCATAAGACGTGATTGTTGTGTATACCATAACTGAATCCATACTTGGCGCGTGCTTTAGATACAGTCGGTAACTAAATTCATATCAGATTTCGTAGGTATATTGTACACATTTATGATATGGTTAGTTCCGTTTTGGTAAATTTATTTTGCTAGTATCTTAATTTATTTATAGCCAAGTCCTAATCTTCTGTGAAAAATCTTTGATGTTTTACTTCGGTGTATGATCGAAGATATTTCATATCTAAGGTCAACACTTTATATCTACAAGTGTATTGCAAACATCTATCTCAATTATTTTCTTATGATTAAGAAAATAGCTTTGCAAATAATGTGTAAGCTTCTATTGCATACAAATGTGTTTATTCAATGCACTTCCTCTTTGCGCGATAAGTAAATAGGAAATATTGATTCTCTACTTCAAATGCTTAAGTACAAGGTTTCAATAGCTCTTAATTCAGTCATTAAATGTATCGTGTCTGTCTGTATTGAATTTGAATATAATTTGTTCGAAGAATCATCATATATATGCAGTTGAAAAAACCTCATCTTTTTTGTGTTGGACTTGCGCGTTCTAATTCTTCAGTAAGAACATCTTAAGATACAAGATTTACTTAGTTTAGATGTAAGTACCATAAAGCTATCTGTATTCAATCTTTCCAGCAGTATGAATGGGCTAGCTTTTTAGTGCCGCGGTTGTGTCGGTCAATGAAATTGCATACCTAAATTCACGCCTTTGTCTCAAAAGAGGTAGGCAGAGGTGCCACGCCGGGATACCCACGTTTGGCTTTGTGGTTATGCATTCTTTAGTCATGCAAACGTTTGGGTAGATTAAAAATATAAGCTTTATATTTTGAAATTAGTTCCCCAAAACATGGCTGTAGTTTTATTCTGAAAAAATGTTTCAAATACGGTCTATTTTTACACGCTTTATATTAGCTTCACTTGTATGTTTGTTTGTATGTTTGTAACCGACTCCTTAAGACGCGATTTTGACCCACTTTAAACGGACAGATTTCATTCAAATTTTGCACACCTGTAAAAGATCGATGACAATACAATAATTCGATTAAAATATATGATTATCCTGATTAGATTCGCCAGGATTCATTAATTTTGTTCCGGATCCTTTGCATGAGAGTAAGAGAGAGGGCTAGTGCGCGAACTACGCATGCGCGTAGGGACTCTTATGGTAATTGCGTCTTGTTTCGTATACATACATAGATGTCGGCCTAAAACCTACCATCGACAGTTGATAAGACAGACATTTGAAAATAAGAAAAAACGCTCTTATAAATAAACCAAACTAAAAAGTAGAAAATAAATTTTTAAAAATTTGATTTAGGAATATTGTATATAAGAAAAAAATATTTTTTATTGTAAAAAAAGCGTGGGGTGCTTTTTACATCCATCCATCCATCCATCAGCCAAAGGAAGTCCACTGCTGAACATAGGCCTCCCCCAATGATTTCCACAGAGACCTGTTGGAGGCAGCCTGCATCCAGCGACGTCCCGCGACCTTTACCAGGTCGTCGGACCATCTTGTGGGTGGACGTCCTACGCTGCGCTTTCCGATACGCGGCCTCCATTCGAGCACTTTCCGACCCCATCGGTCATCAGATCTCCGCGCTAATCCGGTGGGCTATGTCGGTTATTTTAGTTCTCCTACGGATCTCCTCATTTCTGATTCGATCTCGTAGGGAAACCCCGAGCATAGCCCTCTCCATAGCTCGTTGAGTGACTTTGAGCTTCCTAATAAGGCCCATAGTGAGAGGCCACGTCTCCGTGCCGTAAGTCATCACTGGCAACACACAACTATCGAAGACTTTCGATTTAAGGCACTGAGGTATTTTGGACGAGAAAACGTCGCGTAGTTTCCCGAACGCTGCCCAACCGAGTTGGATTCGACGATTGACCTCTCTCTCGAAGTTGGACCTGCCTAACCGGACCACTTGTCCTAAATAGACATATTCGTCAACAACTTCAAGAGTCGAGCCCCCAACACCGATGGGGGTGGGCACAACATGGACATTCGACATGATCTTCGTTTTGTCCATGTTCATTTTAAGGCCCACCTGTTGGGAGACTCGATTGATTGCTTTTTACGATATTATCAAAATGATAATCCTTCTACTTATATCTGTCGATAAAATAATTATATCTATTGAAAGGTTAATCTTTTCACTGCCAATATTATCAAGCTGTATGATATACATGCTCCCATTCGTGCTATAAAAATAAAGCATCTTCCATCACCCTGGCTCACTGATGATATCAAAGTCTTTATGAAGAAAAAGGTCGCAGCAAAAGCTAAGTTCAAGCGTCGACCTACGTCTCAAAATTGGGACCAATATGTGGCTCTCCGAAATCACTGCAACAAGATGTGTAGGAATGCTCAACGCCGACATGTTCACAAATCTGTAGAAAATAAGGATCCAGCTAAGGTTTGGAAGTTTCTTCGTTCTATGGAAGTTGGAAAATCTCGCTCAGATTCTATTCCTCATACTTTAAATTTAGATTCATTGAATGCACATTTCGCTGCTTTGCCTACATTTGATAGGGCTACTAAAAATAAAACAATCCATGATCTTTCTTCTATTCCATCTCCTAAATATCCTCAATTTGTCTTTAGTCAATTCTCTGATTGTGATGTTAAAAAGAGCATATTATCGATCTCTTCCAATGGATCTGGGAATGACTGCGTTAGTATCAGTATGATTTTGCCTGTCCTTGACGAAATTGTCCACATCCTCTGTCATATTCTTAACTTTTCCTTATCCAACTCCGTCTTTCCATCTTTATGGAAGGAGGCCGAAATAATTCCTCTTCCCAAAAAACCTAATCCCGCATCTTACACTGAATACCGGCCAATATCCATTCTCCCTTTCCTTTCTAAGGTCCTTGAGAATTTCGTCCACCAACAATTATGCTCTATGCAGTCGGGATTTCGTCATGGATATGGTACCACTACTGCGCTTGTTCAAATCACGGATGACATCAGAGCTGCGATGGAGAATGGCAAGCTAACAGTTCTAGCTTTGCTAGACTTTAGCAATGCTTTCAACACCGTTGACTTTGATGTCTTGCTAACTACACTATGCACTACTATTAACATATCTCCAACAGTAATTGATTGGTTTCGTAGTTACCTGACGGGTCGTCGCCAGCGCATACGTGTTGAAGACTCAGTGTCTTCTTGGTGTGACACACTTACTGGTGTCCCTCAGGGCGGCGTTTTATCTCCCTTACTCTTCGCTGTTTTTATTAATTCTATATCAAAAAATCTAATTTCTTCCTACCACTTGTATGGCAGATGATTTACAAATATATTATCATGCTCCTGTAGACAGAGTGATGGAGGCTATTAACACCATCGACAAGGATCTTGTGGGTATCAGCAGTTGGAGTAAGTCTCACGGGCTATTAGTCAACCCTACTAAGACTCAAGTCATTGTTGTTGGCAGCCCCAGGATGATATCAAAATTAGATATGGATCAATTACCTCAGATTCTGTTTGATGGTTGCGCTATTCCATTTAGTGACACTGTCAAGAATTTGGGAATTCTGATTGACAAAACTTATCCTGGGGTCCCCAATTGCAACAAGTTAGTTGTAAATTGTTTGCTGCAGCGGGGTCCTTGCGGAGATTGCGGAATCTTCTTCCGATTCCCACGAAGATTGCACTGGTTCAATCTCTTCTTTTTCCTCTCCTTGATTATGCTGATGCTAGCTATCTTGACCTCACCGAAGCCCAGATTGAAAAGATTGAGAGACTTCAGAATGTCTGCATTAGGTTCATATTTGGTCTTCGCAAATATGACCATGTCTCCGAATTTCGAGTCAAACTCAAGTGGCTATCAATACGTTTTCGCCGAAATACTCGAATTCTCTCACTCTTATATGGTATCTTGTTCCATCCCTACACCCCCCATTACCTTAAGAACCGCTTTAATTTCCTTAGTCACACTCATGCGCGATCTCTTAGATCAACAGAGAATTTAACGCTAGAGATTCCCAAGCACAGCACATAATTTCTTGACAAGTCCTTTACCATCCATGCTGCTCGCTTGTGGAACGTATTACCGCTGTCAATTAGACAAGCCAAGACGCTACCAAGTTTTAAAAGACTTGTTACGGAACATTACTTATCACTACAGTAATCTTTATTCCTGTCATAATTGTATATATGTATGTATGTGTGTATATATATATATATATGTATGTGTATTGTCATCTTCACCGTTTACTTTATATATAGTATATTAATATATATATATGTATGTATTTATGTATTTATAATTTAGGTATATAAGTATGTTATATTTAAAACATAATATATAACATGTACATCTAGTATAATTTTCTTTTATCTCGTCCTCTGTACTGCCCCATTAGATCTTTATTATATTAATTCCAGTCCATCCAAAGGTTGCCTGGAAGAGATCGCAGCTAGCGATAAGGCCGCCAATTGTTACCATGTCTTTAGTTTTAAGTATTTAATGTGTTATTTTTCCTATTTTATGGTGTACAATAAACTATATATAAATATATAAATAAAACATGCACCCCACGCTTTTTTTACAATAATTTTTTTTTTCTTATATCCAGTATTTAAAGCCAACCAGAGGTATAACACAGAAAACTGGGTTCGATATTTCATGCCAGGCGAATCAATAATATCTGCATTGCTTGAGATCTTTTTGACCGAATCTAATAGGATACAAAATCAAACAAATCGAATCTTTGGAATAAAATGCTACGTAATAAAATAAATAGCGTGAAATATAAATACCACGCAGGGGGTCTACAATTTCACCTTAAAGAATATTGGTAATTTTGAAAACTTTGAATATTAAATTAAGATTTCTAATAGTTAAATATTTTAAATATTTATGACTATAATATGCAGTCAATGCGGATGCAGGCTGCTTCTTTTATAAAAAAACGATAACGATACATATATCGTCGTGTTTAGGTGGTATATCCATAGTTGTAGCTAAAATTATATTTTAAACCCTTGCGTATCACAGGGTTTTTTTTAAATAAAAGGGTGTACACTATTATTTTAGGAAAAACTACGTATTTATCACCCAAATACGACGATAGGAAAATAATAACATAACAAAATCGTTGCTTTTTTTTGCAAGATTTTCAGTTACCTACTGAAACTGAAGTCACAAAAACTACAATACGGCTTTTTTCTCGGTAGCAGTCTTGATATATCCCTGAAGAAATATCATAGCTTTAAAGCATCTAATAAAATTCACTTTTATAACCACGCAACGCCTTCGCTTCTGGTAAGGCAATTGGTGATTAGGTACTACTTATTGAATAGGTCGTATCAATAAGTATCATCTTTGCTACATTTTCTTAAATCATTTTGTTTAAGTTAGTAGGACGATCAAATTATTTAAAATAAGGAGAAATTGCATCATAATAAAAAACCTAAATAATGAGTATACATGGAAATATACCTATTCTATGCCCAATAGTCACATTCACTTTTCTGTCCTATATTGAGATTTGACGCCTCTTATCACTATTTGCAAATGATTTGAGTACCACAAGATTAATATTAAACTTTAGTCAGATTGTCCGATTAGTATATAAAGAATTAAGTCTCACTTTTAATTTTGACAATGTCCGTGGCGTTGTTTGTTACACGCCGGCTGTAAAACGCAGATTCGATCCCCGCACTCATGCAAATATTTCTGTGCTCCTCAATTATTAATTCATTTGTTATAAATAACTTTAGATCCTGTACTGAGTAATAGAAACGTATCTAACAGCTGTGTGTACAAAATAAATTGATACGAGTTGCGCTAGTGACTTCATAGTTAATGTAATTCCTAGATATACCTTACTTGAATAACTTAAACAGATAAGTATTAAATAATATGTAATCTGTATTCATCGCCACATCTTGAAAAGTATTTTATACCGTCTGATTCTTTGTTATGGTAACGGTATAGGCATACAATAATTACTGAGTTGCGACAGGAGTTCTATTAGTATTTGTAAAAAAACATTCTTGAGGCGGCACATGAACTATGGGAAAGTGCGTGGTGGAGTGGACGCGGCTACTCACATGCTTACATGGTGGTCGCGGATTTAATTCCCAGAGCTGAATGCGTACTTCTGACTTTTCGGAGACATATTATGTGTATTGATAGTGAATCGCCACACACTACTCCTATAAAGGTGACTGAAAACATCAAGAGAAAACCTGCGGGGTAGGTATTATGGCGATTTGTAAGATTTTTTTATGATATGTGAAGTCCGCCAATTCGCCCTAGGTCAGTGCGGTGTAATATGGCCTAACTCCTCTCAATCGTACTATTGATTGTAGAGGAGCCCTGCAGTAGTACATATATGCGCTGTATTATACATATATACATATATGACTAACATAAAGGAAGTTGCCTTTCTATATGCTCTGAGAGACTAATATTCAGATACAATAAATCAAAATTATTTTAAATACCTAATATTAAAGTATGCAAATAATATTAGAATATTAAAATACAGGATGTTATAACGATAAAAGAACAAGATGCAATTTGTCTTTATTGAAAGAATCACATCGTGTCGACATTAATAATAACAGATCTTTTCACGTTATAATTAGCTGGTGTGAGTTATTATATTTCGCGTTAAAAATTATGCATTTATGTAAAACTGGTTTATTTTAGTAAAAATATCCAAATTGACCTTTTTATTTTCGGTATGTTTTGTTGTTTATATAATATTCATATAATAATATCCTATATATTTATTATTTCCGTACATAAATAAATAGTAAAGATGATTAAACTGATATCAGTTTGTATCTATAATAGGCGTGACGACAGTATCAAAATATCAAATATTTTATGATGTTAGGGGGAAAAACTTATTAGAAGGGTTTAAAACGATGTTTTAGTTTTAATCCAGAATTGGAGATTAATAAGATTTTCAATAAAATAAAAGTACAAAATATAGCAATCAGCCATTTTGACAGAAACGCTAGCCACGACGCATGACGTCACACCTATGTAAACCTGCCGTAAACATTACCAATTTCTTTAGAAATGTGGAATGTGAACTTTACCGGATCCATTTATAGACTTTAGAATTCATTTTTATCAAACAAAATATGTTTTGTTTCGATAACTTTCTTCGCTGCGCATAGACACAATGACATGTTTACCTAGTGGTGACGTTATAACGGATGCCATGACGCCTACTAGTTTTATCTGTGCACTATTGAAAGATTATTAGAAAAATGGCTTAAAACTGTGTTAAACCTTTGTTAATTCTTGAAATATAGATTATTTCGTATATAATAAATGTGTATCTATATTATAAAACATGATTTTAAAATAATTCGTCATGCCTATTATTTTATTTTATCTTAATAGCGTTATTAAATCGTAACATATCTAGACAAGCACTTATATGGACATCGAGAGCAAAAGCAACATCGTTAAGATACACGTACAATTAATTCTGATAACCCTTTTCAAGAACAAAGCAATGTCAATATGCTTATAGTATCTACAGGGTTCACCTAGTTTAAGCATCCCATTCGCTTAATATCGTAACTTAGTCGACAAAAGAACGACAGAGCGACGCCTCAGAAAAAATAGTTGAAAGAAAGAATTTTATAAACCTTTGTTTAAGTACTCAATTTATATCTAAAATATAGATAAACATTTCAGCGGTGTAATAGACAAATATTTATTTAAACTCGTCTGAACATGTAGAAAGACCGAGATAAATTGGAACCATAAGTATAAAAGCATGAAATTGTGGTAATAGCATTTTGACCGTAAGTGCATTAAGAAATTATATGAAAAGCCAGGGCAAGCAAAAGGATGCTGTATATTTTTTTTAAAGCGTAATTTATATTTGAACTTGTCTTTACAAGAATTTATGCCATTACGTAGGTTCTTGTTGTAATTTTGATACACATAGAAGTGGACTATTTATAGTTATCTTTATATGAAGTTAGTTAATTTATAACTTGGTCCTGTTTTAAGGAAACACGTCTTGAATATATATTTCCCAAATATATAATCATAATATTAATTAAAGAAGGGCTTAGTGCAACAAATTATTAAATAACAAATTTAAAACATGCCTTAGAGTGAAATTAAATTCTATACAGTTTGAAGGGGAAAATATGTAATAGAAACATGATTTAATTTTTAAGAATATAATATGTATTGAAGAAATACAACATGTCTAATCAATAAGTACCTAACTGATAGCTAATGTTTGTATTTTTACATCATGAGTTATTTGTATTTGTACATTCCCATTCTTCTAAAATAACACATTTTAATCAGTTAATTTTCTATGTATTATGTATAAAATTTCAAATGACATGATTTCATCAGTTCGTTTAATTCAATAAATCAAAATAAAAAAGATAATGGAATCAGAATTGCTCACCATTGTGACAACTCCAGAAAAATAGTTCAAGAAGAGCTTGAAAAACACTTTCACGAGCACTATAAAAAGGTTTATCGTTCAAGAAAACAAAATATTTTGTTTATAGTATTTTTTTGTTTTGCCGCCAAAAATCGGGAGCGCGCAGTAGTCAGGCGCGAGTGGTGCCCAAGTGCGAGTTTCGTTTGTGTCCACACGGCACCAGCCGTTCACTAACCAACAAATCGAGCTCTTTCTCCTGAGAGAATGAATGCATGTGATGCGCCTTATGAAAGCACTGGCCGTGGGAGGTTGGATGTTTCCTTGCAATTACAACCGCTAGTAACTTAGATCTGCTGACCGGGGACACCCGTATTCAAAACATCTAAATTATTGGAAAAATAAATTTTAAAATTAATTTAAATCTATTATTTTTCATATCAAGGAAATCTCATAAAACGAATAAAAGCCCATCTTGGCGAGCTTTTTGGTTTAAATTCTACGTATCCATCCAAAAAAATAAATAAATAATTTTTTTTCAGCTTTAAACTCAATTGAATGTTGTCTTCATTGGCCCATATTGTACGGTGAAGAAATAGATATCAAAGGTCCTAAGTCTAAGCTGCTAAGTCCTACTTTTATTATTTTGTTTCGATAAAATTTTCAGTAGAAAGATAAAAACAAAAAAATGAATGTTATATGGACGATAAAAACATTAAACGATAATGACCGTTTAATCAATTGTCTCCTGTAAATAGTAACTGTAATAAAATACTGAATAAAATGTTACCAAGGCAGCTATGATTTGCTTTCTTAAATAAGGGCGCCATGCCAGCCCTTTTATATTAATTAATCATAGAAATTACATTTTTCGAAATTTAATATTACATCATAAAACAGACAGATGATGGATGTCATAAAACCAGGTGCAAAAAGTAAAACCCTCGACGACATGGCGAGTGGGTAGCGTAATTCATGTCACATGTCGTGGTACTATACACAATTTGTAGTATATAGAGAGTTGTTTACATATGAAGAATGTAGCAGCGTCTTCGCATAATGACTTTAGAACTACTTCACTTTCGCTGGCTATGAATAGGTGCATTATATTATATACTTAATCTTTTTATCAGATTACACATCCTAATTTTCATCCACTCGCGGTCGCTATCTGGGATCAGACAGTAATTATGCGTCCTAATTCTAACAATCAAGGTTCGCTACTACTATTGTGAATATTAATTTTATATGTCGTTGGCTTTATTATTAGACATCGTAACTACATTTAATCAAATTTTACAAGTGGATAAAAAACCTGTCTGCTGTAAAAATTCTAAGATTTTTTAAGAATTAAGAATGTCTTAGACGAAACCCTTCCTATCATTTCCCACATTCTAAACCACTCCATCTCCACTGGGATTTTTCCCACTGCTTGGAAAGAAGCTCATATTATCCCGATTCCCAAAAGATCCAATGCCTCTCTACTTTCTGAGTTTCGTCCTATTTCCATACTTCCTTTCCTATCCAAAGTCCTAGAACGTTTGATCCATACCCAACTCAATGATTTCCTTTAAAGGCATAACCTTCTAAATCCTCTCCAATCTGGGTTTCGTCCTGGACATAGTACGACTACCACTTTGACCCACATCACGGATGGCATCAGATCAGGCATGGAAGGAGGCAAGCTGACTGTGCTAGCTCTGCTGGACTTCAGCAATGCCTTTAATACTGTCGACTATGACGTATTACTTACTATGCTCCGTTCTCTTAACATATCTCCAATGGCAGTTGTGGTGAGGCAGGCGCAAACGCTGTCGTCATTTAAAAAACTGATTAAACAGCACTACCTTTCCCTTTAAAGCAGACTTCACTATTACTTCCTTTCATTAAATCATTTGAAATTGTAGTATATTATAATTTATGTATGATTTTGTATTATTTATTTTTATGTATGTATGTATATATGTGTATATATACGGATATGTATATGTATATTAGTAGTTATGTTTAATTAGTATTATTTAGCTTCAAGTAATTCTTTATTTGTTACACTGCCCTCTCTCCTTCATTTAAATCCATCCCATGGTTGTCTGTAAGATATTGCTGTTGAGCGATAAGACCGCCATTTGTACTCTTTGTTACTGTTATTTCTGTTTAGCTATGTTGTTGTTAAGTTTGTGTACAATAAAGATTTAAATAAATAAATAAATGTTCTTAATTTATTACTTTCTTCCGTTTTTATTTATTCTTCTGCAGACTTTATTCAAATCTGTGTCGGTTATTTTCCAATTCGTGATTACCCACTCTCCAATGATCATAGAAACACAGAATAGCACAACGGTGTATCACCGCTTCTATTGGTTTAATAAAGCTCTACTAAGCCTTGATGAAGAACTTTTCCCTCTTTTTCTTTCTGTTTCTGTGCATTTCTCATTCTTCTTGTGAGAATTAACTAAGCTATAGTTATGTACTTCCTTTTAAACTCGGCTTACATTGCACATTTCTTTTATAGTCCTTTCTGGTTTCTATATTTCCATTTAGTGTCTTCTGTCTTTTTCCCAGAATTAAATTTGCATTTCTGTGTTATATCTTTTCAGTCGTACTTCTTCGCATAACGATGTTAAAGTTCCAATAGTTACGAGCTTTGATAATATTGCGCCATCGACATGATTCTACAATATTTTGTCACTCATCATCTATATTTACTTTAAATAAAATACAACACTCATTTTTTTGAGATTTAAATGAATATCACTACATAGTATAAAACAAAGTCACTTTCTCTGTCCCTATGTCCCTTTGTGTGCTTAAATCTTTAAAACTACGCAACGGCTTTTGATGAGGTTTTTTTTATAGATGGAGTGATTCATCATCATCATCATCATATCAGCCACAGGAAGTCCACTGCTGAACATAGGCCTCCCCCAATGATCTCCACAATGACCTGTTGGAAGCGGCCTGCATCCAGCGACTTCCTGCGACCTTAGTCAGATCGTCCGTCCACCTTGTAGGAGTGATTCAAGAGGAATTATATTTAATTCCTCTTATCTAATTATATTAATCATTATAATATGTGTAATACGTACATATTATTGTACATAAACCTATTTGTACCCGGGCGAAGCTGGGCCGGGCCGCTAGTTACAATAAAAAAATGAAAAACTAATTGTTGTTCACTCCCCCAGTCTTTTAGCGAATTTCCAAATGAAGGTATAATATACTGGCTAAATCCTCAAAATGAGGGTTACAAGGTGTACTGACAATTTAATGGTGGAAATCATCCTGATATTTCACCCTATAACCGGCCCAGGGGGTTAATTTATACTCCGACACGAAGTTCGGACGTTAAACGTCAACATGTAAGATACAAGTTTTTTGTTTCTAAATATCTATCAATACTATTCTTTATCAAACTTCGAACTTAGTCTAAGATTACGACGTACGTACAGGATTCGAAGATTTTGTAAAACAGTATTCATACAGTTTTACGTGCGATATTCGAATATTCGTCGTCGTGTCGGAGTATAGAGTAAGTCCCCTGAATCCTTTAAAGTATTTGGGAAATCTAAGTGTCTCTCATTCTATTTCGTTGAATCCCGTTTATATGGCCATGGTGAAGGTGTCCTTGGGGGATCAGCCAATATACGTCGCACGGGCCTCCTCTACAATCGAGAATACTATTGCGAGTAGTTAGGCCATATAGTCCACCACGCTGGCCTAGTGCGGGTTGGCGGGCTTACATATCATAGAAATTTGTATAAATCGCTATGGTATGCAGGTTTCCTCACGATGTTTTCCTTCTCCGTTTTAGTATCTAAACATAAGTACTATACATTGTCTGTAGATTCAAATTTATATTTGCTTATTATATTATATAATGTATCTGTTTACAGAGAAACATAATGATATTTAACTTTTTTCTTAAATTATGTCAATGTTTGAGCCAGACATACAATAGCTGGAAGTGCATTCCACAGTTGAACAGATTGGACCGTAAACGAATTTTCCATGAAAGTCGCGCGCGACTCGCGGCGAGCATTTGCAATCTTAATTTCAGATTATCCAACGATCTAAAGGATTTTGAATGGGACTCAAGGTGAAATAATGCAGTTATTAGAGAATGGAACAAGATATTATTCAGAAGAGAAAGAATCTGTTCTCGGGGCGATCCGAAGACGTCGGTAACCATTTGAGCTTAGCTTGGAACTCAAAAATATGACTGATTACATTTACATATATCAAACATAAATCTATACTAATATGTAAAGCTGAAGAGTTTGTTTGTCACTCGTCGTTTTTGTACTTCATATTGAAAAAATATTTTTGTGTTGTATAAGTCTTTATAGAGGATTGCTATAGGCTATGACCTAAAGGAGGGAAGTAGTAGTGGTCGGATTGGTCGATATTATAACTGTTAGTCGAAATTAAACATTTTGGCCACGATTTTGAAAAGTGTCTAATACAAACATTTGGAATACACTCAAGTTTATTACGTCAGTCCTCGATGAGATCAAGATAGCTGACATCGGCACAATCAAGGATGGGCAGTAGGAGAGTTGTGCAAGAGAATTTTTCTTGGTAATGGGTAGAAAATTGTGTAACCTAAAACCATAGCAAAGATCTGGTGGAGGTAAACACCTTATAGTTAAATTCCCGAAGTTTCGGAACCCAGATGAAAGACTTGTTCATATGAAGGTCAATGTTTTTGACGGTAACGCTATATGAAACAGTCACAAAATCACAGAAAGCGGATATAACTTAGTATCAATCAAGTTTTAATATCATCATGGGGCTGTCGACAACAATAAGAATTGAATAGACCCAATGGATTGTTTAGTGACCTTCAGTCTAATAATTCTTAATTTCCATGGCACTTTAGCCTACCAGTTATTGAGAATGCTTCTTATTAGCCCAGCTATGAGCTTTTTTTTAGCAGTGTTCATATATTGTATCTCAGATGATAGCTGGTGATCTAATTAAATATTTCCTTACAATATGACCATAGAGAATAATGATAGATAAATAAATAAAGCCAAAATATGTCTACGCCAAAATATGAAAAAGCAAAATGACACATCGTTTGACGTATTTTATTACTTATGTTTTAATTTACCGTTTATACTATTTTTAATAGATGTTTGATTTTATAGATAATGTTAGAAACGAATTGCTAGAAGAATTTATCGAAATACTTGACGTAATTTCGCTGGGAAGTTCAAGTTTGTATGAACGAATAACCGAAAACTTAATTTTAGTTTTAAGAACAAAATTCAGAAAACCTAGATGTGGCGATAACTTGTTGGTATGAAATAAACAAACTCTACATTATATACCTGAAAAAATTGCTTGTGTTTAATATATTCCTACAACAAGTACTATTATGGAAGAACAAACGCAACCCGAAGCTATTGAAGAGGCACAAGGTCCGATTGAAGGAGAACCTGAAGTAGTTGAAGATGAAGCTGTAGCGCACGAGGAGGTTGGCGGCGAAGGTTTGGAAGAGGCGGAGAGTGAGCATGTCGAAGGGGAACAAACAGAAGGTGAAACTGTAGAGGGTGAAGACAAAGAAAAAGTACTTGGAAAAGGTGAAGAGCTCGTAGGTGAGGGAGTAGAAGAAGAACAACAAGTTGAACAGAAGGAGGAAGAAAAAGCTGCAGAAGAACAAGTGGCTGAAGAAGAAGCATATGTTGAAGAGCCTCCACCGGACCCTGCAGCGCCATATGACTTGACCGACTCTAAAGAAGCTCTTAAAGAACCTTTTCAGCTACGGCCAGATCAACTAGCAGAAGTTGAACAACTGTGGGAACTATATCAAAACTACACTCCAGCATACACAGACATTAAAGGACATATAACTGAGAAAGAACTGATATACATGCTAAAGTGTCTCCTTATTATGACGCATACACCGGAACAATTACAGGAATTAATAGCATATTGCGTGAGGCCACCGCATCCCGAAGGGCACATAACTTTTGACCAATTTGTCAAAATGGTAACTATAAGACAAAGAGATTTTATTCCTGAAGATGAACTTAGGGCTGCCTTGCGAATTTTGATCCTGATAGGACAGGCACTGTTGACAGAGAAAACTTAAGAGAAGTACTAACAAAACAAGGTCATAAGATGCCGCAGAAGCTGATAGATAACCTTATAAAAGAAGTAGATATGGCGAACGACGGCACCATAGGAATTGACGATGTTGTTGGTACGATGGGTATTGACCTCAACAAGGACGATTTGCAGATGTTGAGAGATGCTGTTTACGGTTCCGGCCAGCCACCACCACCAGACGATGAAGGATAAAGCGAAATACTTTTTTAAATTCAAATCTATTGTACTTGAATCATTTATCATCATTTAAAAAATTATAAATAAATGTTAATGGGCTTTAAACTATTATACCCTAAGGAGATTTGTGACGTTATTTATATTATTTGAAATATGTTTTATATATATAATATAAATAATAAACCGATAGGAACTTATATTAAAAAATCCTTTAAAAATGAGAAAAGCCTAACAACAATACATCCATTTCCAAATTCATAACTTTAGCCAGCGCCGGATCTAGATATTTTTTGAGGCGGGGTAAAAACTGAAGAATGCCGCCCCTGCCTGCCTATATTTTTATCATTATCAGCATCATCATTTTTAGCAACCAGACGCCGACTGATGACACAGGCCTTCGGGAAAGAATGCCATTTTACCACCATGGTAAGCATTTTTTCCCTTATATTAGCTTCACTTGTATGTATGGACTTTCGAGTGCTAACGTCACTCGCGTACGTAGGCTTTGACTCTAGTTTCAATTTTCACATAGTTCGTTGTGGTACGACTTAAGTGTCCGCCAAGGTAGTCCACCGTCCTCGGGGTGTAAAGACCGTCATAGTGATTCCCGTAAGGAGTCCACTATGATCAGTCCGTGTTATAACGGTTTTTCCAGGTTTTTAGTCCGGGCATGAGCTTGTACCATGTGGGTAAAATACCCACACAGTCACAGTCGAAGGGAAGAGTGTTGGCCCGCCGGCCAAGGGGATTCGTAGAAACGATTGTCCGCTGGCCGCCCACGGTACAGTACAGGAGCCCAATCGTGGCTAACCTCCACGAGAGCCTCACCATACCGCGCATAATCTTGGTGGGTTCGTCTTGCCGGTTGGTGACCGGATGTGGGGTCCCGGCAGCCCATCCCGTTAGGGCACGGGGCCCTTCTGTCTGGCGGATCAATTCGCCACCTGCTGGCCCTTTCGTGTCGATGCTCAATCGGCCTTCTTAATGACCGGACTTAGGCTCCTCGATGCGTCTTCACCTAAGCCATGCCTTCAAGCTCATGATAGGACAATTAAACAGAGCAGGTCCTTCAGCGGTGCATAACCACACCACCGCGTTCACTATGGAGTTCACCAAGATCCGCGGACTCCATACGAACCTCAATGCCGTCCACCACCATCTCGAGATGGCCCGGCCAGCTTCGCTCTTCTTGACGGAGACGCAGATTCGTTAACCGGCCGAAAATTACTATCTGCTGTACCCCGGTTATTCGCTTGAAGAAAACTTCAAGCCTAAAGCCGGGGTATGCTTGTATGTTCGGTCGGACATCTGATGTCACCGTTTGCACTGCATGGAAGACCCCTCCTTCTCCGCTTTGTAGGTGCACGTGGATCTTGGTTCCCGGGGCCGCATCTACGTGTGCCCTTACAGGTCTCACAACGAGGTCGTAACTTAAACTTAACCAGGTGGCTGATGACGCGCGGGTGCGGTTCCCGTCGGCTGAAATGGTGGTCTTGGGGGATTTTAATGCACATCACAAACTGTGGCTGGGCTCCTCCAAGACTGATCATGCTGGTTCCTCTGGCCTCTGGCCAGTTCCGATCACTGCCTAGTTGGGTCGTCAGAATCGTTCGCTACGTTCATCGGCAGATTGGTATCGTATGCGGGAATATTTCGCATCCATCTCTTGGAGGCAGCGCTGCTTTGAGGGTAAAGATTCCTCAGCGAGTGCTGAACGCTATTGCTGACAAGATCAGGCTTGGAATGGAATACTACATTCCTTCCTCTGAGATCTCCATTAAGAGCCGTGGACGCTCCTGGTTCAATCGTGCATGCGCCGATGCTGTCGGTGACAAACAGGCGTCATATTGCGCATGGATCAGGGGTCGCGCCATGAAGAATCAATATCAGTTCCCTCAAAGACAACCGAGCCACCAAGGCCTGCAAGAAGGCCTACGTTAGAGCGGATGCCTAGCGCATTAGGGGTGATTACGATTGCAACAAACACAAGCCGCAAGAGAAGGCTGCCTTACTGGCAAATTTCTGTGCGGCTTATCCCCACCTCGAGCACCGTGGTTCCCAGGCGCTGCCTACACTGCCTGATTGCGGTTTCTTAATGGTGGATATCCGCATTAGGCAGTGTGATGGGCGGCGTGGGCTACGGTGTTTCGATGTGCGAAAAGCCAGTGACTCGGATGGAATTCCGGCGGTAGTTTTAAGAGCTTTTGCAGCCGAGTTGACTCCAGCACTGACTCGCCGCTACCGAGCGTCCTACTACGCAGGTGTTGTGCCTAAATCTTGGATGCCTGAATTTTGGAGGCCAATGTACAACTGATCCCAAAAAGGGTGATCATTTAGACCCTACCAACTATCGCCCTATCGCTATTACCTCAGTCATGAATTGATCTGCTACCTGGAGGATCACTCGTTGTTCAGATGTCTCTTGATGTGAGTCTTGACATAGCCAAGGCTTTTGATAGAGTGTGGCATCGTGGTCCTCTTTCCAAACTTCCGGCATACGGGCTGCCCGACAACCTGTGTTCGTGGGTTTCCGGCTTTCTGCATGGGCGTAGAATACGTGTCGTCGTCGACCGGATACGCTTTGGCGCTCATGTCGGTAAATTCCGGAGTTCCTCAGGGCTCGGTGCTGTCGCCCACCCTGTTTATTCTACATACTAGCTGTGCCCGCGACTTCGTCCGCGTGGAATTTAACAAAAAAGTTAATTATTTTTTTTTACACGCTTTATATTAGATTCACTTGTATGTTTGTTTGTAACCGACTTCTTTGGGCGCGATTTTGACCCACTTTAAACGGCCAGATTTCATTCAAATTTTGCACACCTGTCAAAGACCGATGACAATACAATAATTCGATTAAAATATATAATTATCCTGATTAGATTCGCCAGGATTAATTATTCTTATAATTGATGACCATTGCTACTGACCACTAGGTGGCGTATAGATGAACATAATTTGCTACTGACTAATAGATGGCGTGAACACGTCAATAATGCATATTTCCACTATTCATCGGTAAATGGCGTTAACATTGTATTCTTCAAGTGTCAAATGTTACTACTGACCAACAGATGGCGTTATTGATTGGAAATACAGCCGTAGATGGTTGTTTTTAGTCAAAACAATTAAATAATAGTTAAAAAAAACTAAAATACACGCTTTAATAAGATATATAACTAAAAAAGTAAAAATAATTGATACTGAATTTAAGATAAGAAAATGGAGTAAAATACATATATTTTATTGTTACAAAGCGTGGGGTGTTTACAACAATTACTTATCCTCCTGCACCCCACGCTTTACTCCATTTTCTTATCTTAAATTCAGTATCAATTATTTTTACTTTTTTAGTTGTATATCTTATTAAAGCGTGTATTTTAGTTTTTTTTGTTTTTTGCATTTTTATTTTAATTATCGACCTTTGTAACGAAACCATCTCGCGATTTAATTCTACGGTGGCCCCATCTCTTAGCTAGCGGCAATAAACTCCCGTTACACATTTATTTTCAGTTTTTTGTATTAGCTTTATTGAAAAATTTCTTTACATACAATATTTTATAAATATGTCTAAAATAAATGTAGCCTAAGTTACTCCTTGTTATATCAGCTACCTGACAAAAAAAGTCCCGTCAAAATCGGTTCAGCCATTTCAGAGATTAGCCGGAACAAACAGACAGACAGACAGACAAAAAATTTTAAAATATCATTTTCGGCACAGATATTGTGTATATAACGATATGTAGTTGGATTTTTTTTTTTCACTTTTAAAACAGACACTTCAATTTTATTTATATGTATAGATTAATGAGGTGTTGTCGCTAGGCAACATTCATTGCTATGCAGATGACAGCCCGGTTCATGGGCCATACCACTATGGGCCTCTGGATTGCCGGGTCGACACTGTGGTACTTCGTTCGGTTAAACTAACTAGTTAAAACAAATTGAATATTTAAAATCAAACGTAGCTGTTGAGATCGATGAAGGAGTTTTCAAATATAGCTTCATCTCTATTTCACGCACCCCTATCGCATATTCAATATTCGCGCCCCGCGAAAGAAAAATTTAGTTCTGCAGTGTCCGTGTAAGTGGTCTTACGTTATTAATGAGTTGTGTAATTGTCTTCCAAGTTTCAAAATGCCGCCCTCTGAACTTGCCGCCCCACAGTGGGTCGAAATGGCAATTTTTGTGACATAGGTTTTTTTTTCGTATTTTCCAAATTATTTTGACGCCGACGGTTCGATATTATCATTCCTTACCATATTCATTCTTTGTACATTTTTGTTTAACCCTATAATTTTGGCTAAAAAAAATATTTTAGATTTTTGATATATGGAACGCACTATAAAAACCTAAATTTCTACCAAATCCTGCTATTTTCAGTTATGCAGTTCGAAAGAAATGATAAAATTCAATATTTCCCAAAAGTTTCAGTAAATTTGACACAAATAAGATAAATTAATCTAATAAATTAACAAGGAAAACTTGCATATGTGCCGTGCCAGATTAAAAAAAAAACAATTTTTGGAAATAACCCCAATTAAAAAATAATAATAAAAAAGGCAGTGGACGAGTTAAACAGCGGTTTGGTAGAAGCTGTCCATACGGTGGGATCTAAGTATTTTAGACCTCGCCGTAGAGATAGACCACAAAAACTCTCGATCCAGACTCTTGACCATGAGGTCATGAGGCCGAACGTCGATTTTTGACGCTGCAGTCTTCCGTTGACGCCGAAACATATCGGCGGCTCAATAGACGGATCTGGAAGTCCTTGCGACACGATGTCCGTGCTCACAATACTGTGAGCATTAAGGAGACAATTGAGCGGAACGGAGGCTCCAAAGTGTTTGCAAGAGACTTGTCTATTGGCCAAAGCCAGTTGTCTAGGCTGAAAACGGACGATGGCCGCGTGGTATCGACGAGGGCAGAGATATTAAGAGAGATCGAGAGGTTCTATGGACAGCTTTACACCTCGGTTGCCAAACCTACTGTTAGCTCGGCCGAAGACCCGAGAGCCGAGTTGATCCGACACTTTAGCGATGATATCCCGGACATCAGCCTGTGTGAGATTGAGATGGCCCTCAAACAACTTAAAAACAACAAGGCGCCGGGTGAGGATGGAATCACTTCAGAGCTTCTGAAAGCGGGTGGAACGCCGATACTGAAAGTCCTTCAGAGGCTCTTCAATTCCGTTCTCCTCGAGGGCTCAACGCCAGAGCCATGGAACAGGAGCGTGGTGGTACTGTTCTTCAAAAAAGGTGATAACACCTTGCTCAAGAACTACAGGCCCATCTCGCTCCTGAGCCATGTCTATAAGTTGTTTTCGAGGGTCATCACAAATCGTCTCGAACGTAGGTTTGATGACTTCCAGCCTCCCGAACAAGCCGGTTTCCGAAAAGGCTTTAGTACCATGGACCATATTCATACGCTACGGCAGGTTATACAAAAAACTGAGGAATATAACTTGCCGCTTTGTTTAGCGTTTGTGGACTATGAGAAAGCCTTTGATTCGATCGAGACCTGGGCTGTGCTACAGTCTCTTCAGCGGTGCCACATAGACTATCGGTACATCGAAGTGTTGAAGTGTATATACAACAACGCCACCATGTCGGTCCGAGTACAAGATCAGAGCACGAAGGCTATTCCACTACAGAGAGGCGTGAGACAGGGAGATTTCATATCTCCGAAACTGTTTACTGCCGCGCTGGAAAACGCCTTCAAGCTCTTGCAGTGGAAGGATTCGGCATCAACATCAACGGCGAGTATATTACTCACCTTCGATTTGCCGACGATATTGTAGTCTTGGCAGAATCGCTGGAATTAGCACTATGCTCGAAGACCTTAATCGAGTTTCCCAACAGGTGGGTCTTAAAATGAACATGGATAAAACGAAGATCATGTCGAATATCCATGTTGTGCCCACCCCCATTGGAGTTGGGGGCTCGACTCTCGAAGTTGTAGACGAATATGTCTATTTAGGACAAGTGGTCCGGTTAGGCAGGTCCAACTTCGAGAGAGAGGTCAATCGGCGAATCCAACTCGGTTGGGCAGCGTTCGGGAAACTTCGCGACGTCTTCTCGTCCAAAATACCTCCGTGCCTAAAATCGAAAGTCTTCGATAGTTGTGTGTTACCAGTGATGACATACGGCACTGAGACGTGGCCTCTCACTGTGGGCCTCATTAAAAGGCTCAAAGTCACTCAACGAGCCATGGAGCGGGCTATGCTCGGAGTTTCCCTACGAGATCGAACCAAAAATGAGGAGATCCGTAGGAGAACCAAGGTTACCGATATAGCCCATAGGATTGGCAAGTTGAAGTGGCAGTGGGCCGGGCACATAGCTCGTAGAACCGATGGCCGTTGGGGCCGAAAGGTTCTCAAGTGGAGGCCACGTACAGGCAAGCGAAATGTCGGACGCCCGCCTACAAGGTGGACGGACGATCTGACTAAGGTCGCAGGAAGTCGCTGGATGCAGGCCGCTTCCAACAGGTCATTGTGGAGATCCTTTGGGGAGGCCTATGTTCAGCAGTGGACTTCCTGTGGCTGATATGATGATGATGATGAATAAAAAAGGCTAGTATAAAGCCTATAACCCATATACTACTCACTATCACTACTGTTTTGTAGATCTTCTAAAATATTCTCTACATTAATAAATTCTAAGTCTTCTGGTTTTGATGGCAAATGCAGAAGCTCTTTGGCTTTTGTTGAGAGAACCATAACATGTTTTTTTGTCATGCGTGATCTAAGACTTGTGATCTTTGGATCAGATGACAAAAGGAGATTATGTAAGATGTCCTCATTCGAAGATATCCTACTAATTTTTCGGGAATGATTTTCCCTACATTTTCGGAAGTCTTTGTTCCGTGCTTCTGCGGCTTCTTCCGACAGCTTCCCAATGGGTATAGCCCCAAAATATTTAATTATGTCAGCCCCATGAACTAATAATTTATGTACACTGGAAGGCATATAATACCACGGATATAAATCAACATTATAGTTTTGCGGTTTCGGTAGAAAATAAAGCGAATTTAGTAATATCAACACGCTCTCCAGACGCAATGGTTTGTAGAATGATATAAAAATTCTCTATCCATTTAGGAGAATCCATCAAAGCCCCATTTGCTGATAAGCTTCAGGTCAGTTGCAGAATCTAAATCGAACTCAATTGTATCCAAAAGCCTTGAGGCAGTCAAGTTGAGCAGATCTTGCAATTTAACAGATGCCGTGCAATCACTAAATGTCATATCCTCCTTTCTTGGGAAACATTTCAATTTTGCTTCTTTTAATTTATAATACGAAGGATACAATTGAAAGCCTTTTTAACCGACTTCAAAAAGACTCTCAATTCGACTATATGTTGCTTTTTTTTTTTATGTTTGTTACCTCGTTTCTCTGTACTGCGTGAACCGATTTCGACCATTCTTTCTTTGATTGAAAGCTGATGCTTGTCATTTGGTCCCATAAAAATATGGTGAAAATCTGAGCAATATCTTCGGACCTGGAGAGGGGAACTCCTTAAAATTAAGTAGGATTCCAATGGTTCTTTTTGCATTAGGTTCATTATAAAAGTTAATTTACAGTGAGAGAGGAATAAAGGGGTGGGGGAGGGGGGGTAGGTGATAAAATTAAAATACACGTAAATTCTAATATCTTCGGCAGCTTTTAACCGATTTTAGTGATTTCTTTTTCATTGGAAAGAATGTATTGACAGGTCGATCTCAGGAACACAACATGGAGATCTGATGATCATTTTCGGACCTGGAGTGTAGAACTCTTCAAACTTTAGTAGGATTCCAATGGTTCTTTTTGCATTGGGTTCAGTATAGGGTTGCCACCTTTTTTCTTGCAGATAAAGTACATTGGTTACTAGAGGTAGAAAAGAAAAAGTACATAGTAATAAAATAAAGTACAATTCATTTTTTACTATTATTATGGTTAAATACATATTTTTGTTACTTTTTGCGATTTGTATCTTTTATTTTTCTCTTTTCCCGTATCTTATTTTTTTAAATATTTTTTTCTGTGTTATATACTTATTCACTATCTATTTGATCGGTTTCACTATCGAAATTACATTTTGTAGGTGTATGTGGAGTATACTTGTGCACGATTCATAGCATTTAAAGCATAAAATATCTATAAAACTTTGAATCTTATTTTTATTACATCTAAACCGCTCCGCGCGAAATAATCAAGAAATTGTGACAATAAATAAGTGACATTGTTGACATTTGAGGTTTAGTTGCGGAAAAACGAGACCCCTGAACCGTCGGACGAACCGCACTGCGGCTCGTCAAAGAAACATAAAAGGGTGCCGAAAACCGTCGGCGAGCCGCAATGCGGTTCTTGTTTACATTATAACGCTATTACACTAAAATGAACCCTATTTTAATGGCAGGAGGTTGCTTTTTGCTTGAAGTTTTTTTGTGTTCCTGACGGTTTTACGACATGACAGTTTTTCTGTCAAAAAAAAAAACAAATGACAGTCTAGGGGATAATGAACAAGTATGTATGACTAAACTTTTCAGTCCCATAGAAACCAAATCATGCTAAATAAAGTATTTTCGTGTACTTTTTGTTCACATAAAGTACAGAGTACAATTACCTGAAATAACGTACAATACTTTATTATAAAGTACGGGTGGCAACCCTAGGTCAGTATAAAAGCTAAGCTACAGTGGTGGTGGGAAAAGGGGGTAGGGGCAAAGGGAGGGGGGGGGGGAGAAAAAAATAATAAACATATGAATACTCCAATATCTTTGGCAGCTTTTAGCCGATTTTAGCGATTTCATTATCATCGGAAAGAACATATTCCTTGTGGGGACCATATCTTCTTCATTTTGATTCCTATCAACACTAAAAAGATAAAAATAACCAACATTTTTAATAAAAAAAGAAAAACCGACTTCAAAACAAAAAACTTTGCAGTAGTACTTATTATTTAGTTATTTTTTGGTTTTTAGCGGTTTTTTTGTTTTGAAGTCGGTTTTTCTTTTTTTCGCTTGCTGATTCACTTTGGTTTATATATTGTGCCTTCGACAAATTTAGGGAAATAAGTAGCGCCAACGTATTATCAGCAGTGTATGGAACATATTTTTTTGCATTCAAGCAATTATTTACTTTTGTTATATCTTCTGGATTTTTAAGTAAATGGTTTATTATATTAGCGATGGCTTCTTGTCCATTACATTTCAGTGTATTTGATGTAGCTGCAATTAATTCTTCCTGAGACAAATTATTTTGAATTTGGTCTACTCGTCTTCATTTTTGTCTGTTGGACAAATCATCGAATGATTTTCTGGGACTAATCAAAGCTGTAGAAGCTTTCGATGTGGATGGAGACAGATTCTCAAGACTAAAGTCCTCTTCATGTCTTTCGTGTTCTTCATGTACTTCATGTTCTTCGTGTCTTTCGTTTAATTTTAGTCCTTAAGGCCAAATTATTTCACTTTCTAGCCAATCACCATTTTTTTAAATAAAGTTAGAAAATATACGATTGCATTTTTGCCATCTAGCAGTTATAGAAGAATAGAATTTTGCACAAAACTTTTGAAGCACTACACTATTTTCTTCAGTCCTGTTTATTTTCTGTTGCAGAAAATCAGAAAGTTTTTTGCTATCTGATAGAGATCCAAGCTGGTCTCTTAAAACAACAAACAAATCGAGATTAGTAACTAGACCCTCCATGATACCGAAACAAGGATTCAAAATAAAATGGTATGGATCGTAGTACGGAATGTACATTAAGAATGAATTCAAATATAAGTAATTTTATACCCTGGGTAATAAACAAATTTTATTGCCCTAGATGCTCTCATTAATGATAGAACTAAGGAAAAGGACAAAACATGTTTTCAATCGATATCACGAGAATGTTTGTTTTGTTTTAGTTAATTAAAGACAATAAACAAACAGTTGTTGTAAAACAATTAACTAAATGCACCTGTAATCTCCAGATGTCATCAGTGTTAATGACTGAAGGTAATCCTTTGCCATCTGGTGGTCCATTTGCATTTATGATTTATTACTGTGTTTACGTTAATTGTGTAACCACATGTTTGGGTACAACAACCAATTATGCCAATAAATATTTACTTATTTACTTCTATTGTGTTATTCTATTAGATTTTTATACAGGGTGTACAAGAAAACGGCGCACCTGCCAATATACATTATAGTATATGGTGAAGGCATCTTAATTAAGACGGATTTGCATGGCGCTAGCGAATATAAAGACAGATGCCGAGAAAAAAAAAAACTAACTTTACATATTCTACCCCTTAACACATTACGCTAAAGTGATTGAACCTTACAACTGAACGGTAGAGACCCAAAAATAAATAAGCAGAGCTCATTATTTACTTATAAGCAGGGCCGTCTTTGCCTATGATGGGGCCCTGGGCACACAAGAATATGGGGCCCTTATGAAAAATAAAGAAAAAAAAATATCTAACATTTATCTACTATGGTCATTTCACATCGAAGTTATGTATAAATCTTGTCGGAATTGTCCCTCTCAAAGGGATGTAATGCAAGAAACTGTGTATGATGTCTCTAGATCCGTGGTTTCTAACCTGGGGGTAATTACCCCCGCGGGGGTAAAACCTGTATTTTGCGGGGGTAACAATGAGCTGGTTATCGTCTTAAGTGAAACAAAACCTAATATACCAAACTTGTAAATCCTAAGCAGTACCTCGTGGTACTGTGGTGGTATAAGAATTGTAAAATAATAGAAATTTCAAAAGCATAATTATTGGTATGTGCAATTGGTTTAAGTTTAATAAAGTCTACGTATAAGGTATTAACACGTCTTGTTTGAGATCATCCTTGGGAGGAAGGGTAAAATCAGTCATCCTAGAGGAGAGGGAGGGGTAAAATCAGTCACCCTTATATCATAGGGGTAACAGACCTAAAAAGGTTAGGAACCACGGCTCTAGATCTTTCTAGGTTAGCTCATTACACAGGCTCACTAAAATGTTTTTATTAGTGAGTATTGATTACCACTAAAATGGTTAATAATTTTCTAAAACGATATATTATTTGCGATTGTTTTTTTTTTATTTATATGGTATTAATCGTTATCAAAATAATTTCGTTTATAATCGACTTAAAAAAAGAAGGAGATTATGTATTCGATGTGCATGTGTGTAATTTTGTCAGAGTTGCACAGTTTTGGGATATGTTAGTCTATACCAGCGCGTGAAAAAGAATTTCAAATTAAAAAATATATGCATGTTTGTACGTTTGTCCACGCATATCTCAAAAAGTATAAGTTGAATTTCAAAAAATATTTTTGCTTTCGATTAGATATAGTCCAACTTAGGAGTTGTATAAGTTTCATCAAAATCGGTTACTTCGTTTTTGAGATAAAGCAGGGGTGTCCAACTTTTTTCAGTTCGCGACGTGCATACATGTTGACTATTTTGTCTCAGCGTCCTAACCTAGATAGGTAAGGGTAATAAGTTTCGATTACTACAACAGAAATTAAAAAAATAAGAAATAGAAAATAATTTAAAAGAATTAAACCGTCTTCAAAATGTAATAAAAAGAGATAAATAAAATTAATCTTTTAATAGATCTAAAATACCTAAATGGGCCAACCGTTTTTTGAGGTCGACACTAGCCTTAAAATAAAAATATTTGTGGGCCGCACAAACATTTCTCTCGGTGCGGGGATCAAACCCGTGGCCTCTCGTTTCACAGGCGTCGTAACGTCTAACTGACTGCGCCACGGAGGCTGTCACAAGTTTTGATATAATTAATATGTTGCTGATTTGGACTGGATTCATCGTTCAAAAATAATCTATACACGGGCGGAGCCAGTTGGGTCCAAGTGTAGAAATAAATAGTTATTGACATTAACTTATCCATAAAGATATCTCCTCTAAAATATTGGTACCGTGGTAATTATTTTCACAAATTTTAAAATTAATTTACATAGTTATTTACTTGTCTTACTGGTTATTTTGAAACTGATCATCGGAAATCTAATTTACATTTGATCGCACTCCATAGATCATATTTTGTAAACATCATACAACAGCATATAATCTCAACATTGAAAATAATAAAGATTTTCCACTTTCAAACCACAGCAAACCCAAGGACGTGGTAATTGAGAAAAAATGGAAATATGGTTTAAACGATTGTGAAGCAGTACATCTGGAAGTGCGTGGTGGCCTGTTGGTAAACGGACTAGACGCGGCTGCCCACATGTTCACGGTGGTCGCGGGTTCGAATCCCGGGGCACACCTCTGACTTTTCGGAGTCATGTGTGTATTGATAATCAATCACCACGCACTAAAACGGTGAAGGAAAACATCGTGAGGAAACCTGCATACCATAGCGATTTATAAGAATTTCTATGGTATGTAAGTCCGCCAACCTGCACTAGGCCAGCGTGGTGGACTATATGGCCTAACCACTCTCAATCGTATTTTCGATTGTAGAGTAGGCCCGTGCCCTGCAGTGGGACGTATATGGGCTGATACAGACAGACATCTGGTTTACAGAAACCACGCTTTACAGACGTAAAAATAGTAAGTAATATCTTAGGAATTATTTCGATTATTTCATATTGAACTGTTTTTTTTAAGTGTAATTAATGTCTGTCAGTAGCGTAGGTAACTTTAAACTATCTGAGGTGCGTGGCAAAATCAGCAGATGGGGCCCTCCCTTACTATAAAACCTTAACTTTATAAACTCTATCAATAATTATCCAACTACATTCCTTCTCTGCTTACGGCATCTCGGGCCGAGGACCCCTTCGGACCTGATGAGGCCTTTCAAGCTCGGGGGCCCCTTACCTTGGTGTTATACATATTTTGACAGCCTCCGTGGCGCAGTTGGTTAGACGCCGCCTGTGAAACGAGAGGCCGCGGGTTCGATCCCCGCATCGAGAGAAATGTTTGTGTGGCCCACAAATATTTCTTCCGGGTCTGGGTGTTTGTGAGACCGAAAAGTCTCTCGTAGTTCCTGATACCCACGACACAAGACTCGATCTTAGTGTGGGGTCAGGACTATGTATGTGACTGTTGGGTGTTATTTATTTATTTATTTTTATGATGCAAACATAGTACCTATATAGTATAATTAGTATTTCTGTGACAGAGAACACATTTATAACATTTCACTTTTAGTTTGGAGGGATCTCTTTTAGGATGTGGAGTTATACCGGGTATCTCAAGACTGCTACCGAAAACGAAGCCGGGTGGTAGTTTTAGTGGCTACAAACACAATGCAATTAAAAATTTCGCCTAGAAACGCGACAATTTTTTTTTATGATTTTTTAAATATCGTCGTTTTTGGGTGGTAAATCCATAGTTTTTGCTAAAATAATAATTTAAAACTCTTTTATACCTACAGTATTTATAAATAAAAGGGTATATACTATTATTTTAGGAAAAAATGTATTTACCACCCAAATATGGCCATAGGAAAAAAATAACAAAAAAAAATTTGTCGCTTTTTTTTGCAACTTTTTCTGTTGCATTGTGTCTGAAGTCGCTTAAACTACCACCCGGCTTCGTTTTCGGTAGCAGTCTTGATATACCCTGTATAATCACTAATCTATTGAAACAGATGATTACTACTTCTTTCAATTTTGTAATTATACGTACATAGGTGATAGGAGTCGTGAAATGAGTGAGGATGTCTTTTTTTACACTTTCTCTTCTTCGGGGCCCCCCTGAGGATGGGGGCCCTGGGCACGGGCCCCGTGTGCCCTTAGTGTAAAGACGGTACTGCTTATAAGTCGTGCGATTGTTTACATCACGCTCAGGGTACATATAAAATATATTAAATTAATACTGTCAACAGTCACATACATGGGTACTAACCCACACTAAGATAAAAATCTTGTGTCGCGGGTATTTGAAAAATAATTATGGTTCAGGGAAATTATTTGTCTCGGGGTAGGAACCGAACCCGCGGTTCTCATTTCACAAGCGGTTCTTACCAACTGCGCCACGGAGGCCGTCGGTGACTCATATGGGCTGGTTAGTTGTCATTAATTGACAGCCTCCGTGGCGCAGGCGGTTAGACGCCGCCTGTGAAACGAGAGGGCCGCGGGTTCGATCCCCGCACCGAGAGTAACGTTTGTGCGGCCCACAAATATTTCTCTCGGGTCTGGGTGTTTGTGAGACCGAAAAGTCTCTCGTAGTTCCTGATACCCACGACACAAGACTCGATCTTAATGTGGGGTCAGGACTATGTATGTGACTGTTGGGTGTTATTATTATTATTATAATTAAGTACATATTATTTAATTTATTTTAAATTTCTTTTTTTTTACATTTTTATATATATATAATATTAGTATACAAAATACATATAAAAATATAAAAAGTTATCCAACGATGGCGAGGCTCGAGACCCAAGCCACCGGTGGTTAGGAGCCCAAAGTGAGGAATCGCCTCACAATACGTGCCGTGTCAAGCAATACTGCCTTCTGAATCTGACTCCTGACCCAACAGCCGATTGAGAGCCTCTGTAGATGTTGGTCGAGGCTCTTTGGTATCAACCCATGAGCAGAAACGACAATCGGGACAATAATTGTTGAGTCGACATCCCACATGTCGGTAACCTCGTGTGCCAAATCTAAATATTTAGACATTTTGTCTTTTTCAGCTTTGACAAGGTTATCGTCATGCGGGATGGTGACGTCAACAAGTATAGCCCGGCGCGCTAATCGATCTATTATCACAATATCAGGCTTATTGGCTAGAATAGTCCTATCTGTGATAATAGATCGATCCCAATACAGCGTTGCATGACCATTTTCGAGAACTGGTTGGGGCACATACTGGTAATATGGCACTCCATTAGTCACAAGTCCATATCGAAGGGCAATTTGCTGGTGTATGATCTTGGCTACTAGGTTATGTCTATGCAAATACTCGCCGTTAGCAAGATACGAACAGCCGGAGATAACATGCCTGATAGACTCGCCAGGACGATGGCATGCCCGACAGATGTCGACCGTACCGTCCTTCAGGATGTATTTCCTATAGTTGTTCGTCTTAATAACTTCGTCCATAATTGCAAAGACAAAACCCTCGGTTTCCCCAAAGAGGTTACCGAAGCGTAGCCAAGACACCGACGCTAGTCGGTCCACATCAGGCTCATGAAGGGCTCGATAGAACCGACCGTGCAGCTCTTTGCTCTTCCATATGTCCTCGCGATCCCTAATGCCCATCACCAGAGGTTTTCGCCAGTTCTCAATCGCCAAAGAGAGCGGGGTAAATCCTTTATCCACCATAACTACAACCCTATGCATATCCACGTCACTGTGAAGGAAATAATCCCTGAGATTGCACACCTCGCGATTATGCAAGTCCTTAGCATTAAGAATGCCTCGGCCCCCACATCTCCGCGGGATGTATTAGAAAGAATTGGGCGCCACTGCGGCGGGTTAGGCCGCGAGAATGAGATGAGAACTCAGGGTAGTTACGTGGTTCGGGCTTTAATAATTTCGCATCACTATTTACACCCGGCACTGTTGCTGGTGGTATGCAACAGGAGTCACTGGCCTTCACTGGACACTGATCCGGGTCTTCGGCACGTGGCGGAACCCGGCGACAGCTCGCCGGCGAAGTCAGCTGCCACGTGGCCGGGCACGGTGCGCAGGTCAGCGGCAGGCGCAGGCTCGGATGCAGTCCGGCAGGAAGCGATGCGGAGCAAAGCGGGCAGTAGGCACGGAGTTAGCGAAAAAACGCCAAGTACGCCAAGTACGAAGAAGAAGAACCTGGAATCAGCGTCCAAGAAATCGGAATGCAAACTAGGCTTGCATTCCGTGCCAGCGACTCGTGATAGTTCACAAGCCCGGCAGACAGAATACACTGACAAACAAGCAGTTAAGCGGTTAGCAGTTAATATTACACAGAACACTCACCCCAGCGGGTTCAGAAAGACGCGTGGTAGCACGCGGCTTTCAGGTTAGGGAAAAGGACGCGAGCGCCGTTACACGCGTATTTAAGCGAGCACCGATGACAGTTCGTACGTCAAATTTGACAGATGTCAGTCAGTAAATGAATCGACCAATCAGCGCAACGGAGGCGTTGATTGGCATAGACAATAGGATTTATGTCGACTATTGAACTATAGATCGCAAATATAAAAGGTGACATTCCCACAACGTCACACAATCTCATCACTGATGAACGTGGATGATACATACGATGTGCAGTCAGGAGAGTTCGGACTTTACGATCCAGGGCGTCCAATTCGGTCTGAGTCCATTTGAGTATGCCAAAAGAGTACATGAGTACAGGCATAACCCAACCGTTAAAAGCGCGAATCTTGTTTCCACCTGACAAAAAACTGTTAAGTACTTTTGCCAGGCGGCTGAAGAAACGCTCTTTCAACGATTGTTTTACATCTGCACCCATGATACCTAGAGCCTCAGGCATACCCAAATATTTGTATGTTTCCGTCACAGAGAGATGTCTGAGTCTTACAGTCTCTGAGACTTGTATGTCATCAGAGACCGCAACCTCCCCTCGCTTCACATGGATAACCGCACATTTATCTACACCAAACTCCATATTGATTGAGTTGCTAAATCTTTCAGTTATTTTTAACAACTCAACCAATTCGGTTTGTTTTGATGCAAATAACTTGAGGTCATCCATGTAGAGCAAGTGAGAAATAGGCTCAGACCCTCTCCGCAGACGGTAGCCTAACCCTGAATCCAACAACAGAGTGCTGAGGGGATTCAGGGCCATGCAAAACCACAGTGGACTCAGACTGTCGCCCTGGAATATACCCCGCTTAATTCTAATCGGCTCATCGCAATCAGGAGGAGCCGTACTACCTGGATATCTCAGGACAGTGGTCCACTGCCCCATACAAGACCCAAGGAAGTTGCACAAATTTGTATTAATTTTATACAAATTCAACACCCTCATGAGCCATGTATGGGGCACCGAATCATAGGCCTTTTTATAATCTATCCAGGCAGCTGATAAATTCCTCCGGTTGGGACGAGCCTGTTGGCAAATGGTCATGTTAATGAGAAGGAGCTCCTTAGTACCACGGGACCCATTCATGCAACCTGTTTGGCCGGGAAAAAGAATTTGGTTAGAAGTGATGTGGTCTGTAATTTTGGATCTAATTATTGAGGTCAAAATTTTATAAATAGTTGGAAGGCATGTAATGGGTCTGTAATTCTTTGGTTCCGTGGTACAACCGGACTTAAAGAGGAGGTGAGTGACACCTGTTGTCATAAATGCTGGGAGGGATTCCGCCTCAAGCGCATCCTGGAACTGCGCTGCCAATCGAACATGCGAACTTGGAAACCATTTTAACCAGAAGTTGTGCAGACCGTCCGGACCCGGTGACTTCCAGTTTTGGGTCCGTCGTATTGCAGTTTGCACATCTTCTAGACTGATTAAAATGGTCTCCATAGCCGGTATTGCCCCACAAGCTCGATCTACAACACTAAACCAGGAGGCTTCAGTGTGAGAGACAGGCGACGACCAGATATTCGTCCAGTACTCACGCATTTCGTGAGCACCAGGCAGCCGCCCATCCACCACACCTTGAGAAGAATTCTCCCAACATCTATAAACCCTCTTTTGGTCACTTTGGAACATACGATTCTGTTGGAAACGATCCCATCGCCTCCTGTAGCGACGAATGCGGTTTGCCCACGCATAGACTTTTTGTTTATAGAAATCTATGCGTTCTGTGACGCAAAGCCTATAATTCTGAGGACTTATATTGGTCCCCGAGAAAGCCTGCGTCACAAAACGCATAATCCTTGGTCTGCTATTTCCTTCTGAGAAGGAAATTAGCTTGCCGATGAGAGTTCGGGCTCTGTTGATACGGTCCTCGATCCTAAGCTGCCAGGCAGGCACAGTCACAACACCTCGAGTAGCTCTATATTCTTTTGGGAATTGAACATTAGCCACTCGACATGCTGCGACGGCCGCGCAGTAAAGGATCGAGTGCGTATCAACAAGATCCCGACTGGACTCCAAGTATGTAGGTAACATGGAGTCCAAAGCTCCCATCAGCGCCAAATTTCTTCTATGCGTTGGCAAACGCGGCAGTCGCGGTCTACAAGACGCCGATAAGGACACAAACTCCGAAATCGCACGTTCCACAGCCCCTCTAAGATGCTGTTTATCTTGGGGACTTACATTGTCATCCAAATTGTCCGTCAGCTCGAAATCAGAAACAGGTGTTGGTGTTGGGCTTGCTGGTTGATCTCCACTGACGGGCGAGATATCGTCGTCTTGGACAACACACAAGTCTGTGCGCAACCGCTCAAGCGTGTCATCATCCAACAACTTACGCCGCTGAATAAATCGCACTTGATCCGACAGTCGTTGGGACGATACATCAACCATTGGTTATTATTATTATTATTTTCTGTTGTTTTTTTAAACTCTCAGAAATTTTCTGGTGTAATAATGGCGGTACGAGCCTAGGCCAGGTAACCGTCATGTATTCTTAATTTAGATTAGGTTCAGGTTGATGGTCGTCACTTTGCATGAACTTTCGTACTATTCGACAAGTATTTAATATGGCTGCTTTTTGCATTGAGATATATATGTATGGGGGTAGGTCCAAAAGTTTAATACTATGGTGTAAATGTTTAGGGATAACTCCGGTAGTAGATATTACCATCGGTACAATGTAGACTTTGTCCATTCTCCAGATTCTAGCTATTTCATCTTTAAGTTCGGTATACTTTGTTATTTTTCTGTTATAATTTTAATGATATTATGTGTATTAGGTACGGCTATGTCGACAATGTAAGTAATTTTCTTATTTTTATCTTGTATAGTTATATCGGGCCTATTGTAGTGTATGGTTCTGTCTGTGAGTATAGCACGGTCATAATACATTTTATAATTCTGGTTTTCTAATACTGGGTTCGGTATATATTTATAGTAGGGTGTGGGTTTTGGTGGATCTGGTATGAGTTTATATTTAATAGCCAATTTCTATTATTGTTATTATTATTAATGACCACAAAAATAGTTAACTGACCTTGTAATGTAAACTGTAATGACATTGATAGACAAGGATAGAACCGCAGGACCCGTCAAACCCCGCACGAAAACACTGTCACAATTTGGTAGCACAAATAACTTTTTCTTTTACATTTCACATAACACAAGTTACATCAAAAGCTATCAAATTGGGTAATGTTCAAGCGTAGTCACGCCATCTATTAGTCAGTAGCAAATTATGTTCATCTATACGCCACCTAGTGGTCAGTAGCAATGGTCATCAATTATAAGAATAATTAATCCTGGCGAATCTAATCAGGATAATTATATATTTTAATCGAATTATTGTATTGTCATCGGTCTTTGACAGGTGTGCAAAATTTGAATGAAATCTGGCCATTTAAAGTGGGTCAAAATCGCGCCCAAAGAAGTCGGTTACAAACAAACATACAAGTGAAGCTAATATAAAGCGTGTAAAAATAAATTGTTATTTTGATTTTTGAAAGATAAAGGCCTGTTCACATTAGATACAAAGCTTTCTTGAAATGAAATGAAATGAAATGAAATGAAATGAAATGAAATGTATTTATTGATCACGTAGGCAATTAAGAAGCTCTTATGACAAGTCAATACACATAGAACTTAATCTCTATTTACAATATATTTCCTATGCTTATTATTACTTATTTTAATTTCTTGCTTTTATCAATTTATTTATTAATTTTATTTATTTTTAAATTAATTTTATTTTTATTTATAATTTATGATTAGTTTTTTTAATTTATTTAGTTTTTATTCATATTTTATTTAAAGTATTAGTTTTTACTTTATAGTAATTTATTTGTCAAAGAAATACATTATTTACGTTAGTCAAATTAAATTATATTATTTGTGGACCATAAATATTACAACGGTGCGTAGCGGTTTATAGTTACCACCGGATCCAACGCGGCCCTTCCTGAGAAGACCCGGCGAAACAAACTCAGTGGGCTTACACTACCACTGGAACTACGCGACGCGACCCAGTCCTGAGTATATCCAGCGACTAAGACTCAGTGGGCTTGTTTTGGGTCCAACTTAAGACAACGACCATAAGTATTTCCGATACGTCCCGTATGTTTAGGCTTACTGCCGGATCCAACGCGGCCCTGACTGAGAAGACCCGGCGAACAAACTCAGCGGGCTTTACTTTACCACTGGATACTACGCGGCGCGACCCATTTCTGAGTAGATCCAGCGAGTCAAACTCAGTGGGCTTGGTTTTGGTCAATTTACTAAAATAAGTATTTGTGACTTGTCTTACAAGGATTTGCCATATTAATTATTATTTTTATATGATTTTTTCGATCGGTCGTCATATAATTTAATTGATTTATTTGATTGTATATAGCTTAATTTTTGAGTTCACAATTTTAGATATTTTTAATTATTTAAATTAGGTGGTGTAATAAGCGAATAGTTCAGGGCCCCAGGAGGTCGCAATGTGCAAGAGAACACCTAATCCCAGGCTTTTTTATCCTCAATATATTCCTTAATATTATAATAACCCCTAGTCATAAGTTTGTTTTTAATATGGACCCTAAATAGTTTGTCCGGTAGCTGCGTTATCCTATTGGGAAGTTTATTATAAAATTTAATACAACTACCCAAGAAAGATTTTTTTGACTTTTCTAGTCTAAACGAGGGTATTGCTAGTTTATTTTTATTCCGCGTATTAATGGTGTGGGTGTCACTGACAATTTGAGTTCCTATTTGAGTTCATAATAATTCATCTGAACAATTAGTATTAGTACTGTATCAGCCCATATACGTGCCACTGCAGGGCACGGGTCTCCAGTGTAGTAAATTAGCAGTTAGTGTTTATTGATTACACTGATTTTATCTCATAGACGTCTCATATGCAAATTCTATGCTATAATGGTAGACGACATTTCTCTAGGTATAAGAATTTAGAAGAACTTTTACCACTTTAAAGTAACATTATTTTCAAAATACATTAAAGTAATGTTAAATACTACAGACAGCCTCCGTGGCGCAGTTGGTTAGACGCCGCCTGTGAAACGAGAGGCCGCGGGTTCGATCCCCGCACAGAGAGAAATGTTTGTGCGGCCCACAAATATTTCATCCGGTTCTGGGTGTTGGTGAGACCGAAAAGTCTCTCGTAGTTCCTGATACCCACGACACAAGACTCGATCTTAGTGTGGGGTCAATACTATGTATGTGACGGTTGGGTGTTATTTATTTATTTATTTAAATACAATAATAAGCAAAGTATATAGACAATTTGTAACTGACTGGATCAGTAGATGACATATTTACATAATATTATAATCTCTTGAGCAAATAAGGACCATTCTATCAGTCCAATAAGATATTTTTTGTTTTAACGTAACTTTTATGTCGGAGTACTTAATCATATTTAGTTATATCAAGTGTGTAGTGTGAGCACACCTCAAGATGTCGGGCTTCTTTTGCAAAATGCTAAAAGTTACCGACAAAGAAATTGCCGCCTTTCGGCTTGCACTCACAATCGGCGGCGGCAACCTCAAAGGAAGAATAATCGAGCCACGTTGGATCCGACCGATCCGACGAAATACACTATGACCGGCGGCTTCCTAATAGGGCCAAATTGGGCCATCATTTTAAAAATCTTATTTTTAAGTAATCAGTGTCATCAGATTATTTTTTCAATGAATATTAATTATTTAGATAATTTAAATGTTATGTAGGTATTACCAAAACTTTTCTAATTATAATTAAATTCGCAATCTTACATGATTTAAGCAATATTTAAGCGATGACCAGTGTGATTTCTTGGTATCTTTCAGTTTGGATTTGTGACACTAAGGAAAATAATGACAAACAAAATAGTCAATCCATACACGATGCAATTGCACCTAAAATTAATATGTTGTCAATTTATTGACGCTTAAATCTAAGTACGTCCCTGTTTATATGATTTATTTATTTGAAATGAACAAAAAATATCCTTTTTTGAAGTAAGAGAAAGATCAATTATACCGCTCAGAGTTCACGACCTTGCCCATATGTAAACAACGGTTAAAGCGAAGTTTAAGAAAGTTTTGATGCTGTTAAAAATGGTTATCGTTGTATATTTCATTAACCGTTCAATTAACGACGAAACGAAAAAATACGTATGTGTTTAAATCTTGTTCTTCATTCATTCCAACTGGTTTAATGCGAAAAAGTGGTGATTAAACTTAAAACTTTAAACGGTCATAATTTCAAAACGGATAGGTATTTTCCAAATATTATTATTTTATTATGATATTAATATTATGCCCTTGTATCCCACTGAGCAAGTGCGCCATTTATTTGCGCTCCCTGTATAATAGTTTGTATATCCACAATGTTTTTGTCTTACTATCTTGTGGTTAAATTGACTTATAATATCAATTACAAAATTAGAAATAGTACTATTTTTACCATTTTTCCGATCCCTATAACTGGAAAAGTTGCAAGTCAATGCAGACATTCGAAATGTACAAGTAAAGTAGAGCAGGCCAGGATTCAGAAAAATAAGGTTTCAACGCAAGATCTAAGACTTCGTAGAAATTTAGGTTTTTATAGTGCGTTCCATACATTAAAATCCTAAAATATATTTTTTTGCCGAAATTATAGGGTTAAGCAAAAAAATACAAAGAATGAATAGTGTAAGGAATGATAATATCAAAACGTTGGCGTCAAAAAAAATTGGAAAATCCGAAAAAAATTCCTATGTCACAAAAATAGCCGTTTCGACCCACCGTGCGCCCGGGGCACAGACCCCGTCTTGCCCTCCTCTAGATCCGGGCCTGGCTTTAGCCTATTTCGTGGAATTTATATTTAGCGTATAAACTCAATCATTTAGCTAATTTAGTTTGGATATTATATCTTAACCCTTTGACGTAAATGGGACACCAGTGTCCCTGAATTTCAACTCAAGTTTTAATTGATGTAGTAAATAATTTTACACAAAAAATAATATTCATAGAATGTTTTTGAATCAAACTTCTTATATTTGAAGTTTGGCAGCAATACGCCTAAAAAAAGAAACAAATAATTCCGCATTACTTACATGTTTTGGTTGCGATTGGTAAATATTTTTCAAAAATTTATTAAAATTTATTTTTTGACAGTTTTGACAACTTTTCATTTTATTGTGATAAATGGGTTAGGCACTCTTTATAGGTCTTTAATTATTTATTGTAATTTTGCATAATAAAGCAATAAAAATATGTCATATATTACTGGGGACATAGTTGTCCCAATATGCACTAAGGGTCGACAATCTCTAATATTGCGAATATTATATTTTATGTTCCATCTGCAATAATTATAATATTTTTTTAGCTTTTCATTATTTTAGGCTCGGAAGGGCACTAGAATATTTCGTTTGAATAAAAATCAAGTGGGGGCTGATAATAGTGACGATGAATATGCACTAGTCTTGGATGAATTAGAGCAGGCAATCATTCTCTAAGATAACTAAAGTTAGGATTGAGCCTGATGAGCCGGTGCACCAGGTATAACTTCAGATTCAGATTTAATTCCAGGCTCTATGATATCCTGATTCACAATTGAGTGGTGTAGTTGCAACAGTCAGAACTGGTGAAACCCATAGATATTTTTGAGGCAACTTTGAATTTCAAAGCTTTGCTTGGAGAAATTATATTACCGGAATCTTTGTACGATGCTTATACTAATGGTTCAGTGTCTACATATCTTCAAGAAATCTTAGATTTTATTGGTACGAACTATAAGATATCATGTGTTATTGAGAAATTATTGGTAGGCGGAGTAGCCGCCTGATATGGGTGTACCTTATTTAGCCATAATTATCAAACAAATAAGAAGAAATTTACATTTTTGCAATAAGTCGGAGCGAGCACCACGCTCATCGCCAGATTTTGATAGGGCATATAAAATTCTGACATGTGATATTCATCACAGTGAAGTGATTCCACTTCAATTCATCTTTCCAATCACCCCCGGTAATAGAAAATTGGTTCTTTAGAGAACTGCCCTAACAATGTGTGTGCTCTATGCAATATGTTTAAAAAGAGTCAATATATAAATGAAACCTGTTGTTATATGTTCATAAATCTATAAAGAATCTAAATTTACATACACCATAAAATCAATTCACTGTCGCCAGTTAACGCAAATTGGGACATATTTGTCCCAGCGATTTTTGGATAGTCAGCTAAATCTTTTGATATTTTTACAAGGAATAGCCTTATAATATACCTCAACAGACAACTTTAAAAAGTTATTAGCATAAAAACTTTTACACATCAGTTTTATACGTGAAAGGGTTAACTGTATTAAGCGTTATTTGGAATGCTATACGTCAACTGTCAAGCAAAGCAAGTGCCAAGTACATACTAGTCATGCGCAAAATGAATCACTGTAAAGAAAAAAGAGATATATATCTTTTGAGTCAAAAGATATATATCATTCTTTTATATCTTTATATCTTTATCTCACAATGATCAATGAGCTAAAGAATGAGTTGATTAAAATTGAGTTATGAGTCTTTCTTTATATCCATATCTAAGATTGACATTTTGGTGGAATATATCTTTATATCTGTATCTCTTAATGATTCATGAGCTAAAAGATGAGTTTAAATTAGTTGATTAGAAATTTAGTTATGAGTCTTCCACAATATCTTTATCTAAAATTAACATTTGGGTGGACGTTCAAGAGGCTATATTCGAGTAAAAATTGCTTTGTGGTTAGATATAGTATTGTTACAGTGAGATAAAGAGATTAATTATTTTCTGCTGATATCTATCAACAGAAATAAATTGTGTCTAGAAATATAAATAAGGAGTAGTGAAATATGTAAAAATTCATGGACATTTAAACATTGCATAAACTGGATAGTTTTGTAATAAAAACTTTTGTGCTATGGTCACCACTGGTACAAGATATTTCACGGAAACAAAATACAAATCCGATAAAAAAAATGAATACAATATATCTTTGCTAATTTGAAAACATGCAAGCGAAATTAGGCCTTAATTCATTGCAAATAGCTTTGTTTTCGCTTACACTCCATTTACTACTGTGATCGTATTCCACGATCGTACGCATGGCGCATGTATTACATTGTGAACATAAATATTCTCTTTTCCGCTCACACAAATATAAAAGTCTATATCTGTTTCTTTCTAATCTTTGCAGTGAAATTGAACCAATAATGATCTTTACGCGTATGGATATAATGAGTTAGTTTGAGTGCAAGGGATATAAAGATACAATCGCTCCGTACGTCGGATATATATCTTTTTAGTAAATCACTCCTGAGTTACACATGTTCTAACATAAACTATTGACGTTTGACATTTCAGCACAGGCCGCTGTGATTTGGAAATACGACGCCGACTTTGTTTTAAACATTTTATTTCTAGGTTTATTTTAGTATTTTGAAGTAAAATTGAGTTTTATTTCATTAATAATGGATTATAAAGGAGTTTTGTTAGCTTTAATACCAATGTTTTGCGAAAGTAAGTATACTCTGTTTTATAATAGTTTTTTTTATTGCAATAGTGCATTTACACTGCTGTTTGGCAGGAGAAATATACATTGCGGTGGTACCTACCCAGGCGGCCTCTCACATGTGATCCATCACCAGTAAAGTATAGCATAGTGATGTGGGTGTGGCTCACACAATTTAACGTCTTTTTGTTATATTTTTGGCAATGCATAACTTAGAGGACATGCGGATCGTTACAAATCACACATTCAATTCAGTGGTACAATTTTATCGATCTATTGTGCTACATCATAATACAAAAGATTAAATTCAGTGATACATTTCTCAACAATTAATATAATAGTGCAAAGTAAATTTGAAAAATAGTTACATAGTGAGTTCAGAGTTGAGGTTTTAGAGCTATAGAGCATTGTATTATTACTATTATTAATGTATTTGGAATTTTTTAAAGGTTTTGCAATTTGGTGCTACCAGTGCACAGCTGCCACACCAGGATGCATGGAGCCCTTCAACTGGCGTGGAGTTGGTTATCTTGGAAACCCGTGTCCCGATAGTGAAGATATTTGTGTAAAACTAATTGAAAGGAAAGGAGGTAATTATTATATTTTATCTATAGTCTATATTTATAAATGAATTGCCAAATGTTTGAAAGCACATCACTCGAGACTGGCTGGACAGATTTTTCTAATTTTGGCCTTAAAATATTTGTAGAAGTCCAAGAAAGGTTTAGGCGGTGAGAAAAATGGAAAAATTGGGAGTTGAATACTAAAAACACCAGCCAATTTAGGATGAGTTTTGTTTAGTTGATGGGAGAAGTAAAAGACGGTCCAGCTTCCGTAACCAATCTACGTAAAATGATCATTCATTGATGGCTGATGAAATAGAACAAATTTAAAAAAATGTGTACATTGTTTATATAATATCTTGACGCGGCATGTTTTGGGTAATTTTGTTATATGAGGCGTGTACTTGCAGAAACCCCTAAAATGACTTTCGTAAAAAAATTAAAAAGTATTTTTTTTACTTTATTACATAAAAATGCACAGTACTAATTGTAACTGTTTACATTTTTACGAAAGGAAGTAAGATAACACAAACGAAAAAAATTGAACTGTCAATTTTGCCATAGAAAAAAAATAATTAAATAAAATTGTTTTATTAAAGTGGATTTTGAAACTCATCATTCATTATAGTGGGATTTGATGCTGACTCGTTACGTTTTAAGGGACTTTGCAAGGAACATAAAATTAAACTTGGATGGGTTTATGCATGCGTTTGTTATTAACAACAAATAGTCAATTTTAGGATTAATAGTGGTTAATATATTAATAAAACAAGTATGTATAAAAGAAATTAAAACTTATTATTTTTATTCAAATATTACACATAGCTATTATTTTCTGTAAATCCAGGCTCACACAAGTCAGACAAGGTATTGTGGTAATTGCTCTCAGTACTTTCAATCATATCTTCCGGTTGTTCTTGTGCTCTTTCTTTAATTTTTTTATAAAAAAATAGTATGTCCAAGGACTCCCAATTATCCCCGAAATGGGTTTTTAATAACTTCAAAACATCTTGTAATTTGGCAGCATTCGGAATTATTTTATTAGGTTGTATGATATTAGGGTGTACCATAGTAATTTTTTTGTTTTTCTTGGTAATCGTCATTTTTGTATTATTTTCTGCCCGGTAGTTGACTTCGCCTTGAACAAATACATTTTCAGTCTTAGTCCGGGTAATAAAAACTCGTTTACACTTCATGAAAGCAAAATGCCAACTAGTAGTAGGTTTTATAATATTTTGATAACTAGTCTTCCAGTCATATACAGGAATTGATGCTAAATCTGTACATTTTGTATGCTCTTGCAATATGGACACATATTCAGCTGGTGATGTAATGACTTCTTTAGTTTTTAAAACCTTTTCAATTTTGGCGAATACCCTGTCTGGGGGAATAAATGAGTGACCAACGATTGGGTAAATCAATTCAATTCTTTTAAGATGCTTTGGCGATTCTGAGTAAAGCCATTTACCGAGCATTGAGATCATGCCGGTATTCTTGTTCTGTCCAGAACATCCATCTGATATTATTCTTAATACCTTATAATTGTCAGTCATATTAATATTTTGCAGAAAGTGGTATACAGCACTGATTATTTCATTACTGTCTTTTGCGTGGGTTGTATCGTCCCAGTAATAAGAATGAACATTATCTGGCGTCAATTTTGCCTTTGAGTTCCCTACTACTATAGCGAAGTGATAGAAACTAAATTGTCTGCTATAATAGGCAGACTGATCCGGTAATTTAGGAAGTGCTTGGTTTTTTTGGCAGTCAAAGAAATTGTCAAAAGCCCATCAACTTCTTCCCGCAATATGCTGTAAAATGCTTTGTATTTAATCTGTGAATACGTTTTTCAATCATTAATTGTTTTTTTTTTGATGTATCTGTTTCTATTTTTAAACGTTCACCAAGCTCTGTACACGCTGAACATACGTCAGTTCTTGGTGTTCCAAACCCGATATTATAGCATTGGTTAAAGATTTTTCTGAAAAAAAATTGTTTTACTTGTAAGTCCGGTTCATGAGATTGATTATACATACGCCACATTTTGCGTATGTTTAGTTCTGACGAAAGATACACTCTATTCATATTTTTAGATCGACAATAGTGACTCTCTTGGCCTTTAAATGATTCAATGAACCTCTGAACAGACAATTTTCTAGCAATGAACTTGTCAGTTTTCCTATCCCCGCCCCGATTTTCTTGAGGCATTTGTCCCCCACTTTCATGAAATCGTTTCAAAACACCCTGTATTCGATCTTTTTTAACTAACAGAGCACCCATAAATGTTTTCTGACACACTGGAATTTTGGCACCTTTATCCCCTAAAATGTAGTATTTCATAGCCTTTGTTCGATTGCTTTCATTTTTAATACGTTTTGCTTCTTGTACTGAGCAAAAATTTAAAATGAAATTGTCTTGGGTAATTTTAGTGGAACATTTGTAGAATTTCTCGTAAAATTTTCTGATCATTTGCATACTTAGTTCCTTACATTGAAATGCCTTTTGATTGTGATTACATGAAGGATAAGTTGGTAAACCCGGAGCCTTGTACCTGAAAGAAATACATAAAAATTAAAACTCGACTCACTAAACAAAGAACTGGTAAAATCTTTGAAAAAAATCCTTATACGTAATTATCATTATTTTATCTTTTCCCAATGAAATTCAATAAATAAGTTAGTTAATTAATTAGTTATATACCTATTAAATGTATCTATGTATTTATTAAAAAATATATATATTTCAAAAGCTTTTTTTATTAGTGCTACTATCTCAGGCTTGTATAATATATAACCCCATCCTGCCAGCCAACAGTACGTGCATTTCTAGTAACATTCAACATACCTGTTTTCACGTTCAACCTCTCGTTTCCACTTAGATTTTATAACAGGACGTTTCCTGGATTTGCCAAGTTCAGATTTTTTAACATTTTGCATTAATTCCTCCATTATTTAACACTAAAAACCTAATAATACCACACGTAATACTCCACAACAACAGCAGAAATCGCCATATTGCGAATGAATGAACGAAGCGCTCTGATTGGTCTATTTGGTTTTAGGGCCGTTTGAAAGTGAAACATGTCGTTATAGCGGTTTTTGCTGCTAAACATGAATTAGCCTTCTTACATTTGTACGTTTATAGTGGGATTTGCTAAGATGTAGTTTTCTTATTTCAAAGAGAATTTGAAATACTGGCCGTTGATGTAAATAAGTTAATTTATTAAAAAAGCTGTTTTAGGGGGTTTTGCAACTATACGCCTCATATGTCAAATAAAATGATGTCCATATCTACAAAAATTGTCCATAGTTTTTTAATTGATTGCCACAGTTTTCCATTCGAAAAGAAAAACGAAAAATGTTGTTTAGTATAATGCAATAAAAATATATTCAAATCTAACACTTTAGATAGTATTTAGGACAAAAAAAATATGGCGATATGAAGGTTGCCGGGTACTATTTTAAATTAAAAACAAAATATTTTCTGATAAGAGAGATAATACGTTTTGGAATCGAGATTGTCGATTTCTATTGGGACATAAATGTTGAGGATTAATTTGTGTAATATTCAACTAAATTAAGACAATTGTTTTAAATTTCTAGCCCAAGAAGTGATTACGAGAGATTGTCTGAGTAATTTTAAAGCATTCAGAACTGATATACCAGCTGATACTTATGAAGGGTGCAGGCCGGCAGCTAAAGATTTAAACTTGGGGCACTATGTAAATAATTCCATCAAGGAGCTAGATATCAAAAGGTAATATTTTTATAATTCTCATGATAATGCAATGTTTTAAGTTGATATAAGCTACAATTCTATTTCATTAGATGTAGTCAGTTGGCAGCCAATAAATTTTGCACTTAAATTCAATTAAATATGTCCTAATTGTGTACAAACCACAATCCTAAAAAAGTAGCTTGTAATCAAAAAAGCAAGTTTGTTACTATTGGCCTTATCATAGATAGTTTGAAAGCCATATCATCAAATGTATTCCTCTTTCGGACAACTTTTGAATTAAATTGAGAGTGAAAGACAAAAATTGACATCTCAAATTGGTTTTAAAGCTGTATAAGATGTCTGTGATTTCTTAAGGCATAAATACATGTTTTGAATTCTGTAAGTCTCACAGATTACCTTTGCCACAAAAGTTGTTTAAATGTTATATTATTAACCAAAATATTTAGGTTTTATGGTTCAAATAGTGTTATTTATTTTTATGGTGTAATCTCTACAGTTATATAATCTATTCTTTCAGGAATTGGTATGATGAGACAATATGGTGTTTCTGTTTCCTCGACCACCGTTGTAACGGTGCTGCAACAACATCAGTATCATTGCTGATATTTTCAAGCATAATTTTACTGATTTGCAAAACAATTTTCTGATAGTTTTGCTTTAACCATTGGAATTTTTCAATACAGAAGTGTAATTCAATCGGCAGCTAATGTGAGTACTGCAGTTAGATCTAACCTACATAATAAATGACCGTGACATTTAGTTAACCATATACCTGGTATATCCGGACTGCGACCGAAACGAAGCCATGTGGTTGGTTTAGAGACATCAAACAAAATACAAATCAACATTATGCAAGGCAGTGAAAATCATTTTGTTATATTTTCTATCGTCGTATTTGGCTGAAAAATACATAGCTTTTCCGAATACATAATATAATATGGTAAGAATGTAATAGTAGTATAAAATAGCAGTCATCAATCTGCCACTTGGCTTTGTTTTCGTTTGCAGTCGTATACCCTACATGTAGAGATTATTTACTGATTTTTAGAAGAAATGTATACATGATTAAGCAGTGGTAGCATGGAAACATGAGCTATTTACTATTTTTTATAGTCCATAACTACTTGCAGCATAGTTCTTTACACTTAACATCACATATTAATAACAAACATAACATTTTTCTTTCTTCTATACACATGCTATTTATACAACAGGTTTTAAAATCAATGGACTATTCAGAAGTGTTCAGATTTACACAAATTTTCAGAAACATCTTTTTGTAGATGTTCAAATGCAGTATATCATAAAAGTTGATAACTTAAGAAGGCAGCTATCTATCACATTTAAAATAATAAGTCAAAACTGATATGGTGTTTTAAAAGCTAAATAAAATAATCAGGCACAGGTAAAATGAGAGTGATAATAAACAATTGGCAAGCTTTTAAAGATAAGTGATTGTAGCTATATTATATATTTACTTAGATGTCTTTACAATAAACATCCCAGATCTGTTAGGTTATAAGTATATTATGTTAATATTACATATTGTCTGTCCATTAGTATGTATAAACTATTTTTTAACAAGTAAATGACAAGTGCCTTACATTAAACATACCTCTTAAAGTTATAAGACTGTAATAAAACAAAAATGTTATATCAATGATTTTTTTTATTCAAGATATATAATTGGGGGTTTTTGTCCATATAGACATGCCAACCCCATATATCAATGATTGTGATGACAAATATTTTTATTTGCATTTTAATAATTTAGTTATATATGAATTTGTATTAAATATATGTGTATGTGTTAAGAATTTATTTTTTTACTGAAACAACTGTAAAAGCACAAATAATGCTTAACACTTTTTCAATTATTTACACTGATAATGTATTCATAAATTGTCAGATTGTGGTAGTAACACACTTCTGGAATTGATTGAATCTTATTTGTTTATCATATGTTGTATCATAATGGCTTTTAGTTAAAACATTCCACACATTTGGTATATACACAATATATTTTTTATGTAATAAATTGTAGGCCTGATTAAAGGATACAATAATATATTCTTTGTATTAATTTAACCAATGAAATTCACCATAGCACTTAAGTTGTATGTTTTAATATGTTTATTAAATGCATTCCGGTGTGTGTTATCAAATGTTTTATTATGGTTGCCTTGTATTCCTATGGTTAAAATTATATTTAAATACACACATCCATAAGCTCACGCCTTTTTCCCAGAGGGGGAAGGTGTTGCCTTGTCTGTTCTGTCCCATGTTCCACAAAATCAGTAAATCTTACAAGGGTTGTTTTATACATTTCTATACAAAATACAAAGTTTCCACTCACATAAAACCTATGGGTTAAGCAAATTCAAAACCATCATTAAATTAGTTGTGCATTAACCTTAAGTACCTATTATAAAAACTCAAAACACCTAGATACGCCCGAATACTGGAACACAAATATTATGTTGCATTTAACTACGTAAATCCCGCTTGAATGTACTGACTAAGTGGACCGTGCGCTGTTAAGAGCAACTTATTATTTGAATGGCGTTGGAGTATTCGGACTTTAATCCTGTAACTTTTAATTTGAGTAGCTATTATCTGGCTCCAGATTGACATAATTTATACAGGGTAGGTATATCAACACTGCTACCGAAAACGCCGGGTGTGAAAACGCAGTTTTAGTGACTTCCGACACAATGTAACTAATTTTTGTGTTATAAATTGTGATGAATGTTTTTTGTTATTTTTTTTGTATCTCCTTATTAGGGTGGTAAATACATTGTTTTTTCTTAAATAACAGTCTACACCTTTTTATTTTTAAAGACGCTATGGTACGCAAGTCTTTAATTTATTATTTTAGCTATAACTATGGATTTACCACCCGAATTCGACGATATACAAAAAATAATAATAAAAATTTGTCGCGTTTCTTTGCGAAATTTTTAGTTATATTGTTTTTGTAATCACTAAAACTACCACTCGGCTTCGTTTCCGGTAGCAGTCTTGATATACCCGGTATATTAATTGTTGATAAAATTTATAAGTAGGTAGGTACAATAAATTTGAATGTCGATAAAGTAAAGTAAAAATGTGTGTGTGTTCACAAATCACGGCTGTAACAAACATAAATAAGTAATAGAATTCAATTATAGAAATCGTACCCAGTGTACTGATAAAAACTATATGACACCCGACCCCCTGGCTTGAAAGCTGATTCCGCCTTTGGTAATGTGCCGGGTAGGTCGTTTCCCTGCAACATTGTTGAGGAGTGCTATGGCTGGCACATGCGTCATGCTGCTGCATGCAATTACAAAAGTAAAGCCGGTAGGAATCGGCATGTATAGAGGCTTCGCCACTGTAACAACGTTTAATTTGCTAAAACAAGGTACTGAATTACGAGTCAAATAAAGACGAACATAGAATAAAGACTATACTATACTACTACGTGAGTATCTACTTTATTTAAAGGTAAGCAAATTGCAACTATGAGACTTGTGATCAAGCTGAAAATTTTCAGTGAAGTGTGCGCATCCATTTGCCACATATCGTATACAGAGAAACGCGGTGGAGATTCTTCAATCATTTTCAGCATTCTTTTGGCTTTGTCGCGTAAGGGTCCTGAAACATAGTAATTTAAAATCGCATTATTTAATTATCATGGACGGCTAAGTTAAGTGGTGTGGATTCATATTAAACTACTGATTTTATAAAACAAAGATATGTAGTTTGCAGTGTCCACATCCAGCTCTGTAAACCGACTCTCTTGCTTCTGCGATAGTATCCAACAGGGATCGAAACCGGTTGCACATAACGGTACCGGTATCGACCAATTTCGGTTACCTTTAAGATTTGGGGACCCGTTATGACGGTAACCAATGCAAATTATAAAGGTTACCCTTATATACGGGAACCGATTTAATACCGATAACCTAAAAAAGACCTTGACGGCAAAAGAGAGCGCATTGGAGAATAGTTACTCATTTCCATATTGCGTGTGTGTAACATATACTTGGCGTGTTGTTTACCCAATATCCTTGGAATCGGTTCATTTTACTTGCGATGTAATAGTGTTGAAAATAAAAGGAAATGAGTAAAGGCTACTGGTGGTAGGTCTCTCATATGTGAGAGGCCATCTGGGTAGGTACCACCGCAATGTCTATTTCTCCCGTGAAACAACACTGCGTAAGTGCACTGTTGTGTTTCGGATTGAAGGACATTGTAGCCAGAGTAACTACTGGACATATTGAGACTTAACATCTTATGTCTCAGGATGGCGAGCGCAGTGGAATGTTGCTACTGTTTATGAGCGGTCGTATCACTTACCATCAGGCGAACGGCTTGCTCGTCTCGTCATTCATAGCAATAAAAAAAAAAAAAGGCAAGGATTTGGTGTAATGTACTGTATAGTAAAGACATTTTTATATCTCAGTATATTTAATTCAATAAATAAATAGATAGATACCTAAATTCACATAAATAATATTATTTAGTAAAAACCCTATATTTTTAAATTATAAAACATTAAAATAAGATAAGCCACGTCACAGAATACTAACAGAAGTCAAGCTTGTGTATGTCCTTCACTTTTATTGCCACACTCACACTACGCTCGGCGTTCGCGCAAGGGTTGTTAACACTGGCTTATGCGAAAACACGTATCGTGTTAATAGCACTCGTATAGTTTGATTGAATTTTTAAATAAAATATATAAAACACAATTAATTTTATTTATGAACTCGCTGAGAATGTGTATGTCATTATTCAAGTTTTTTTTTATTGTTTTTGTATAATATATGTTTTTTTAAATGAAATTTATATTCAATTATTATAATCTGGTGTTTTATATACAATTGTAATAACTTTTATTCATTTGCTCCATCTTTGCACAAAACATCTCACTATTTGCGTGCCCGAAGCGGGTGACACTCAAGCTCGCAGTGGTCTCGACTGGTTTGAAATATCGTGTCGGTGAACGCTGTCTATGTGTGCGTTGATTTAGCGCGCTTTGTATGGAGCTTGACTTCTGTTAGTTTAGTATTCTGTGGCCACGTCCCGAGCAAATGACCTTGAGCATTTATGTCTTTCTAATGCCTACTATACACGACGTCGTATTCGGTTGCGTCCGCCGACGTATAAAGGAGGTGATTTGTGCGTCTGTTATACAGGGTATATCAAGACTGCTACCGAAAACGAAGCCGGGTGGTAGTTTAAGCGACTTCAGACACAATGCAATAGAAAAAGTTGCAAAAAATAGCAACAATTTTTTTTGGATTTTTTTTCCTGTAACCATATTTGGGTGGTAAATAAACTTTTCCTAAAATAATAGTGTATATCCTTTAATTTACAAATAATCTAAGGTATAAAAGTATTTAAATTGTTATTTTAGCAAGAACTATGGATTTACCACCCAAAAATGACGATATTTAAAAAATCATCAAAAATAATTGTCGCGTTTCTTTGCGAAATTTTTAGTTGCATTGTGTTTGTAGTCATTAAAAGTACCACCCGGCTTCGTTTTCGGTAGCAGTCTTGAGATACCCGGTAGTTATTTAACGTCCACAGATGCGTCCGCCTCGAATCCGATTGTTGTCGGTTTTTGTGGCACGGATTAAAGGGTTTTGTTGCGAACGTCCGACTTCTGTCCACAAGTCTTCGCTTATTTTACCATCGCACCACACTTTACCGCAGTAGAGTTCATTCGAGGGGGTTAACGTCACTCGCGTCCGTAGGCTTTGACCCTAGATTCCCTACACTTGACCCCTGGGTAGTGCCAAATGAGTGATACAGTTCGTGGTGGTAGAACTTAAGTGTCCGCCCGGGTAGCGACCACCGTCCACAAAGGCGTAAAGGCCGTCATAGTGATCTCCATAAGGGGATCGCGTTCCGGGATCAGCTCATGGTTTTCCGTTTTTTTCGAGGGGCTTGAGTCCAGGCATTAGGTTGTACCGTGTGGGTATTTTCGGTCGTTTGTCGAAAGGAGGAATGTTGATCCGCCGGCCAGGCAGACCCGTAGAAACGGTTGACCGCTGGCCGCCCGCGGTATAGTACAGGGGCTAACCACCTCAAGAGGCTGCCTTACCATGCCGCGCATAATCTTGGGTGTGTCCATTATGGCGGTTGGTGACCGGAAGTGGGGTCTCGGCGGCCCATCCCGGGAGGGTACGGGGGCCCTTCCGTCCGGCGGATCAATTCGCTTCCTGCCGACCCTTTCGTGCCGGTGCCCATTCGGCCTTCTTAGTGTCCGAACTTAAGCCCTTCGTTGCCTCCGCACCAATCCCATCCTTTCAACCATGGCAATGCAATTAAACAGAGCAGGTCCTTCAGCGGTGCATAACCCCACCACTGCGTTCACTATGGAGTTAACTAATATCCGCGGACCCCATACGAACCTCAATGCCGCCATCACCATCTCGAGACGGCCCAGCCTGCTTTGTTCTTCCTAACGGAGACGCAGATTCGTTGTCCGGCCGATGATTCTTACCTGTTGTATCCCGGTTATTCGCTTGAAGTAAACTTCAAGCCTAAAGCCGGGGTATGCTTGTGTGTTCGGTCCGACATCTGCTGTCGCCGTTTGCACTGCATGGAGGACCCCTCGTTCTCCGCTCTGTGGGTGCACGTGGATCTAGGTTCCCTGAGCCGCATCTACGTGTGCCTTTACAGCTCTCACCACGGGGACGATGAGGCGACTCGACTGTTCAGGTATCTTAGCCAGGCAGCTAATGACGCGCAGGCGCAGTTCCCGTTAGCCGAAATGGTGGTCTTGGGGGATTTCAATGCTCATCATGAACTGTGGCTGGGATCCTCCAAGATTGATCATGCTGACAGAGCTGCCCATGCATTCGCTCTGACTCGTGACGTGACACAACTGCTGAATCAGCCCACCAGGATCCCGGATGTGGCGAGTCATGCGCCTTCTCTGCTGGAACTTCTGCTGGTGAGTCACCCAGCCGGGTATCGTGTGACCGTTAGTGTGCCTCTGGGCACTTCTGATAACTGCCTGGTTGGGTCGTCATTACCGTTCGCATCACCACCACGTTCCGTGCAGGTTAAGCGGAGGGTCTGGCATTACCCGTGGCAGATTGGGATGGTATGCGGGAATATTTCGCATTCATCTCTTCGAGGCGGCGCTGCTTTGAGGGTAAAGATCCCTCAGCAAGTGTCAACGCTATTGCTGACGAGATCAGACTTGGAATGGAATATTACATTCCTTCCTTGAGATCGCCAGTAAAGGCCGTGGACGCTCCTGGTTCGATCGTGCATGCGCCGATGCTGTCGGTGACAAACAGGCGGCGTACCGCGCTTGGTTCAGGAGTCGCGCCATGAAGGATCCCAATATCAGTTCCCTCAAAGAAGCCTACAACCATGGCTTGCAAGAAGGCCTACGTTAGGGCGGATGCCCAGCGCGTTAGCAGGATTGGGCGTGCGTTGGCCAATCACCCAACTAGCAGTCGTGCTTATTGGAGTTTGGCCGGGGCCGTTCAATCTAAATTCTGCCGTCCAGCGTTACCACCGCTGAGGTACCCAGAAGGGTCGCTGGCCCACAAGCCGCAAGAGACGGCTGCCTTGCTGGCAAATCTCTTTGCGGCTAATTCCCTTCAGAGCACTTACCGTGATACCGCCTGTATCACGGTGAGTGCTCTGAAGAATTGTTCAACTTGATCCTCTCCTCTCCATTCCTAACCAGAACCACGCGTGCTGGCTTGCGAAGCCATGGCTTGACGGTCCACACCATCCCGGCGCGAACCAAACGGTTCTCAAATTCTTTTTATGCCGCACCATCAGGCTGTGGAATTGTTTGCCTTCTTGCGTGTTCCCTCCTTCCTAAAATCCTGGATACTTCCGCCGTAGTGTGAAGAGGCACCTTAGCAGGCCAGCATAATTGTTTCCATTAAAACCACGGCTGGTATCATATCCCATCCAGACCACTGGCTTTCCAAACATCGAGAGACCGTAACTCACGCTGCACATCACACTGCCTGATGCGAATATCCGCACATTGAGAACCCGCAATCAGGCAGTGTGAGCAGTGTCTGGGAACCACGGTCTTTGACACGGGAATTAGCCGCAAAGAGATTTGCCAGCAAGGCAGCCTTCTCTTGCGGCTTGTGGGTGCCACCTCAGCGGTGGCAACGCTGGACGGCAGAAGTTAGATTGAACGGCCCCGGCCAAACTCCAATAAGCACGACTGCTAGTTGGGTGATTGGCCAACGCACGCCCAATCCTGCTAACGCGCTGGGCATCCGCCCTAACGTAGGCCTTCTTGCAAGCCATGGTTGTAGGCTTCTTTGAGGGAACTGATATTGGGATCCTTCATGGCGCGACTCCTGATCCAAGCGCGGTACGCCGCCTGTTTGTCACCGACAGCATCGGCGCATGCACGATCGAACCAGGAGCGTCCACGGCCCTTACTGGCGATCTCAAAGGAAGGAATGTAATATTCCATTCCAAGTCTGATCTCGTCAGCAATAGCGTTGACACTTGCTGAGGGATCTTTACCCTCAAAGCAGCGCCGCCTCGAAGAGATGAATACGAAATATTCCCGCATACCATCCCAATCTGCCACGAGTAATGCCAGACCCTCCGCTTAACCTGCACGGAACGTGGTGGTGATGCGAACGGTAATGACGACCCAACCAGGCAGTTATCAGAAGTGCCCAGAGGCACACTAACGGTCACACGATACCCGGCTGGGTGACTCACCAGCAGAAGTTCCAGCAGAGAAGGCGCATGACTCGCCACATCCGGGATCCTGGTGGGCTGATTCAGTAGTTGTGTCACGTCATGAGTCAGAGCGAATGCATGGGCAGCTCTGTCAGCATGATCAGTCTTGGAGGATCCCAGCCACAGTTCATGATGAGCATTGAAATCCCCCAAGACCACCATTTCGGCTAACGGGAACTGCGCCTGCGCGTCATTAGCTGCCTGGCTAAGATACCTGAACAGTCGAGTCGCCTCATCGTCCCCGTGGTGAGAGCTGTAAAGGCACACGTAGATGCGGCTCAGGGAACCTAGATCCACGTGCACCCACAGAGCGGAGAACGAGGGGTCCTCCATGCAGTGCAAACGGCGACAGCAGATGTCGGACCGAACACACAAGCATACCCCGGCTTTAGGCTTGAAGTTTACTTCAAGCGAATAACCGGGATACAACAGGTAAGAATCATCGGCCGGACAACGAATCTGCATCTCCGTTAGGAAGAACAAAGCAGGCTGGGCCGTCTCGAGATGGTGATGGACGGCATTGAGGTTCGTATGGGGTCCGCGGATATTAGTTAACTCCATAGTGAACGCAGTGGTGGGGTTATGCACCGCTGAAGGACCTGCTCTGTTTAATTGCATTGCCATGGTTGAAAGGATGGGATTGGTGCAGAGGCAACGAAGGGCTTAATTTCGGGCACTAAGAACGCCGAATGGGCACCGGCACGAAAGGGTCGGCAGGAAGCGAATTGATCCGCCGGACGGAAGGGCCCCCGTACCCTCCCGGGATGGGTCGCCGAGACCCCACTTCCGGTCACCAACCGCCATGATGGACACACCCAAGATTATGCGCGGCATGGTAAGGCAGCCTCTTGAGGTGGTTAGCCCTTGTACTATACCGCGGGCGGCCAGCGGTCAACCGTTTCTACGGGTCTCCCTGGCCGGCGGATCAACATTCCTCCTTTCGACAAACGACCGAACAAACCCACACGGTACAACCTCATGCCTGGACTCAAGCCCCTCGAAAAAAACGGAAAACCATGAGCTGATCCCGGAACGCGATCCCCTTATGGAGATCACTATGACGGCCTTTACGCCTTTGTGGACGGTGGTCGCTACCCGGGCGGACACTTAAGTCCTACTACCACGAACTGTATCACTCATTTGGCACTACCTAGGGGTCAAGTGTAGGGAATCTTGGGTCTACGGACGCGAGTGACGTTAACCCCCTCGAATGAACTCTACTGCGGTAAAGTGTGGTGCGATGGTAAAAAAAAAGCGAAGACTTGTGGACTGAAGTCGGACGTTCGCAACAAAACCCTTTGATCCGTGCCACAAAAACCGACAACAATCGGATTCGAGACGGACGCATCTGTGGACGTTAAATACCTATAACAGATGCACAAATCACCTCCTTTATACGACGCGTCGGCGGACGCAACCGAATACGACGTCGTGTATAGTAGGCATTGGAAAGACATAAATGCTCAAGGTCATTTGCTCGGGACGAGGTTTATCTTATTTTTTTCAAAGTACATAAGTAATCCGATTCCAAATCAAACAAATAATTCAACACTCTCGTGCGACGTGCGCACTGAATGAAATATCAATTAAGAGTCTCAAAATTCAAAAATCGCAAAGAACGCGTTTGCGTCGAATTAGTGCAAGTTACAATATGCACCAACCGAGGCGACGGCCTTGAGGTCGTGTTTGGTCGACGCACGGAGCATCGACGCTTTGACTTTTGCCGACGACGCTTGAAACATAGAGGTAATCCTTATTTCGGTTACCGTTATGATACCGGTTAAATTCTAGGAATCTAATAAAATCGGCGTATAGGGGTTACCTTTAAAAATACCGGTATTTTTTTTCGGTTGATACCAAAAAATACCGGTATTTCCGGAACCGTTTTCGGTCCCTGGTATCCAACGCACACACATAATTAAATACCTTGGAATTAATCTGAATGAGAGATTAACTTTTGAGACACACGTTAACAATCTATCAAATAGAATTCGTAAGCTGTCTGGAATCATTACTAAACTTAGAAATAGTACAGACCTTGAAACCTTAAAACTAGTTTATTTTGCAATATGCCAGTCCTTAATTACCTACTGCATCACCATATGGGGCAGTTGCAGCAAAAGCATTCTTTTAAATCTCGAGAGAGCCCAACGTGCATTTCTAAAAAGAATGTTAAACAAGCCTTTCAGATATCCCACAGACCTTTTATATAGTGAAGCCAAAGTTCTCCGAGTTCGCCAACTTTACATCCTACACGCAACCCTTCAAACTCACCGGTCTTATTACAAAAAGCGAAATAAACCTTGGTTTAAACCTAGTCTAGCAAAACCAGTCTAATCTGCAGAACCATGGTTTAATTTTACTGGTATTACAAAACATAAATAAACCATGGTTTCTTTGGTTCATTCTTTTGAACCGTAGTTTATACACCAACCACAGATTAATACAAATAATATTCGTTCAACATGATATCATTCCATCGCAACGTTCCATATCCACAGAAAAGAATACGTTTTAATAAAATTTTAATGATTAAATAATGTTTAGGCGTATTGAACCTATTGAGGGTTGGACATTTTGCTAGAATGTCAATATTGGTTGGTATATCGATTATAATTTAATTTTTTTTTCATTTGGTTCATGTTATATTAGCTAGTCACATCCAAACACGTGTGATGGAACGTAACATTCTGGCGCGTTACAAGAAACCATAACAATAAACAAAACTATCGCGAGTTAAAATAAGTTCATTTAGCATTTACTATTTAGTCAACGAAGTATGTGAAGTGAAGTGATATAAAATAATTGTCGCTTAGGTAATTACATAGTAATCTAATTTAATAATATCGTGTTGTGGTGGACCTACAAAATGAAAAATGGTCCATGAATTTGAGTAGTGAGAAAAAAGTGAGTAAACCAACATTATTATATGGATGATTACATTGCAAAATGTTTGGTAAACCTATCCTTATGCGTATATTTTTATCGGAAAAATTAAAACAGGGTAGACGTATTTTGTTGGGCCGACATGACGTTTTTAATCGCTCAAAGGCTTCAAAATCCTTAATAACGAACAAATTCATCATATTAATATCAATTTTAGAGTAAAAGTAACATTATACGATGAAATAGACACTAAATCCAAAAGAAATAGTTGAAAGTTTACGATTTAGACCACCGTTCTAACTAGGGGGCGGTCAGGTTTAGCGATAAACCATAAAAAAGGCCATGGTTTATCGTTAAACCACTTTTGTAATATGAATTTCATATAAACCATAGTTTATTGCGATTTAAACTAAAGTTTTTAGATAAACCATGTTTTGTAATAAGGCGGACAAAGTCGTTTACAATCGGATTCCTTCACAAACCTACGTAAAAAACGTGTCTTTCGTTTGCCCTCCCATCCCGCTAAAACAAACTTCGCCAAAAGATTTCCATACATATCTCATCCTGTAGTTTATAACTCGGTCAATGCACGCTGTGATATAAAAATTGCACAATCAAAAAAGCTAAATAAACAATAACAGACTGTTACTCCATCTCGACAACAACGAAACTGAAAATATTCTCTGCTCTTACATAAATCCTCATGATCTATCAGTTAAATTAAAAACCTCTCAAATCGAATAAATATCTACCTACATCCTTATTATTCCACCATAATTAAAGATATTATGCTGTACCGGTAAATAACGATAAAATATATTATACACTAGTTACTTATACATACATAATACTAGGTATCAATGCTCACTCGAACGCTCCCACATACAAATTACAAACACACGTAACACACACACACACAGACATACATATTTTTTTTCTACTGTGTTTTATTGTGTGGGGGTGTGAATTGTATCGCTGCTCGTGTCGTGTGTGGTTATGTGGGGTGAGAAATAGCCGGCAAGGGGATAGGGACTCGCTATTTGATACGACGATCTTTCCCTTGTCGGTTTTACGTGTAGGTGTAGGGGGATCTTCCAGAGGGGCAAGACTACGGCATAGCAATGCTTTCGTCTACCCCTCGTCGGCCCCCCTTGGAGTAGTAAGGATTGTATGTGTGAGTTAGTGAGGTGTATTTTATGTGTGGTCGAAGAGTTATTTTTGCTTAGACTATATACAGTGTTATGTTTAAATAAGTTTTTCACAATTCTTTTATTGCAAAGTGGTACATAAAGTAGATGATTAAATAGAGATATTAATCCAACAGAGGATCTAATAAGGTTTTGTTTTTCTTTTTGCTAATTCTGATTGGGAGTCTTATATATAAGATATCCAATAGATTGACGTTATGTATTACAGTTTGTTGGTGTTTTGTGAAGTTATACAATGGAAATAACAAGACTCATCAACTAAAATCAGAGGCAAATGTTATTTAACAATAATTGTAAGTTTAATCTATGTAGTAATTATAAAGTTAAAACAACTGTTGTAGGGTTAAAGAATTAAAGATACCTTAGAACTAAGTACAATGTTATACGATTATGATTATAAAGCTAGGATGTTTAGTGTTGCTATATGCTGTCTTATAATTACAACAGAGTTAGAAAAGCTGTTGAGTTTGATTATGTTCATAAGAACAACAATTTCACATGATTTGATTTATATACATTGATTGTTAAAGAGTATTATCATTATAGGTTATACATTATTATTTGTTGAATTCCTTAAGATAAGTGTAAATATAGGTGACTAAATCTAGGTATGAGCAGAAAGCTTTTACATTTTTGATGATTTCCATGATAACATATGAAGACGTATCATGACGGCCACAAATTGCCTCATGTGTCAGACGCCTAGTGCCGAACCTGGGACAGTTTTCTATCAGATGTTCCGGGCCTTAGATTATATACTCGTCTAGATTGAGCAATGTCAACAAAATATGCGCTAAAAGTGTCCTCACTTTCGTTGATATGTGTGAGTACCGGTCGTGTAATTATTGTAATCCAACTGTCAAGGTGTGTGTGTTTAGGGATGCCTACTCCAGATTATTAACTTAACTTTTCCCCATTATTTGATGAACAAAATAGGTTAAATAAAATATTTTTTCTTTATTTAAAGTAATCATACTATTAATTATATTTATAACGCATTTTAGTAAAAACAATAAAGATCTAAACCCATCTCCTCGTGTTTGTTTCCGAATAGAATTAACTCTTTGGATTTATTGCCTGGGCTGTTATCTGATTTCTGTATTTATGTAAAATATAAATCATCATAAGTAAAATGTTCGGAACACACAACTGAAGTCATGTGAGGCTACGAAGGGTCTTCTTTTCGTTTCCGCTGTGTAATGTCTCTCCAGCAATTTGCTAGTACGGAAACCGTAAGAAGTCTAAAAATATTATTAGGACCTTGAATAAGTTCTCGCTGTTTCTTCAAAGATGACAATAGCAGTACCGTGTTTGTGAAATTTTGAATGGTAATACACATGCAAGGCAAAGAATTAATAAATTATTATGAAGTGCATGTCGTCGTGGGTTTCATTAATATCGTGTAGGTAAGTATTATTTACTCATTAAATAAATAATGCCATTCTTCTTGTTGTTATTCTGATCGAAATATTATGTAATGATATTTGTGTTTTGTAGTTTCTCCCATAGTTTCAACAAATCTTCCTAGTAATAAATTGACAACACTGGCCAATGAAACTCATCTTCAAAATAATGAATTAAAAGTTCATGTTTTCTTCAAATAATAGTGGTATAACAATAATGTTACCGATAGAAAGTGATATTGGTATTATTATACAGTTTTCCCACACAATAGGCTATTTGACTGTATAAAAAATATTGACTTATTTGTTTCCATCCGTGTACATAATTTAATTTTAAAACATATTTCATTATCATACATTAAAAATATTGTATATTTTGGCTAAAAAACACAATTATAATTTAATTTATTTTGAGTTCGCGCCACGTGATCGTAAACGATTTTGATTGGCTATGACGTCATGCGTTTGTATGAACTACTCACATACAGGAAATGAATGGGATTGATAACGGCATAGATGCAAATTGAATATTAAAAATACCTTCAAAACGAGTTATTTGACATTAATACCCGTGAATTAATAATATTATCATGTCCAATGTAATAAAATGTGAAGAAAGAAATATAATTCTATTTTTTTTGACAAAAACTCATTGAGGTATACAACTGGAGGGGATCTAGACCAAATAATTTGGAACATTTCCAAGGGTACATGTACCCTTACGCTGACAGTCGGCTATGACAGTTGTCATTTATGCTATTTATTCTAATTGCTTTAAAAATACCGTACTCCCAACTGAAGACATGTAATAACCATTCCAGTTCACTTGAAAAAAATATAGAATTTAATTCCATACGTAAATTAACGATAATTTGAATAAAGTAGCAAAAATATTAATAAATTAGATTATGTACCAAGCCGTTTTGACAAATGTCATATTTTAACAAAATTATAGAATAAGATTAATGTTACGGACAAATAGGTAAATATTGAAAAAATCGTTTATTTATTTTATTTAATATATTTATTATTAGATACATTGGATATTGTAAATATATTTTTTCACTATCCATATTTTTGACACAAAAGTATTTTTTAGTAGGATAACTCAATACGCTATTTGACTATTTTCTGAAAACCATACCACATTATGAAGTGGAGTCTATAGACCTTACAAATAAAGGTTATTTTTAATTACTATATCTATATCATTTAAAAATAAATTTACAAAATACACTGAATAATTACATTGTCAAAACGCTCTATCTGGCAATGTGGCGTTCAGTTCGTAAACATCCATTCCAGAGATTCGTTCGCATGTCACCCATTCTCTAATCAACCATAGATCAATCAATCAATCAATAGTCCGAATGAGGTTTTGTCAAAAAAAAATAGTTTTTTTTTCTTTCTTCACATTTTATTACATTGGACATGATAATATTATTAATTCACGGGTACAAATGACAAATAACGCGTTTTAAAGGTATTTTTAATATTTAATTTGCATCTATGCCGTTATCAATCCCATTCATTTCCTGTACGTGAGTAGTTCATACTAATGTATGACGTCATAGCCAATCAAAATCGTTTACGATCACGTGGCGCGAACTCAAAATAAATTAAATTATTATTGTGGTTTTTAGACAAAATATACAATATTTTTAATGAATGATAATGAAATATGTTTAAAATTAAATTATTTACACGGATGGAAACAAATAAGTCATTATTTTTATACAGTCAAATAGCCTATAGGTTAAGGCTAATAGGTTTTGTTGTTTTTAAAATCTTTATAATAATGTAGCTTTATAAGTTATTAAAAATGCATGATTATATTGGGCTTTTATATTTCGTTTTACTTTATTCTGAAACATTAGGTAACAAATGTAACAAATATATGAAGTGTCGTATCTGCAGCAATGCCGACTTGATCTATAATATAATCCGCTCCAGTTGTAATACCTCAATGCAAAAACTCATTCGGACGATTGACTGATTGATTGATCTATGGATGATTTAAGAATGAGTGATATATGCGAACGAATCTGTGGAACGGATGTTTACGAACTAAACGCCACATTGTCAGACAGAGCGTTTTGACAGTGTAATTTTTCAGTGTATTTTGTAAATTTATTTTCAAATGATATAGATATAGTAATTAAAAATAACCTTCATTTGTAAGGTCTATAGACCCCGCTTCATAATGTGGTATGGTTTTCAGAAATTAGTCAAATAGCCTATTGCGATACAATTCGACAGCACAAACCGGCATAATTAATTATTTTTCGGGAGCACGTTATCCATATGTAGTTCAAATGACACTGACGTACGTGAGAAGCGAGTCTACCAAATTTGGTAGACTTTATTTGAGCCGCGCGGTGAGGTGTGATGTGTCATCTAGACGAGTATATAATCTAAGGTCTTATCTAGTGTAACATTGATGTCGATGGGGTATCTCAAGACTGCTACCGAAAACGAAGCCGGGTGGTAGTTTTAGTGAGTACAAACACAATGCAACTAAAATTTTCGCAAAAAAAAAACGCGACAATTTTTTTTTTATAATTTTTTAAATATCGTCATTTTTGCGTGGGAAATCCATAGTTTTTGCTAAAATAATAATTTAAACTCTTTTATACCTTAGAGTCTTTATAAATAAAAGGGTATATACAATTATTTTGGGAAAAAATGTATTTACCACCCAAATACGACCATATAAAAAAAAATAACAAAAAAAATGTCGCTTTTTTTTCCAACATTTTCAGTGAAGTCGCTTAAACTACTACCCGGCTTCGTTTTCGGTAGCAGTCTTGATATACCCATGCCCCAATGATGTTTTATTAAAGATGACGCATATCCATATTGCGTGACGTTTAAAAACTGTACTGCTATCTATACATACTCATTTGTCAATACTTTATGACAATTTTAGTGAATGAAACAGATTATACAGAAAGTACGAGACGAAAAGAGATAGCATTGCGCTATCCAAACATAGAATCGAAGCGATAGAAACAGAAGGGTAACGATAAATAAAACTACCTATTTGGTTTTATAAGTATTTAATATATTAACTTTGAGCTTGCTACATGAGTCTACCTGTGGTACGGCCATCCTGAAACAAATATATTTTTATTTGCTTACAACCTTGATAAAATAAAAAATAAATTGATTGCCGTTTTTTATTAGTTTATGGTAAGCATGCACTGAAAAATGTCTCTTATTAATATTTTTTTTGTTTTAATGATGACAAGTGATACGACCGCTCGTGGACATAAGCGAAACCAAGACACCTTAAATTACAAAGCAATGCTTGGCATTCACTGCGCTCGCCATCCCGAGACATAAGATCTTAACTATAAGTACAGCGATTACTCGGGAGAGAATGTCCTTTGAACCGGAACATAACATGGCATTTAAACTGCCGTGTGGCGGGGGAAATAGACATTGCGGTGGTACCTACACATGGTGGTAACATATGAGCGACCTGCCACTAGTAAACAACCGATACTACAACCGATGGTGCAGGGTTCTTTTAGGTGGATATATATATTTTTGTAGTTGTATATTTTTATTCATAATTAAATGTGCTAAACCAATATTAATCAGTTTTGAAGGCATCCAGTCACGATCCCCTCTTTTTGTCCGAGCTGTGCTAAGTGCATATCCATTTACGTCTCAAAAGCTCATCACGTGGAAATCTGGAAACATTCAATGATATATGTAAATATAGTTATTCAAAATATATGGGGAAGCTAATGTATTTAATAATGTTATTTATTATGAAAATAATTCATAACAAATAACTTAATCGTTTTAAATATGATTGAATTAGAAACAAATATACAACTATCCAAGTCCATTCAAACTTTCATCGTCAATTTTCTGTATGATCGGTTTCGCTTCTGACTTGTTAATCTATGACGTACGCTTTTTGTCCCTATCGCACTTCACAATCTTTGTATTAGGCGATCCTTCTTATACAATTGAAGGCGCTGTTTACTAATTTAAAATAAAAATTTAATTTTGTGTGGTTTTTATATACTTACGTATGGTGTATAGGTCCAATTTAGTTTCATATTTTTGCACCATTGTTTTAACACTTTTAAAACACACAATTCGACACTTTAGACAATATTTTCGAAATAAATTATGTTGACAGCACTGAGGTCTTCCCTCTGTCGCCGTTGCTATGTGACAAGATGAAATTACACCAATTGCCCGAATTTGAACGCCTCACTTTTGAAGTGCTAGTGCGATATCTACGTCGTATTTGTATAATATATCATTGCCCATGCCCTCTTATTAATAAACTCGGAATAGCGAGGATTTAACGATAAGCCAAGGCTTTAAACAAATTTTGTATTAATAAACATGGCGTAACCTAATCTTTCTGTCTAAAGTTTATTCCGACGAGCTGTCACGTCTCAATATCGAAGCAAAATTTGTGTCAAATTGACTTTAACCCAAGGCTTACGCGTGGAATGTGCAAAACTGTATTAATAAACACGAAATAAGGAGGGGCTAAACCAATATAAGCCTAATTTTTGACTTAAAGTTATACCGCCGAGACACATGGTTTAAGGAATGAAATGAATTTACATTTTTAGAAGAATAGTCATTTTTAACTTAATTAGCATATAAATGTTTGTACAGATTAAGGATTGTTTTGATTTGATACATAGCATGTTGTTTTACGAGTTCATCATTTTACTTTAACAAATTTTTACTCTTCTTTGTAAAAAACACGAAAAATATACAAATTCTTTATATTGAGGCAAATGGATATATCATTATCATCATCATATCAGCCACAGGAAGTCCACTGCTGTACATAGGCCAAGGACCAGCGGCGTAGCTAGCATAGGTGGCACCCGGGGCGGATTTTGTAGGTGTCACCCCAAAACTCAAACACAATGTATAAAATAAAAAGTAATAATCGTTTACGTTTTATTAAAATAAGAGTATTACAAATAGTAGTATATTATGTAAAACAGTATGCCAAAATTAAAATTTCTTCCTTCTAGCTTTGACACTTGCGAACTCCGAAATCACGTCTTCAAAATTTATATTTTGTGTTGCTTCATGTTCTATTGTTAAAATACCAAGATTATTTAATCTGGTTTCAGTCGTTGTAGACCGCAAGTAATTTTTTATTAATTTCAATTTGCTGAAACTTCTCTCACATGAAGCAACTGATGCACATATTGTTATAAATAACTTTAGTGCGACCGTTAGATTCGGAAGAGATTCTGTAAAATCCCATTCCACAATGAATTTTAAATAGTCCAGTGTCACCCAATTAGAGACAGTAATATTAGCCGCTTTTATATGTCTTCTCAATCTTGGTATTTCTAAAAGTAGTTCTGTTTCTGATACTTCATCGTAAAGGTTAGTAAATTTTGATATTGCAAATTTTAACTGTTCAGTGTTTGCCGAAAGCAAAGTCTTCGACTGTACAACCTCAAATAATGAAACTACGTCTTTAATGGACTTTACTCTTGTTTCGAGTTCAATATTGAATCTGTCAAGACATTCTAACATGTCCTTTTGAAGTTCCGCTCTAAGTGTTAGTCCAGCATCTGTGGACGATGCTAACTCACCGGGCATGCGCTTCTTGCGACGAATTCGTCGTTCCATCGAAATGTTGTATTCTTCCGATTTTCGTACAGCAAAATCTATTGCCTCTTCTGCTAGATGCAACCGTTTCTCTCCAATGAATAGACGAAGTGCTTCTAGTTTTATGATTATTTCATCAACACATAATCCTTTGCTTTGTAATGCAATCTGAGCATAGTTCACTTCCCTTAGCACATCATTCCAGAAGAAAAGAAAACAAAGAAATGAGAAATTGCACACAGCAGGGATAAGATTTTGTGCACCACCTCTTGTTTCTAAATTTACGTCTTGGTCACATAGTTCCTCAATTGCAGATATTATTCCATCAAAATTTTCAGTCAATACTTTTACTGCACCATAATGAGCACTCCAGCACGTTGTTGAAAGTCTTTTAACAGATGCTTTGCTGTGATTGAGGAGCACCTCCCAGCGGCTTGTGGAGGTTGAAAAAAAGTTAAATATTGTCTCCACTGCTCCGAAAAATGTAACATAAGTCACATTTTGTGCGAACGAATGCTGGCCGCATAAATTAATTGAATGATCAATGCAACCAATAAAAATTGCTTTATTGTTTTTTTCTTTTATAATAGCTTGCACTCCCCCGTGTATACCACTCATAACTGCAGCATTATCATAACCTTGAGAACGACACATCATAATATCTAAGCCATCGTTTTCAAGCTTCTTTAGTATTTCAGCGCTTAAATCAGCTGCTTTTTTTCCATGCAAGGGAAAAAATCCTAAGAATACTTCTTTGACTTCTACTTTTCTATTATTAATTTTTACATAACGAATTACTTCAGACATTTGATCGACATGTGAAACGTCAGGTGTGCTATCAAACATAATTCCGAAATATTTGGCCAGTTTAATTTCGTTGACAAGCTGACATTTAACGTGATTAGCTAAAACATTTATGAACTCATTTTGTATTTCGGGCGATAAATATGTTACTTTATGTGATTTTTCCTGCTCCAAATATAATATATGTTCTTTAAGTACAACATCATACTTTGAAAGCAGCTTAACTAGTTCTAAGAAATTACCTTTATTGGATGACCCTTGGGTTTCATCATGTCCACGAAATGCTAGGTTTTGTTTCGCCAAAAACAAAGTTATATCAAATAATCTAGATAACAGATTTTTCCACTTCTGTTTTTCCGTATTCATTAATTGCAAGGTTGCGTCATCTATTGTGGTGTGAGATTTTAATCTCATTTCCAAAGTTTTCCAATTTTCGAAATTTTCTAAATGTTCACATGAAGTTTCATGGTCCAATACTTTAGGATTTAGTTTCCACCATTTCTGAAATCCAGTTGTAAATGTTCTTTGTATGTTACTGACAGCAAATAAACGGCAGCAAAAACAGTACAGATTATTTGATATAGGAGAAAATACCATCCATGATCGTAGAATTTTTTCACCACTAGGCATCTCTTTATAAAACCATTCCTGTGAAAGATGACGAGAATCTCCTTTAATCTTTGAACCATGACGAGATACAGTAGGGAACGTCTTCGTCTCTCTCCTTCTTTGTTCTGGAAATGTTCACTGCCCTTTTTTATTATGTCAATGCGAACATTATTGGGAACCGGTAAACTCCAATGTGAAATATCCCTCAAGTGTTGCACAGATTCTTCGAAGCTAATGCTGTCTCCAAAAGTAGCATTAACGGTGTCATTGTCATTATTTGATTTGGTTCCGTCGAGGAAATGGGTTGTCTTCAATGATTCTGTATTGTCGCTGTTGCTATCTGAATGTGAGTCTTCAAGATGTGAATCATTACTTTCGTCAACAGGAGACTCGGGTACTTTAATTGAACCTTGGCCGCTATCTGCTTTTGTGACATATTTGAAAAGAGATCCAGACATGCTCTGAATTTGATCCATTTTAGCCTTTTTGGCTTTTCTCTGTTGAAACCCGCTTTGTCTTTTCGAAGTATGAATTCCCCGAGGCATATTTCGTTCTGGGTATCCTAAAAAATATTTTTTGTTTGTAAGTGATACGTTGATTTTATAAACAAATTGTAACGGTAAATAAACACCTAGGTACACGTTACGTAACTAGCTTTGTGAAATATATATTTATATAAATTAACAATCCTGCATCTGGGTGTAAATATGTATTTAAGTAGGTATTTTTAGAAAATACTAGTTAAATACTCCACCGTTAATTGTGATATCCTTAGGTGATATCCGTATAAATACTCGTGGTAGTGCTCGAGCTACTCATCTCGGAGCCGAATCAATGTACGTGAAGATGTATGATTATAATTACCTACTTTTTATCATTAATCTAAACTTAATATAATCCGTTTGGATCAGAAAATAATAATAAATAAGTATATTAATAAGTATATTAATAATTAATAAACATTATTACCTTAAGTCTCTAAAGTATGATCGTAAAACTTGTAGATCAAAATAATCTAAGATACTGCTACTAGATACTAAACGAATTAAAAAAGTTAGTATCACCTTTAATAAAAAATACTTCACTTACCTTGTTTATTTTCTTCAAGAATCGACTATTAACTAGGTTTATTTATTATAAATATAAGATACGAAAATTGTCGTTTATAATATCTAATAATTAAAAAACACTTTGCACTAGACGTTCACACGTTCACGCAAAAGAATATTGAAATGAATGCGGTCGAAAACAAAAGAATTTGTCTAATCCACAATACAAGTGACGAGCTCTATATCGAGGGAATCCCCTAAGTAGCGTTGGTTATACGCGAACAAGAAGCTTATACCCAAATGGAGATTGCATTCCGTATAAAACACTGAAGCACAAAAATTTGACCTTGAATGACGTCGCTGTTATCTTCTATCCTTTTCTTTAGAGTGACAATGAATGAAAATGACATTATGTTCATTCATTGTCACTCGATAGAAAAGGATAGAAGATAACAGCGACGTCATTTAAGGTCAAATTTTTGTGCTTCACTTTTATATACGGAATGCAATCTCCATTTGGGTATAAGCTTCTTGTACGCGAACGGAGTATTAAATTTTAGGGGAATCCCTGATCGATTGACAGTGTGCAACGCACAGTGCAACGTGCACCTCAGATGAATGAAACTATTATTCGGATCGACTTGAAAATTTAGGATAATATTTTTGAGATGTTGTAGAAATTAAAAAGCCAAAAAAAAACGATTTTTTGAACCCACGAAATCGCTTAATGACAAAATGGCTCACGAGTAAGGAGTACTACTATATGAAGTTTTTATTGCTCTGTCTAGTTATTCCTTAGTCTAAGGTGGGTACATTATTTGTATTTATATAGGTATCAATTTATTATGCTTGTGGTACAATACTGTACTTAGGTACCTAGATTATTTTATTAGTAGCGGTTATGGTCTCTGCCACAAATTTTTGATTTTTATAGGTAGAAGTAGAAAGAACTATAACTGATGGTCAAAGTTGGGCTCGGGTGTCACCCCTGTTGGGGTGACACCCGGGGCGGACCGCCCTTGCCGCCCCCCCCTAGCTACGCCACTGCCAAGGACCTCCACAATTACCTGTTGGAAGCGGCCTACATCCAGCGACTTCCTGCAACTTTAGCCAGGTCGTCCGTCCACCTTGTTGGCGGGCGTCTGACATTTCGGTTGCCTGTACGTGGCCTCCACTTTAGAACCTTTCGGCCCCAACGGCCATTGGTTCTACGCGCCATATGCGGCCCACTGCCACTTCCACTTATTTAATGGATATATACCTACTTATTAATATGTCGTTATATTTAAAAATCGTTTAATAAAGCAATTAATAATTAATGCAATTTTCAGTAGAATATTTGCTTGTGAAATTATTCGTAAAATATATCAATTAGCCCCGTGATCTCTACTCGCCCCGTTTAACGGTGTATTAAACTTTTTCTATGCGGGGCCATTGTACTTTCTGTTTCGTCGATCGCATACATTCATTCAACAGTGGTCACTGGTTTCATATGCAGTCGACGAGTTCTTATGTCATATTATTTTGAGAATAAAACTTGTGAATATTACAGAATTTTATTACTTTATTGACAGCCTCCGTGGCGCAGTTGGTTATACGCTGCCTGTAAAACGAGAGGCCACGGGTTCGATCCCCGCACCGAGAGAAATGTTTGTGCGGCCCACAAATATTTCTTCCGGGTCTGGGTGTTTGTGAGACCGAAAGTCTCTCGTAGTTCCTGATACCCACGACATAAGACTCGATCTTAGTGTGGGGTCTCAGGACTATGTATGAGACTGTTGGGTGTTATTTATTTACTTTACATCACAGCTTTAGATTGACCTGTCTCGCTTTCCTTACATAAAATTGATGTTATTTTAAGATTGCACTTTCAAATTAGTAGTCTTGGATGGTCGCAGAAAAATTGTGTTCAGCTACTTGCTCGGTGCATACTCCTTCAGCACCGTGAGAAATAATTGTGGAAATAATTAATTAACAAATACTCAAATTTACTTTATAGCAACTGACGAATAAATAAAAGGAAAGTAACAATATTTTCAGTAAAAATGTAAACGAAGTAACAAATAATATCTATTTAATTGTACTTGTACACATTGATTAATTTGCTTATAGAATTAACTACCTAACAAATCAAAAATATATTCATAAGAAGATTCAAGATAATAAGAGCCGAACATGTGGGTAGAAACATGTGGTGTAACTAATAAAATACCACACAAAGTTACGAAAAACTTTTCAACTTGTAAAATCGTGTTTGAAAATGTTTTGAAACCCAATCTTGATGGACGTCAAATTTATAAATAATGTATGACAAATGTCACATTTGATGTAACTGCAAGTACAACGCATCTACAATAAGTTAGCGTGTGGAGACATTAGGAACTACAAGTGAAAAGATAAAAATATCTGTTAAGTTATTGTTTGCCTTATGGTTTCGTGATATAACAACGAACATAAAAAAACTCGTGATCTATGATAATATGTCCCATGTTATATAATGTCAAAAGAGAAAAACTATTATTAGTTATTACTTTCCACAACAGCGCTCTCGGGAGACAGTGCTCCGTGACGATCTATACCAATCTTTAAAATCGACCGGTCATTTAGTTCATTCTTTTTACTTTTAAGATCAGTGAGTTGCCATAACACACACTATAACCTCGGCATAAGGTTGGTGTCTTTAGGCCGAAGTAATAACGCGTTTATTAATAACGTCTTCCTACCTCCTACTTCCTCGGCTTAACTATTCCAAGTCTTGTTTGAAGTAAGAGTGGAATAGGCATTTTTGACATGCGAATACGATAAAGAAAGCTAAAACGGCAATAAAACTTTTTTGATTCAAAAATTTTACACATGTTATAAAATTACCGAAACCTATTAAAATGTAGGCTTCATTTTAATATGTATTTTTACTCATTATAGATAAAAATCAGTTAAGGATCTAGCTCATATCAGTATCAGAATCAGTATCAGCCCATATACGTCCCACTGCAGGGCACGGGCCTCCTCTACAATCAAGAATACGATTGAGAGTGGTTAGGCCATATAGTCCACCACGCTGGCCTAGTGCGGGTTGGCGGACTTACATACCATAGAAATTCTTATAAATCGCTATGGTATGCAGGTTTCCTCACGATGTTTTCCTTCACCGTTTTTTTATGTTTTCATTTTTTCTAGCTCATATATTCGCTCATTATATGCCTACTACGAACAACTGTTCTCGACGACTTGCTTGCTACTGAGAAACATGCGAGTGTGGAGTTAATGCAAGTTCTCGCGTTCTTAGTTTCTTTGTCTCGAGCCAAAAATCCAACACAAATCGGAGAACAAGGCGAGAACCAGCGAAAAATATGTAAAGATATGAAGCGTGTGTACATAATCTATTTAGTATTCTGTTATCAGCCCATGTACGTCCCACTGCAGGACACAGGCCTTCTACAATCGAGAGTACGATTGAGAGTAGTAAGGCCATATAGTCCACCACGCTGGCCTAGTGCGGGTTGGCGGACTTTACATACCATAGAAATCGCTATGCTATGCAGGTTTCCTTACGATGTTTTCCTTCACCGTTTTATTGCTTGGTGATTATGACCATCAATACACACATGACTCCGAAAAGTCAGAAGTGAGCTCTGGGATTCGGACCCGCGACCACCGCGAATATGTTGGCTGTCACATCTAGTCCGTTTACCAACAGGCCACTACACACTATTTTTCTATTTTATATTTGTTTTTTCTATTTTATAATAATCTTCCATACGTGACCAGTGGCGTAGCTAGGGGGGGGCGGCAAGGGCGGTCCGCCCCGGGTGTCACCCCAACAGGGGTGACACCATGATGACAAATTGATACCTATATAAATACAAATAATGTACCCACCTTAGACTAAGGAATAACTAGACAGAGCAATAAAAACTTCATATAGTAGTACTCCTTACTCGTGAGCCATTTTGTCATTAAGCGATTTCGTGGGTTCAAAAAATCGTTTTTTTTTGGCTTTTTAATTTCTACAACATCTCAAAAATATTATCCTAAATTTTCAAGTCGATCCGAATAATAGTTTCATTCATCTGAGGTGCACGTTGCACTGTGCGTTGCACACTGTCAATCGATCAGGGATTCCCCTAAAATTTAATACTCCGTTCGCGTACAAGAAGCTTATACCCAAATGGAGATTGCATTCCGTATATAAAAGTGAAGCACAAAAATTTGACCTTAAATGACGTCGCTGTTATCTTCTATCCTTTTCTATCGAGTGACAATGAATGAACATAATGTCATTTTCATTCATTGTCACTCTAAAGAAAAGGATAGAAGATAACAGCGACGTCATTCAAGGTCAAATTTTTGTGCTTCAGTGTTTTATACGGAATGCAATCTCCATTTGGGTATAAGCTTCTTGTTCGCGTATAACCAACGCTACTTAGGGGATTTCCTCGATATAGAGCTCGTCACTTGTATTGTGGATTAGACAAATTCTTTTGTTTTCGACCGCATTCATTTCAATATTCTTTTGCGTGAACGTGTGAACGTCTAGTGCAAAGTGTTTTTTAATTATTAGATATTATAAACGACAATTTTCGTATCTTATATTTATAATAAATAAACCTAGTTAATAGTCGATTCTTGAAGAAAATAAACAAGGTAAGTGAAGTATTTTTTATTAAAGGTGATACTAACTTTTTTAATTCGTTTAGTATCTAGTAGCAGTATCTTAGATTATTTTGATCTACAAGTTTTACGATCATACTTTAGAGACTTAAGGTAATAATGTTTATTAATTATTAATATACTTATTAATATACTTATTTATTATTATTTTCTGATCCAAACGGATTATATTAAGTTTAGATTAATGATAAAAAGTAGGTAATTATAATCATACATCTTCACGTACATTGATTCGGCTCCGAGATGAGTAGCTCGAGCACTACCACGAGTATTTATACGGATATCACCTAAGGATATCACAATTAACGGTGGAGTATTTAACTAGTATTTTCTAAAAATACCTACTTAAATACATATTTACACCCAGATGCAGGATTGTTAATTTATATAAATATATATTTCACAAAGCTAGTTACGTAACGTGTACCTAGGTGTTTATTTACCGTTACAATTTGTTTATAAAATCAACGTATCACTTACAAACAAAAAATATTTTTTAGGATACCCAGAACGAAATATGCCTCGGGGAATTCATACTTCGAAAAGACAAAGCGGGTTTCAACAGAGAAAAGCCAAAAAGGCTAAAATGGATCAAATTCAGAGCATGTCTGGATCTCTTTTCAAATATGTCACAAAAGCAGATAGCGGCCAAGGTTCAATTAAAGTACCCGAGTCTCCTGTTGACGAAAGTAATGATTCACATCTTGAAGACTCACATTCAGATAGCAACAGCGACAATACAGAATCATTGAAGACAACCCATTTCCTCGACGGAACCAAATCAAATAATGACAATGACACCGTTAATGCTACTTTTGGAGACAGCATTAGCTTCGAAGAATCTGTGCAACACTTGAGGGATATTTCACATTGGAGTTTACCGGTTCCCAATAATGTTCGCATTGACATAATAAAAAAGGGCAGTGAACATTTCCAGAACAAAGAAGGAGAGAGACGAAGACGTTCCCTACTGTATCTCGTCATGGTTCAAAGATTAAAGGAGATTCTCGTCATCTTTCACAGGAATGGTTTTATAAAGAGATGCCTAGTGGTGAAAAAATTCTACGATCATGGATGGTATTTTCTCCTATATCAAATAATCTGTACTGTTTTTGCTGCCGTTTATTTGCTGTCAGTAACATACAAAGAACATTTACAACTGGATTTCAGAAATGGTGGAAACTAAATCCTAAAGTATTGGACCATGAAACTTCATGTGAACATTTAGAAAATTTCGAAAATTGGAAAACTTTGGAAATGAGATTAAAATCTCACACCACAATAGATGACGCAACCTTGCAATTAATGAATACGGAAAAACAGAAGTGGAAAAATCTGTTATCTAGATTATTTGATATAACTTTGTTTTTGGCGAAACAAAACCTAGCATTTCGTGGACATGATGAAACCCAAGGGTCATCCAATAAAGGTAATTTCTTAGAACTAGTTAAGCTGCTTTCAAAGTATGATGTTGTACTTAAAGAACATATATTATATTTGGAGCAGGAAAAATCACATAAAGTAACATATTTATCGCCCGAAATACAAAATGAGTTCATAAATGTTTTAGCTAATCACGTTAAATGTCAGCTTGTCAACGAAATTAAACTGGCCAAATATTTCGGAATTATGTTTGATAGCACACCTGACGTTTCACATGTCGATCAAATGTCTGAAGTAATTCGTTATGTAAAAATTAATAATAGAAAAGTAGAAGTCAAAGAAGTATTCTTAGGATTTTTTCCCTTGCATGGAAAAAAAGCAGCTGATTTAAGCGCTGAAATACTAAAGAAGCTTGAAAACGATGGCTTAGATATTATGATGTGTCGTTCTCAAGGTTATGATAATGCTGCAGTTATGAGTGGTATACACGGGGGAGTGCAAGCTATTATAAAAGAAAAAAACAATAAAGCAATTTTATTGGTTGCATTGATCATTCAATTAATTTATGCGGCCAGCATTCGTTCGCACAAAATGTGACTTGTGTTACATTTTTCGGAGCAGTGGAGACAATATTTAACTTTTTTTCAACCTCCACAAGCCGCTGGGAGGTGCTCCTCAATCACAGCAAAGCATCTGTTAAAAGACTTTCAACAACGCGCTGGAGTGCTCATTATGGTGCAGTAAAAGTATTGACTGAAAATTTTGATGGAATAATATCTGCAATTGAGGAACTATGTGACCAAGACGTAAATTTAGAAACAAGAGGTGGTGCACAAAATCTTATCCCTGCTGTGTGCAATTTCTCATTTCTTTGTTTTCTTTTCTTCTGGAATGATGTGCTAAGGGAAGTGAACTATGCTCAGATTGCATTACAAAGCAAAGGATTATGTGTTGATGAAATAATCATAAAACTAGAAGCACTTCGTCTATTCATTGGAGAGAAACGGTTGCATCTAGCAGAAGAGGCAATAGATTTTGCTGTACGAAAATCGGAAGAATACAACATTTCGATGGAACGACGAATTCGTCGCAAGAAGCGCATGCCCGGTGAGTTAGCATCGTCCACAGATGCTGGACTAACACTTAGAGCGGAACTTCAAAAGGACATGTTAGAATGTCTTGACAGATTCAATATTGAACTCGAAACAAGAGTAAAGTCCATTAAAGACGTAGTTTCATTATTTGAGGTTGTACAGTCGAAGACTTTGCTTTCGGCAAACACTGAACAGTTAAAATTTGCAATATCAAAATTTACTAACCTTTACGATGAAGTATCAGAAACAGAACTACTTTTAGAAATACCAAGATTGAGAAGACATATAAAAGCGGCTAATATTACTGTCTCTAATTGGGTGACACTGGACTATTTAAAATTCATTGTGGAATGGGATTTTACAGAATCTCTTCCGAATCTAACGGTCGCACTAAAGTTATTTATAACAATATGTGCATCAGTTGCTTCATGTGAGAGAAGTTTCAGCAAATTGAAATTAATAAAAAATTACTTGCGGTCTACAATGACTGAAACCAGATTAAATAATCTTGGTATTTTAACAATAGAACATGAAGCAACACAAAATATAAATTTTGAAGACGTGATTTCGGAGTTCGCAAGTGTCAAAGCTAGAAGGAAGAAATTTTAATTTTGGCATACTGTTTTACATAATATACTACTATTTGTAATACTCTTATTTTAATAAAACGTAAACGATTATTACTTTTTATTTTATACATTGTGTTTGAGTTTTGGGGTGACACCTACAAAATCCGCCCCGGGTGCCACCTATGCTAGCTACGCCGCTGTACGTGACTATTGTGTCTATTTGCATATTCATATATTGCATTTTTTATTATTCGTCACCTTGCATATACTGATATATAATAAATATCATATGATGATAAGTGTGTAAATAAAACATGCATAAATTACAAGAAATTTTATTTAATTGACCTTCCAAATAAACATATCATATTAAGATAAAAAATATATAATTAAATGATCAAAAAAAACAATAATATGTGAATTCTAGAAACAAACTAACAATTATTACTTTTATCAATAATCTTAATGCATAATATGCAGATTTGTTCCAAGTGAACTAGAATAGAATTAAAAACAAAAAAGGAAAAAAGGAAAGTAGTACAAGTGTATTTACTTTACTGGTAGTAGGTCTCTCATATGTGAAAGGTCGTCTGGGTAGGTACCACCACAATGTCTATTTCTTCCGCCAAACAGGAGTGTAAATGCACTATTGTGTTTCGGTGGGACATTGTAGCCAGAGTAACTACTGGACATATTGAAACCTAACATCTTGTCTCTGGATGGCGAGCGCTGCGGAATGCCAAGAACTGCTTTGTAATTCAAGGTGTTGTTTGATTTTACCGCTGGTCATGAGCGGTCGTATCGCTTACTATCAGGTCAACGGCATGCCGATCTCGCCATTCATAGCAATAAAAAAACTGAAAATTTGGAGGAAATTGATAAGTTATTAAGATTTTTTTTTTTTTTTTTTTTGTATTATTTACAATCTTGCAATCAGTCATATAGACTATAAACAGATGTGATGACGGGTTCTTGTTGTGTAAGGCACTACTCCCAGCAGAGTCAGCCTTTTCCTTATCTAAATCAGGCCGTGTGGCTGTCTAGCATGTCTCGGCGCTTCTTAAGCCTTCTTATACTTTCGGGAACAGTAAGTTGACCCGCTAACTGATTTGGATGGCGTCCTAGCCTTCGTAAGTAATTGACTACATGAGAGTCGATTTCATTTTTTACCATTGGTACATTAAGTGTTTCGTGGATCTCTGTTATTGTAGTAAACCACAGTGCGTTAGAGATGTGTTTCAGGATATAGTTCTGCACTCTCTGTATGATCATAATATTTGAGGCGCTAGCGGAGCCCCATAATTGGATGCCGTAAGTCCATATTGGTTTTAGAACAGTCTTGTACACTAGCAACTTGTTGTCAACCGATAGTTTTGAGTTCCGTCCCAGCAACCAGTAGAGGCCTTTATACTTTAGGTTGATTTCTTCCCGTTTTGTTCGAACGTGTTTATTCCAGGTGAGTCTTCTATCTAAGTGCATTCCCAAATACTTTACTGTGTCTAGGTGTGGCAGTTGGATTCCATTAAGAGTGACTGGGGAGCAATCCTGTTTTCGAAGTGTGAAGGTAACATGTGCTGATTTGGTGACACTGGCAGCGATTCTCCATTTACCTAGCCATGTTTCTATTTCGTCTAGGTTTTTTTGGAGAGTGCTTGAAGCTTGTATCGGACATTTATTCGAGGCAAGTAAGGCCGTATCATCAGCGAAAGTAGCAATTGTAACCCCTTGGGTTTGCGGCAGATCATACGTATACAATGTATACAACACTGGTCCTAGTACGGAGCCCTGTGGCACTCCTGCGGTTATGTCGTGAAAATCAGATGTGCAATCGTTTTCTCGAATTTGGAATATTCTGTTAGATATATATGACTTAAGAACCTCATAGAAAGTGTGTGGTAGCAGAAGTTTTATCTTATACATCAAGCCTTTGTGCCAAACTCTATCAAATGCCTGCTGTATATCTAGAAAGGCTGACGAGCAATATTCTTTTTTTTCGAAGGATGTTCTTATTACTCTGCAGACTCTGTGCACTTGTTCTACTGTGGCATGTTCTTTTCGAAAACCAAATTGGTGATTCGGGATGATAGTCCTATCTTTGATTTCTTTTAACATTCTATCTAATAAGCATCTCTCAAGTAGTTTTGACATTATCGGCAGGAGGCTGATTGGCCTATAAGATGTGACCTCGTGCATAGGCTTTCCTGATTTGTGTATCATTATCACTTGTGATACTTTCCACAGATCTGGGAAGTAACCAACTCTCAGTACGGCATTGAATAGCATCGTGAGGTATACTATTACTTTACGAGGTGACTCTTCAAGAACTTTTTTGTCGATCATGTCATAACCAGGAGCTTTGTTGTTCTTCATATATTTCATGTTCCTGTGTATTTCCCAGGAGTCACCAGTTTCAATGGTAAGTCCAGCTGGAAATCCTGGTTGAGAATTTCGTCAATATCGGATTCGGTTGCATTAGGTTTGGGATCGTTGGGTTTAAAGATTTGGCTGAGATGATTTGCAAAGGCATCGGCTTTGGCTTGGGCTGTTCTTATCCATTGTCCATCATGAGCACGTAGTGGCGGCTTTTGATACAAGGGTCGGTCATGATTTTTACATGCTTTCCACAGCGAGTAGTTGGTTGCCTTTGTAGCCGATAGGCTCTCCATGATGGTATCTAAAGCAGCGTCATTCGCTTCGGCTATAATGGCCTTGAGGTCTTGAATAGCTTTATTTAATGCTCTTTTGTCACTTGGGTGCCTACTAATATGCCAAACCCGCCGTAACCGTCGTTTTTCCAGTATTTTTTGCCTTACTGATTCCGAATATGTTTTGCTCTGAGGGGGTCGATTTGCAATATCGGGTGTGGCCATCCAGCAGCTTTCTTGGATAGCTGATGTTAGTGTTCTTGTAGCGTCGTCAATATCAGACTTGGTTTTCAGAGCTATCTTTAGGTCTAATCTGTCATCAACCAGCTCACGGAAGGAGTCCCAGTCTGTGCGTTTGTTGTACAATTTCAGGTTGCCATCCTTACCGAGTACAGTTGTGCCAATGGACAGTATCACAGGAACATGGTTAGTGTCAGAGTCCAAGCATGTGCGTATTTGATAGAAAAGTCTAGACAGTCCCTTAATGATGAAGAAGTCTATAACGTCCGGAAGTCGCTTAGGGTCAGTGGGCCAATTAGTCGGGTCCGTTGTGGAGATAGTTGTCAATTTATTTTTGTCTATGCTTTTCTTCAATTCTCTTCCTCTTGTGGTATTTATCCTTGATGCCCAATGAACATGTTTCGCATTCCAATCACCTCCTGCTATGAAGCGAGTTCCAAGGCTGTTAAAAAGCTCATCATATTGGTCCTCCTTTGTATTATGCTTAGGAGGGCAATATATGGCGGATACATTAAAATCTCCGTTTCGATCTTCGACTGCCACAGTAGCAGCCTGTATATGTGGTTTTTGAAACTTTGGCTGTTCGTAGTGCTTAATACTAGATTTTATTATAACCGCTGCTCCCGCATGTGCAGTACCATCTGGATGATTTGTAGGGTAGACATTGTAGTTATGTATTCTGATAATATTATTTGAGTGAGATGGGTTTCAGACACTAATAATATGTCTATGTTGTTTGTGTTTAGCAGCAGCTCTACATCACATTGTTTCGGGGATAGTCCGTCTAGGTTCCACGTAGCAATATTGAGTGAGGCCATTAGGGAATTTTAGCTACTAGCTTTGTTATGAGACTGATTAGGGTACTCATTTGTTGTAGTATTTGGTCAAATTTTTCTGCTTGTCTGAGTAGCATATTTTCTATTGTTGTGTCTCGTCTCTGGGGCTCATCATTTAGTATGTACCTTGTTTTTAATATCCCGGAGTATTCGTCGTGCTTCTTGATTTTTGGGCCAGCTCTTGGTTTATCACTTGGTATATGTTGATGTTGTGTATCTACCATTGGTTTAGGTGATTTTGGTATTTGCTCATTATTACTATTAGCAGTTTGTTTAGGATCTTCCCTAGTCCTTATATTTGACCGTCTGTTCGATTTCCTCGATAATATTTCTTTGTACACTTCACAACCCTTAAAGTTAGCTGGATGTGCACCAAGGCACAAAGCGCATTTTGCTGGAGTACTGCGATCAGTTTTAGGGCAATCTACAGTTCTATGTGATTGGGCACATTTCACACAGCGATAGGGCCTCATGCAGTAATTTTTGGAGTGACCATATTGTTGGCATCTTTGACATTGAACGATGGTGCTGCGTTTACGAGGATCTTCTATAGTGACAGACTGGTGATGGATGTATTTGATATTCTTTACTGCTTTGTTATTGGGACTCTGTTGCATAGTTGCAAAGAAGGTTGATGTTGGTTTCTTTTCAGGCCCGAATTTCGCATTGATTATTTCTCCAATTACAGAATTTCCTGTTTCCTCCAAAGCTTTTTTTATCTCGCTTATTGGAGTAGTATGATGTAGATTTTTGATGACTACCCGATATGGTCTTTTATCTTTTCTGTTAAATGTGTGTCCAATCAATCCTTTCTCTCTAATTATTTCTACAACGGTTTTATAGACCTCTACATTAACACAATTAATCCGTAGTTGATTTCGATTTATAATTTTGTATGAAAACTCTGTTTTATCAGCTACATGTTCCAGTAGTTCCGTAAGTTTTGTTAAATCTTCAATGCCATATAACAAAATGGGTGGTGGTTTAGAAATCCTCTTTATGGATTCTCCGGTGTCTTCGACTTGATCAACAGAGAGACCAGTGAACTGGTTGGAGATCGTTATTCTCTCTGGTGAGGGCGATGATGCTTTTTTCCTCTTGACACTTCTTAGTGTTGGTGCTCTCTGCCACTCAGGGGGGTGGACTTTCTCACTATCGATTTGCGCATCAGAGTTTTGTGAAGTAGTCCTCGTAAATATCTTACTTTGTTTGTTTGTGTCTCCTGCAGGACTTAGTGAAGGGCTACTAGGTTTAGCCAGAAATAGACCAGGGTGAAAGGCTTGTTGGACAAGCTTTTTCTTGCTTTCGTTAAGACCAGTAGTATTCACTGGTAAGGGGGCCTGGGTACCCACCCTCTTACAGTCTTCGGTAACCAATTTCTCACCTGCAGGCCCGGGTACCTGCAAGCGCCGGGTGCTAGCCGGATCGCAAGGCAAAACGCTCTCAGTATTTTCGCTCATAATTCATAAATGAATGTTGGGAGGATAGTGTAGCGCTTTCCCAAGGCACTGCACATCATAATTTCGGAATGACTTCCTAGCCTTTGATGATCCAACATCTCCCTACAAGGCAGTAGGTTATTTTATATCAGAGTTTGTTTCTCCTAGACCACTGCCATTACCAGGCTCACGAGGCTGGTCTCCCGGGTCCGAGCTTTGATTTGAGTGGCGAAGTTATTAAGAAGTTATTAAGTTGAAGTTATTAAGATATAATGAATGACTTGGTAGTCATTTCTCGTGATTTTTTTAAATTTCAATATTTTTCTATCAAATAATGCACTTTTCTTTCTTGGATGGCCATACAAATTTTATACTCCGCTTGATCCATGATCTCCCTCCGTCTCTCATTTTCTTCGGCTTATAATTTTTTGCTATAGTTGGCCATGGTGTTTATACAGTCATTGCTCTGGAAGTATTAAATAGTGTCACCATTATAGTCATCAATTATTTTTACAGTTGATTTATCAGGTAATAATTCAAAATTCAGCGGAACAGTTATTTCTAACCCTTCGTTTTAAATGCCTGTCTTTAGTAAGTTACATTAACAAAGCATTCTCCGTTGTGATTATTAATATATTTTTGAAGAAGTTTAATAGCGAAGAAAACATATGCCTCCATTACATCAAATGAATCATTAAAGATTGAATCCATTCTCAAATTACAGAATTCAACATCTTGTAATATATTTTTTTTTTAATTTTCATGAAATATGACACATTCTAAAATTCTGCTGCATAAATGATAAATTGATGATTATTAAATTAATAAATTACTTTTCCAGATTTAGTATGAGTCCTTGATTGTTTGTCTTTTTATGTTCATCTGTAAAATTGAAATAAAAAGAGAATAATATGTATTTAGTCTTAACATTCATCTTTTATGTATACACATAAAAGATGTGAAATTTGTGTATACGTTTTTTGGTAACATTTCTCCCATATTTTATGTTACTATGTTGATTTGTGAAGTCTGCAATTTAAAATTATATTAACTTATGGTAACAATATTTCACATGCAACGCGTTTTTGCTGTACTGATAAAAAAAAATATGAAAGCAACTTACGCTTGCCTGCATAGTTCCCAAATCTAATAGTATATTAATATTATATTTGTTATTTTGGGATCCTGAAATGGAGAAGATAATAATAATATGTCATAAATATGCATTTGATACTCAAGAGATTTATATTATTTCAAATCATTAGCAATTCATCTGTAATTGAAATGGGGAAATCTCACTCACAGTTTCAACTGTACTTGTTGGTGGAGTAGTCATGTACATGTGCAAAGAAATGTATACTAGAAAAGTGTTTAATGTGCGTGTTTCTTACATGTGAACAAAATACAGTCATGAAAATTGTTGATTCTCCACGGCCATCAGTCTTGTTGAACTTTCTCCTAAATGCACTCATATTCTTCCGTGCATTCATTTTTAATAGTTTCCATTTTGTTTTTAATTGATTTACAGTTTGTGGACGTGCATTTAATTGATTAAACCTGCATAATAATTATTATTTACTACTTACACGGCAAGTGATTGAAACGCTGAAAGAAACCAAGCAAGCTTTTACTTTTCATGCAAATCCTCCCAAGCTTTAGTTTTTGGTTTATGCGAGTTAGTGTCCAAAGATTCATTTTCAATGATTGGCGCATACATATGTTTTAAGCAACAAACGAAAAAATTGCTGGAAGTATAATAAACATGCTATTAAGTACTAATAAAGGAACTGACAAATAAAATACTAAATTATTGCAACATGTTGATTTGCTTACGTTTTCTTCTTAATTCCAGTTAATGGAACGAGTACGTTTTTTTGTATTTGAATCATTTCCAATGAAAGAAAATATAAAATCACTAATCTTTAAAAATACGTACAAGATTGACAAATCCGCTTTTTATTTGTCAAATACATTTGTTTACGTATGGTTTACGTTCATTCTTTTACTTTTAAAATCAGAGGGTTGCCATAACAGGATTGTCATGTTAAGCCAAAGCTCATCCGTGTTTATTAATAAAGTCGTTATTACCTCGCTATCCATTGGGAATAACTAACCGAGTTTAAGGTTTGACGTAACCGTGGAAGACGCAATTTTATTAATAAGGCGGTGTATGTATAGATGTAAAACACTACAATGTACTCACAGACAAACCAAGTAATTGGTTTTGTGAGACTAAATGTAATATTTTTGTTATTTTGTCTTAGTATAATAAATAAATTTAAAAAAAAACTGCTGCTTAAGAGGCGTTAGGTACCCTGAGTAATTGGCATGTGGGTAATGTCCTATGAACGCATAAATCCAAAGTAAAAATATAAATACGTACCTTCTTGATATCGCATAAAAACTCCGATGGATAATCGTTTTGTTTCTTTCACCTCTCGGAAAAATACTTCAAAGCGCAAGCTTAATAAAACCATTGTTATAAAATGAGCTAAGGAATATGTCACGACAATTACTATTTCTGATACTTCCAAGATCTAAAATAGTTAAAAGAATAAGAACAATGAAAATGTCAATAAAAGGATAAAGGGCACTGTGCACCTAGGGCAGGTAAATGAAACACATGATGTGTATATTACTTACATACAAAAATAATAGAATATTATTTTTAGTCCGCCAACCCGCACTAGGCCAGCGTGGTGGACTATATGGCCTAACCACACTCTCAATCGTATTCTCGATTGTAGAGGAGGCCCGTGCCCTGCAGTGGGACGTATATGGGCTGATACAGATACAGATACAGATTATTTTTAGCAATATGTATGAAAATTAAAATTTTGTTTTAATAACAAGTATTTAAAAATGAGTGCTTTACTTCAGTTTGCCTCTTGTCACCTTACTTCCGACTTCCAAAAATTTGATTCTTAATAGCAACATTGTATCGAATGCTCTTATAATACTGCATGCTTATTTCAAAATCATCAGTTGCGATTCCTCACTAGGAATTTGATTTACCAAAAATCCATGTATATATGCAGTTTTAGTTTTCATCTAAATTGGGCTCGTGACTCCTTTCAGCATTTTTAGATCTACCTCATAGTGTTGGATTTGGCTACCTACACTTGAAAAATTAAGCCTGCGACAGTATGCGGTCTTAAAATAGGAATAATTTTATACTTACATTAAATTGGACACCATACAGAACAAATTCAAATGTTATTATGCACTGCGCAACCAATTTAACGCAGTATACGCCAACCTAGAACATAAATGCAATTTAATTGTTATGGGTTTTATAAAATACCAAATTTTTTATTGCCCAACTATTTTTTTTTTAAATTAACCCTATTTACCTCAAATTTGTATACGTCTTGCAAGTTTTTAAATCCATCAAATATTTCTTTCAAATAAATCTGTGTATCACATGTAGCGAAATCGTGTGTTTGTGCCGCCATATACCTCAACCAACGTTTAGTAGGAATTACACGAAAGAAAACTTTAGGCAACTGTTTAGGTTGGTCTGGGTCTAAATGATTGCTTATTATGGAATTAAGAAAGCGTAAACGTATCAGAAAGCAAATAACACAATTTGAACAGTTGGCGATTTCCATCATAATTGTGATTTGGTTATTTAGAATACCGATGAAAAAAAAATCTAGGTAATTGTAAATTATAAATACAAGGAATGCCACAAACATCGCTATGAAAAATAACATTGTAACCATATTTAATGTGCGTAACATAGAAAGTATAGCAGGGTTGTGTTCAATTTTCATTAGACGATCGAGACTGCAGTTTTATGAAAAACATCATATTTGTATCCCCGTTTAGAAACCGTATATGGATCATGTCACTGACGTATACTAGTAAATCTCCAAACATTCCGGCAGAGGCTATATAGAAAACGGCAGCGTTGCTCTCATATTTGCGATAATAATATTTGACTATAAAACATATAAAGTCACTGTTACTATTATACAAAGTATGGTGTACAATTTTTGATAAATTGTTGGTGATGTCACAAATCTGTCTTTATTATATACCCGACATGAACCCAGTGCCATCTGAATATAGAACACCAGCCTGTAACATTTCACGAATTCTTCTTTTAGTATGTCTTTTGAGATGTATTCTGGTGTATTCATGTTCCTTAAATTCATATTAATGTTTTCAGTTTTATCAGAATACATTTTACTTTTATTAAACTTCTTATTGAGATACATGGTCACAAGCTATGGGATTTTTTTATGTTTACTGAAAATAATAAGGTAGGAATTAGTCTTTTAAACTTGGGCAATGATAGTCACAGACTAACAATGAAAGCAATTTAGCAAGCTGCAAACGCTGACGACAAACGAATGAAGTAATAATCTAATAATGAATTGCGTTTTAAGTTATTGCACTACGTTTCGGGGTCAGTTTTAATATAACTGAGTTTATCTAATATATCCTCAGGATTTGCCTGGAAATAATCATAAATATTTTTATTAGTTTAATGTTATGGAGAGCCCCTGTGAAAATTAAATGGATGGCTTATTTATATGAAAATAAGCTACAAAATGAAATAATAACTCAAAGTTGTTTGCAAAAGTAATGAACAAAATTAAAATCGATTTTCGCTAATAAAAGCGGTCTAGTTCGAACATGCTTTTTCTTTAGTTTTAGAGATTTTTTACAGGAAGGTATATACAAAGTAAGCTATCTTCATGGCGGTTAAAAAAATATGTTACATCAGGAAATAAACTCCATTTCCATTAAAGTAATAGCTTTTTTTTATAGAAACCAACTTACATATTATTGTGTATTTGAATAATTGCAATTTTCCACTTATGCACTTGTCCATGTTATTATTAAATCATCCTCCATCATTACTCATAGCAAAATTTCAATTATAGTTGGAACTATTAACCATCAATGGTTTTTAATTCAGTTTCAGCAAAGGTAGAGTGATTCCAGTGGAACGTTTGTATATTTAATACACGGTGTCCCACTGAGTGGCCACATAGAGGGGAAGTATATATATGGAAGATAGAAAAATTTACTGATACGGGATGGGAGGTAACGGGACCGGAACGGACGGAAAGGGACGGGATCGATCAGATCATGGTGGAAAGAAAGGGTTGAATAGGGTAGCTACGCCGAGTTTAGGTATACAAAAGTTTGTGCGAAAAATAACATCTAAGTCTCTGGTTTAGAGTGAAATCAAAATAATATTTGCAACCAGGGTAAGCTGGGACCTGCCCTGTGGCAAGGGGGCGAAAAGAATTCCACCACGGTGTTCCCTGCCTGTCGTAGAAGGCGACTAAACGGGACCACTGGGATTATTGGGTGCTTATGGGGGGCACCTCACTTTAAAGTAACCCAAGGCGAACGCCCGAACAGGGCTAATGGGGACGCGTACGTGTCGCCCTGTTATGGACGGAAGGGGGACTATAGGTCTCCGAACTGCATAGGTTGACTGCGGAATAGTACCAGGCGAATCACGCTAGCAGACACCGCAGTCATCCTAATATGCGCGAAGAGGGCCATCGAGGGGTTTTGGTCGGTATGCCGGCGTAGGATAGTAGCGTCTGGGACCCAGCTTGGCATTAACATCTCAAAGCCGGGCTGGAAGGCCGGTGACCCCGACACATCCTTCCTACATCCCTCCCCCGGGCTGTGGGGGGAGGACCATAACCAGTTTTTGCCATCGTTAAAAAAAATGGTAAGCTGGGACGGGCCGCTATAATATGTGAAGGGTGACCCCAAAACGCGACTTTTGAATAGACCTTTACAACAGATTTTCATAGATCGTGGGTCGATAAAAAGTACTCGCTATAAGGGCGGATGCAAATCCTAACCCCCTAGACTAATAGACTACAAGCCCGTGGCAAAAAGTGATGGGTCAAATGAACCACAAGGAGACCTATTTAGTAAGATACAGGGGCTTAAAATAATAATATTTAGCACTATGCCGACACTTGTAAGCTGTCCGTCTGGATGCAGATGAGACTTCAAAAGTACAGGGAGAGGGTGTATATTTTGGTCATATATTTTTGTACGGCATTTCTACCATCGATAGATCCATGAAAAATAATAAGAAAACACGTAGTGCCGTACAAAAATAGTGCGCCACAAATTCAGCAGAATGTTAGATATTCCGGCAATTTTCTTGGTAAATTTGGTCATTTGATTTTATACGGCATCGTTTCCATACAATTTCGATACCTCTTCTAATCCATTATTCCGCAACGCCGTACAAAAACCATGCGACAAGGAAGAAAAATCGGCGGTTGTAACCCACTTCCCTTCAATGGTCAGGGGGGTGATTTGACGCAACATGAAATTAATTTATTTTGAAAGTATTTTAGGCATAGATAACATTTTTTCACATGCCGTAAATTTTTTTTGGTCCAAACTTCTGTAGGGCGAAAAACACTCTCGAAAAATCCACGTACACATAAGTTGATATTTAGTATGAAAATTTTTGGACGGCATTTAGATTATTTATTTGTTTTTATTGCAATAGTCCATAAAAAGTCAATTCCATACAAATCTCAATGTTCATATTGATAAAAATGTGATATGGAATATATTGTTAAGTGGTTCCATGAAAAATTTAATGAAAAGTTATTAAAATCATACTCCGTATCAGCCCATATACGAGTACCTCCCACTGCAGGGCACGAGCCTACTGTAGAATAGGTCCGTGCCCTGTAATCGTAATCTCGATTGTAGAATCTAGAGTGCGATTGAGAGTGATTAGGCCGTATAGTCCACTATGCTGACCTAGTACGTGTTGGTACTCGTACTATTGCTATAATTTTAAGAATAGGTTATTTGTTCACTACCTACATTAGTTGCTTTTTTTACTATTTTATTATACATACTTTGGAAAAGAAATAAGATGTTACGTATTTTGTTTCATTGTTTTATGTCACTAAGGAGACCACCCTAATCATTTATTATTATTTATTGAAATTGTGCAATATGGTGTCCAGACATTGCCTAGCAAATTACACCTCCTCAAATTCTCACAAATTATATCACGCAAATTGTGTCGTATTATCTTGATAAAAAAGTACATTTTAGAATGTCACAGAAATGAGATCATGAATTTGTCTAACTTTTAAAATTTTTCGATAACTATATGTACAAAAAAACACGGAGTAAAATATTTAAAAATAACAACATTCTTTGGGATTTTTTATTATCGGTATCAGCCCATATTCCGTCCTCCCGGCAGGGCACGGGCCTTCTCCACAATCGAGAGAATGATTGAGAGTGATTAGGCCATATAGTCAACCACGCTGGCTTAGTGTGTGTTGGAAGACTTACATACCATAGAAATTCTTATAAATCGCTATAGTATGCAGGTTTCTTCATGATGTTTTCCTTCACCGTTTTAGTGCGTGGTGATTGACTATCAATACACACATGACTCCGAAAAATCAGAGGTGTGCTATGGGATTCGAACCCGCGACTTTTACGATAATATGTGTAAATATCATAAAAATCGATCGTATTTTAGACTTTATTTCCCGTTAAAGGGCATAAATATCAAAGTTAGGGCAGTTGACGGTTCCTATTTGTTTTTCATTTTTGTATATATATCAATAAACATCAGAAAATAAGATAATTACAAATATATATGTCCATGTATAAAGTACATTACATCGAAAATTATTCAAGAATATGAATACTGAGATCGATAGTTTTAAATTTTTTGATATAATATACCCTCAGTTTCGCTTTAAATAGACGGCATAATGATTAATACATATTAACCTCAGACTAAATACTCTCTAGACGTAGCCATAACTGGAACGTGAGAAATAAGAGTGAGACCGCAAGTTAAAAATTAGTGTGCGTAAAAGAGACAGAGAGTTTTTTTCTTTGTCCTTGTCACCGTGGCCGGTTTTTTTATTTGTCAATAAGCGCAGTTTGTCAAACAAATATACGTCAATCAGTTTTTCCGATATTTTAATAGTTTTGGATAGTGTAAAGCAGCAATTTATACAAATATTAGTGACTATAGTGTATATGCAATGGTGGGTTGTAGTATTTTAGGCTGCAAAAGCCGCAGTGAACGAAAAATTTGTGGAATAACATTTCACTCGTAAGTTACTCATTTATGTTACATTATAATTATTTTGTCGTTTATTGGTAAATAATGTTGTATTTTAATATCAATACAAATTGTTTTACTTAGAGAAATATCGATTACATTTAGAAAATCTACAAATAATATTAAATAACCTTAATTTCTTAAAAGTTCAGTGTTACCTTGTTATGAAAATTGGTTTACCCTAGATAATACTTGCATACCCGCACTAGGCCAGCGTGGTGGACTATATGGCCTAACCACTCTCAATCGTACCCTCGATTGTAGAGTAGGCTCGTGCCCTGCAGTGGGACGTATATGGGCTGATACGATACGATACTTGCATATTATTCCTTGCATACATAGCGTTATTCATACGTAAAAAATAAAATTACTTCTTATTTTAGGTTTCCTACTAACAGTAATTAGAATTAAATGGGTGGAAGCTAATGGACACCAAAATTGGCAACCAACAAATAATTTTAAAATTTGCTCAATACATTTCGAGATAGATTCCTTTCATTATAAAAAGAAGAATGTTATAGTAAAACCAAAAGCAGTCCCAATAAAATATGTTCATGTAAGTAGTTGATCATTAATTATTTTTAACACCGTTTTATTAACTTCGCCTATATGTATGTAACAGAATCTGTGAAGTCGATTTTCGAGCACTTCAAAACGTCGGATTGACTTGAAATTTTGCATAGGTATCCAGGACTGATGACGACGCAATAATTTAAAAAGTATATGATATTATTTTATATTTTATCCAGAATAATAAACAAAATATTATTGTTGAAAAAATATTACCTATATAATTGGTAATTTGCGCGCAGTTGTCTTTCTTTGATAAGACAGCCGAAGATAGATGTTTTAGTGCAAGCAATTAAATTATAGTTTAAAAACTAAAAAAACAAGCTTTCATATAAGATCGAACTAAAAAGTAAAAAATAATCATAAACTCATTATCATTTAATAATAAATATGATATACGAATAAATACGATTTAAATCGTACGGTTGGCAACGCTTATGTTGGCCTGTGTTAGTACCCACCAAAAGTAGGAATTTTTCCCAACATGGCCACACTGAAGAATTATATATCTGTCTCTTGTGCGGCCACGGCATGGCTACGTCTAGAGAGTATTTAGTCTGAGATATTAACACTTGTTCTCTTCGAAAATACATATGTTAATGCCGTACAGTATCAGATGACCATAAAATGAAACCGATGCCGTACTTTTTCAAATCACCTCCCGGACCACTGAAGGGGAGTGGGTTGCAACCGCCGATTTTTTTCCCTTGTAGCATAGTTTTTGTACGGCGTTGCGGAATAATGGATTAGAATAGGTATTTAAATTGTATGGAAACGATGCCGTATAAAATCAAATGACCAAATTTACCAAGAAAATTTCCGGAATATCTAACATTCTGCTGAATTTGTGGCGCACTATTTTTGTACGGCACTACGTGTTTTCTTATTATTTTTCATGGATCTATCGATGGTAGAAATGCCGTACAAAAATATATGACCAAAATATACACCCTCTCCCTGTACTTTTGAAGTCTCATCTGCATCCAGACGGACAGCTTACAAGTGACGGCATAGTGCTAAATATTATTATTTTAAGCCCCTGTATCTTACTAAATAGGTCTCCTCGTGGTTCATTTGACCCATCACTTTTTGCCACGGGCTTGTAGTCTATAAACATAAAGCTCCAAAACAAATATTTAGAATCGCATAAACATTTGACTGAGTCATCTGTGCGCACATTAAACCAACTGGGCTACAAAACTTGCTCAATATCTCACACACTCACCGAATACAACAATGAGGTTGTTATTACATGGCTCTACCTTGCAATAATTTGTCGTAGCAATAGAACAGAACTAGTTCTGTGGTTAAAACTGTCGGCATCAGTCAGCATAATATATGATTTTATAAGAATTTTTACTACTATCGTACTCGATTATGTACAGATTCTTGTTACCTTCACCCGTCTATTATTGTCATTTCAGTTGAATAGCAGAAAAAAATCATCTTGGCGCCCACTGCATGTGGTAAGACTTGATTTAAAAGGTATTCGGGTTCGCTGTTCACGCTGCGAGGATCGTGCGCCGTTGGGTCGTTGGGAGCGACTACGTGATGGGAGGCACAACGCATTCCCTCCGTCATTGACCAGTCAAGGACCAGCGAAAGGCTTTAGTCGGAAAGTAGGTGTAGGATTTTGGTAAGGGACCTAACCTATCTGTATCATTTGCGTGGTGCGGACTGAACTATCCATCTGCAGGAGTCATAGGCCGGAGTGGAAAAGTACTTCAACATAAACCATCCGACCTTCCCAAAGGCATCGGATGAGCTTCAGACGGTTTCTTCTTGATATAATAATCTAATTAGGTATGTATATTACTGGTGGTTGGTCTATCATATGTGAGAGGCCATCTGGGTAGGTACCACCGCAATGTCTATTTCTCCCGCCTAACAGCAGTGTAAATGCACTGTTGTGTTTCGGACTAAATTATATTTTAGCCAGACTAACTACTACTACTAGACGTATAGAGACTTAACATCTTTTGTCTGAGGATGGCGAGCGCAGTGGAATGCCAAGGATTGCTTTGTAATTCAAGGTGTTTTTTGCTTTTGTTACTGTTCATGAGTGGTCGTATCTCACCATCAGGCAAACGGTATGGTCGTCTCGCCATTCATTGCAATAAAAATATATTAATACTAGAGGTCCGTCCAAGCTTCGCAGTCCATATTTTATTTAAACTCAACATGGCTGCCATCTTCTATACTGAAAGAAAGAAAGTAAAGAAAGAAAGAAATACGATTTATTTGTCACAGTCGCAACATACACAGTCATTGTTAATATAAAACACAGAATAAAAATACAAAAAAAAGACTGGTCGCGGCTGTGACTGGTAGGTGTCCACTCAGCTCATGCTATGATGTGGTAAAAACCACAACATAACGCTGATTTTCAGTGGACACCTTAAATGACGTCCGCGCGTCAAGCCAGCCAATAACAATAATACATTAAAAATAAAAATAAAAAATAAAAGAAAATACAAAAGTGAGTAGACAGATCATAAAAAGTGCAATATTTAAATAAGTGTAAAAAAGTGCAAAACAATTATGCAATCGATGTAAACGCCTCATGTGCACACAGATCTGCGTTGGTAATAAAAAATCCCATCAAAAACATCCTGTAAAAAAATTCCAAGTCTCGCAGCTCAGGTATCTACCGCAAAAAGTTGTGAAATGCATGTAATACCAAGTCGATTAATTTATTTAGTCCTTGCTTAAGGGACCTTCTATAGAAAGTTATTACGTTAGTTATTACCATATCAATATTAAAAATTCTTTACGTTTTAAATAAATGGATCGACTTGGCCATCGCATGAAAACATAATGTATCGTACAATTTATACATAATGCTGCTGGCCAAGTCGATCTATTTATTTAAAACGTAAAGAATTTTTAATATTGATATGGTAATAACTAACGTAATAACTTTCTATAGAAGGTCCCTTAAGCAAGGACTAAATAAATTAATCGACTTGGTATTACATGCATTTCACAACTTTTTGCGGTAGATACCTGAGCTGCGAGACTTGGAATTTTTTTACAGGATGTTTTTGATGGGATCTCACGTCTTTTTGTAGAATCCTACTTTTTTTCCTTTTCGGTACTTCTTACTTCTAGAATATCACTAACGATTTTTCTTAAAGCCTCTGTCTTATGGATTTTTCTTATTTTTGTAGGTATCAATTTATCACAAATATAGCGGATTTGATTATTAATGTTCTTTCTTTCATTGTAATTGATATTTTCGAGTTATTTAATCTATTTATTTGCAAGTTTTTCTTCGTCATGTTTTTCTAGAGAAATGTTGTACAGTTTCATGGGCTGAATACACCATTTCCCTCTCTATATCCCCTCCTATTATGCCTCATGTATATAGATATATATCTAGAACTATTATTCCATTATATACGGGTACAATGATTCATTAACTGCAAATGTAACTTTGTAATCCTATACATTTATATGGGATTACAAAGTTATTCACGCAGTTGGTCTATCTAGAAAACTAGACACAAATTATGAAGTATTTGAATTTTCCTTTACTTTAGACACTAAACACTAATTATATTCTAAATTTGAAGGTTCTATGTCTGCTAGAAGTGCCTTAGACTTTTGATGATCGGTCAGTCAGTCAGTGAGTGACAAAATTACGAAAGTTTGACACATTATAATTCTTAAACTACTGGTTTAAATTGAATGAAATTTTAAATGTACTGTGTTTACACAATGCCTACTTAGTAACTGAAAATTCAGGCTTCTTGCTTTAACCACAACGAAGTTATGGGGGGTTGAAAATGGTCTGAATTGCTTCGAGAAAAGGATGTTACGGCCTATAGCTCGACTTGGAGGGGGCTCGGCCGCGCCCCCAGATATTGTTCCGTTTTTAATTTAGTTGCGACGTGCACGCCGTCGCTGGCGCACATTATGCAGTACACGCGGCGTGCGCGTGGGCTACAATAATTTGAACAAAAACAGATATATTAAAGTGGGTTTCACGCCAAAAATTACGTGCATAGTAAACGCATAATAGCAATGGTTGCCAATGTTACGGGAAACCACGCCAATCGGGATGATAATTATTCGCTGCCCACTGCTTGGAGGTTGAGATTAGCCATATATAAAAAACGCATAGGTCATAAAACAGATGTGAGTATAAGATTAAAACGTTTTCATTTTTTGTTCGATTAGTAAATGTTTTTTTAATTGCAATTTAAATGTATGTTTTGTTTTGAGGGACCTTATATATGGAGGCAGCAAAACATTCCAGCAGCGACTGGCCGCAAATTTTAAGCAGCCCCAAAATGCAGCAGTATTATGTTGAGGCACAGATCACTTCCAATAGATACCGCATTACGATAGTTTTGTTTTGAACCGAAAACGCCAACGAAGGGAACTGCGCGGGGGGTGGGCGGCTTGCAGCGCGGTCACGTGGACTGCACTGGAGAGATGAGGCATAAGTCGATAAATAAAAAAATGTATCGATAGTTCGATTTGCCAGTAAGTTCATGTGTTATGATCGCTTCTATAACTTAATTACCAACTTGTTAAATGTTTGATATTATTTTTTCACCGGCCTGATCTGATAAATTATACCAACCGGCAACCGCTAACTACGAATAAAATATGATTAAGATTTATACTTTAGTATGTAACGGTTTTATTTCTATTATTCACCGTGTATTTTTGTATACCATAATGGCGAAATACCCAAATTAAGTGTTGATATAAAAGATCAGATAAAAATATGAAATAGTAAATAACTAAACCTCACGCCCTAAAGGGCTTCAATAACTTATTCCGTTTCTTGAGTTCTGACGGCGGCTGTAGTATATGTAATATCGACAAGTGACGATGAAACCCACATGACGAACTATGAATGTTTTTGAGACGATATATACAACGTATGTTAAAATTAGTGCAATAGCTTGTGCTACTGATTCTCAATAAACTTAGTATACTAAAACTTATGATAAATACCCTCCCATTATATTTGAAAACGTATACAACTAGAGGGAAAAAAAGGAAATTTAATTACGCCAAGGATAAAAATAAATAAAAAATATTGTAAAAGTACCTTGTTAACAAATTTAACTATTTCAAATTACATAAAATAACGTAATTATGGTAATTTGCAATATTTATTTAAATCAATATATATTTTGTGACATTGTCATTTAATAAAATTCATTTACATTATTGTTTTACAATATCGATATTTCTGGGAATTATATTACAAACATGCGTCAAACACTAGAAGAACGCGTGATTTCGCCAAAAGAGATGGCTTATTACGGTTATTGCTATGCGAAAAAGAGACGGCTGATTCTCCATCCGAACTTGACTGTTTGACATTGATACATTAACCAGTATAAATTGAGCTCGCTCGGGACCAAATTAATTTAAAGAATATTAGTTATCGATGAAAACTTATTGCGTTTTTTTAGATACTTTATTTTTTTGAGTTTTTTTGCACACCATTTTATTGAACAAATCATTATTAACTGTAATATTATGTTTCCAAAATGTGATTTTCGCTAACGTGGGACGACATGTGCGGGTCCACTACTTGGACGACACTAATGACGCGACATTTGGCATCGGTTTATATCTATCTGATAACTTATATGTGTTGGGCGCAACCGCTGCCTTGCATTAGGTATCTATTGGGAGTGATCTGTGTGTTGAGGCGTCGAGAGCGGATGAGTTGTCGAACGAGCATAGTAGCTGTAGCTGTACTGTTTGTCCAATCTCGTCCTGTATACTTCTGATCCATTTTATGCACTTATATTCTATTCCATATCATTTCTCCAGATTAACCCAGATAAGCCTACTGTCCTATATATAGGACAGTGAGAATTAAAAAAAATATTGAATTAACCATTTGAATGGTTGATTTCATTTGTTGTTATTCGAAACAAGGAGACATTTTTTTCATGCGGTGGCCAAGTCGATCCATTTATTTAACATGTTAAGAATTTTTAATATTGATATGATAATAACTTACGTAATAACTTTATACAGAAGGTCCCTTAAGCAAGGACTAAATAAATTAATCGACTTGGTATTACATGCATCTCATAACTTTTTGCGGCAGAAAACCTGAGCTGCGAGACTTGGATTTTTTTTACAGGATGTTTTCCATCCCATCCATCAGCCAAAGGAAGTCCACTGCTGAACATAGGCCTCACCCAATGATTTCCACAGAGACCTGTTGGAGGCAGCCTGCATCCAGCGACGTCCCGCGACCTTTACCAGGTCGTCGGACCATCTTGTGGGTGGACGTCCTACGCTGCGCTTTCCGATACGCGGCCTTCATTCGAGCACTTTCCGACCCCATCGGTCATCAGATCTCCGCGCTATGTGCACTGCCCATTGCCACTTCAACTTGCTTATCCGGTGGGCTATGTCGGTTATTTTAGCTCTCCTACGGATCTCCTCATTTCTGATTCGATCTCGTAGGGAAACCCCGAGCATAGCCCTCTCCATAGCTCGTTGAGTGACTTTCAGCTTCCTAATAAGGCCCATAGTGGGAGGCCACGTCTCGGTGCCGTAAGTCATCACTGGCAACACACAACTATCGAAGACTACAATATCGTCGGCAAACCGAAGGTGAGTGATATACTCGCCGTTGATGTTGATGCCGAATCCTTTCCACTGCAAGAGCTTGAAGGCATTTTCCAGCGCGGCAGTGAACAGTTTAGGAGATATGACATCTCGCTGTCTCACGCCTCTCTGTAGTGGAATAGCCTTCGTACTCTGATCTTGTACTCGGACCGACATGGTGGCGTTGTTGTATATACACTTCAACACTTCGATGTACCGATAGTCGATATGGCACCGCTGGAGAGACTGTAGCACAGCCCAAGTCTCGATCGAATCAAAGGCTTTATCATAGTCCACAAACGCTAAACAAAGCGGCAAGTTATATTCCTCGGTTTTTTGTATAACTTGCCGAAGCGTATGGATGTGGTCTATGGTACTAAAGCCTTTTCGGAAACCGGCTTGTTCGGGAGGCTGGAAGTCATCAAACCTGCGTTCGAGACGGTTTGTGATGACCCTCGAAAACAACTTATAGACATGGCTCAGGAGCGAGATGGGCCTATAATTCTTCAGCAAAGTGTTATCACCTTTTTTGAAGAACAGTACCACCACGCTCCCGCTCCATGCCTCTGGCGTTGAGCCCTCGAGGAGAACGGAATTGAAGAGCCTCTGAAGGACTTTCAGTATCGGCGTTCCGCCCGCTTTCAGAAGCTCTGAAGTTATTCCGTCCTCGCCCGGCGACTTGTTGTTTTTAAGTTGCTTCAGGGCCATCTCAATCTCACACAGGCTGATGTCCGGGATATCATCGCTAAAGTGTCGGATCAACTCGGCTCTCGGGTCTTCGGCCGAGCTAACAGCAGGTTCGGCAACCGAGGTGTAAAGCTGTCCGTAGAACCTCTCGATATCCCTTAATACCTCTGCCCTCGTCGATACCACGCAGCCGTCTTCCGTCTTCAGCCTAAACAACTGGCTTTGCCCAATAGACAAGTCTCTTGCAAACACTTTGGAGTCTCCGTTCCGCTTAATTGTCTCCTTAATGCTCACAGTATTGTGAGCATGGACATCGTGTCGCAAGGACTTCCAGATCCGTCTATTGAGCCGCCGATATGCTTCGGCGTCAACGGAAGACTGCAGCGCTAAAGATCGACGTTCGGCCATGAGGTCAAGAGTGTGGATCGAGAGTTTTTGTGGTCTATCTCTACGGCGAGGTCTAAAATACTTAGATCCCACCGTATGGACAGCTTCTACCAAACCGCTGTTTAGCTCGTCCACTGCAAGGTTTTCTCCTAGACAATCAAAGCGATTTGTCAGCTCGAGTTGAAAGCTCTCGGGGTTTTGGATATGGACGCGAGTAGGTCGGAGCGTAGACTTCATCAAGCGACGCCTTTCCGATTGGACATTGATATTCAGTGTGCCCCTAACCATTCGGTGATCACTGCCGGTTTTCAACCTGTTGATCACAGAGACATCTCTGAATATCCGTCTATTCGTCGTCAAGATGAAATCTGTCTCGTTTCTCGTAGAACCGTCAGGACTCAGCCAGGTCCATTTCCTGTGAGGCGGCTTCTGGAAAAAAGAGTTCATCGCAAAGAGTCCCTCTTTCTCCAGAAAGTCGGCCAGCCTCTGACCCCTGAGGTTCCGTTGCCCATGTCCAAATTGCCCCACTTTCAACTCTGCATCGCTTCCCTTGCCCAACTTTGCGTTGAAGTCTCCCATAACAACATTGAAGTAGGTTTTGGAAGTATGTATAGCCTGGCTCTAAAAAGGCTCTAATATTGGTTACAGCGCCATCTAGATTCGAGTAACCAAACTGCTAAATCTGCAATCAATTTAGTACGCTACTGTAAAGTAAGCAGTGTAACTACTCACCACTAGAGGGCACTAAAAGTGGAGACCATATACTAGAAAACTAAAACGGAAATACAAAATGGAAGAGGTTATGGCTGCACTTCGCAAGATTCAAAATGACATAGAAGAACAAAAAACAATGATTACAAGGAGCAACGAAGAAGTAACGGCGAAGTAACGCAAAACATAAATAAAATATTAGATCAGAAATTCAAAACTTTGGAAGAAAATCGGAAAAATCTCGAGGAAAGAATAGAAAACCAAGAAAAAGGTTAAATCTGCTGGAAAAGCAAGCAAGGCAAAAAAACGTTGTTTTCTTTGGTATAGAAGAAAACGAGCGGTCTTACGCAGAACTAGAAAGCAACATAATTGATTTCATAAATAAATACTTCTCATTGAGTGTAAACTGCCATGACATGGAGGCTGTCAGAAGAATAGGCAAAAGAACTGACAAGTCCCGACCGATTGCGGTGTCATTCTCCACGTTGGGTTGTAAAATTAAAATAATGCAACAAAAAAGAGCTCTAAATGATACAGACTACTATGTCACAGAAGATTACCCTTATCATGTTTTAGAAAAAGAAAAATGCTTCAAGAGCAAGTAAAAATAGAAAGGGAGAAAGGGAATAAAGCGGTCATTAAATATGATAAGCTGGTAATACTGAAAAATAAAACAACAGATGCTGACTTGACTGAAAACAGAAAAAGATACCTTTCTATCTCCCCAAAATATGTGGAAAACTCCCAGGAAAAGACTTCATGTTCCAGCACCCAAGCAGCTAAGAAAAATAAAACCTTACAAACCCGCAAATCGCATCAACGTTCGTCTAGCATCTCTGAAGGAGTGATTAAACCAGGCATACTTAACTTTTTAACAAATAAGAAACATATTCACAACGAAGAAGAAAAACAGAAAAGTAGCAGCAACAACATCTAGCAACTAACAGTACCTCTCTCTGCTGCAAATATACATAAACAACAAGAATTTAACAGGAATGAATTGCTACATCTTCCAAGCCGATGTGATGGGAGACTTCAACGCAAAAATAGGAGAGCCCCAAAGTGGCGAGCATCTGGTGATGAAACAAAACGGATATGGAGAGAGAAACATCAGAGGTCAACGTCTTGTAGATTTCGCTTTGGAATATAAGTTAGCGATAATTAACACCTTTTACAAGAAAAAACCAAAAAGAAAATGGACCTGGCGTTCTCCAAGTGGCCAATATAAAAACGAAATTGACTTGATACTCGCAAGTCAACCACAAATGTTTCATAATATAGAAACATTAAGTATAAGTTATCCATCGGATCATCGACCACTAAGAGCACAGATCATTCTCACAAAGCCATTAAAAAGTAGAGCCAAGTACAGTAACAACCAATATAGTACTCTAAAAACAGAAGAAGAAATACAAAAATACAGAGAATTGATTAAAAATCAACTGCCAGCTCTGCACGAAACGACTTCCAACTGTACAGTACAAGAATTTTACAACAAACTTATCAATATTATTCAGCATAGCCTCCGAAACGTAAGAAAATATCACCAAAAAACTGAATCGCAAAAAGTATTGACAGAACGCACAAAAAATCTAATACAAAGAAGGCAGGAGTTACAGAAAACGAGCAATAAAACACGTTCAATGAAGAATGAACTTAAAGCATTGTATAAACTAATCAGCAAATACATAAAACAAGATTACGACAATCATAGAAAAACTACACTTCAAAGACATTTAGAACAAAGAGGAAGCTTAAAAAAAGGATACAAAGAACTAAAACCAAATAAAGATTGGATTGAAAGCTTAACAGGCACAGACAAAACGAAATACAGTCAAAAAGACATCTTAAATATTGCAACAAACTTTTATAAAAAATTATATTGCGCTGAAAGTGAAACCATCTCAAAGACCTTTAGTATTGAATCCCTATATGTAAAACCCTACGAAAATATTGCCCCAATAGAGTGCAAAGAAGTCGCAGAGACTATAAAGAAATTAAAGCCCGATAAAAGCCCTGGCTCTGACGGTGTAACCAACGATGCTATTAAGACGGCACAGAGCGTACTAACTGAACCAATTACTAAACTGTTTAATATGATAATCGAATCACTTGAAATACCTTCGCAGTGGTCAAACTCTAATATCATATTGTTATATAAAAAGGGAGATCCTAATGACATTGGAAATTATAGGCCCATAAGCCTATTGCCAACAGTATATAAAATCTTCTCTTCAATAATAAACGAAAGAATAGGAAAATCGTTAGAAAAAGAACAACCCGTGGAACAGGCCGGCTTTAGAAAGGGTTTCTGCACCATAGATCATATAAATACACTAGAAATAATAATCGAGAAATGCCAAGAGTTTCAAAGGCCCCTATACGTCGCATACATTGATTACCAAAAAGCGTTCGATACCGTCTCACATAACAGCATATGGCTATCTTTAGAAGCCCAAAAAGTGGAGAAAGTATATACAACGTTGATGCGACCGATGGGCGTTTCTTTAAACTGCATATACTAGGTACCAATTTGAAGCTCTGTACTAAAAATCAATTAAATAGGAGCAGTAGTTCAGTCATAAATGATTTTTTAAGTTTTTGCCCCATTTGAACACGATGTAGCTTTTCTAACAGCTGATTACGTCTAACGCATGGTCATTCACCTTAAAACGATAGATCGTACTAAAATGTGCGCGTTGTTGCCGCTCTTACACAAGGCACACAATAATAAGTACACGACAATAACACGCGCCGCGCGCGACGTTGCCAATTTGTTATCTATTTGTATCTACAGGTCAATGAAATTTATTTACACAGGATGGTTGCGTTTTACTCTTATTTGGAAACTATTTAGTTTGTTTGAAACAAACAAAATCTCATTTTTGGTATTATACATTTTTGTGCCGTGCCGAATTAATACCAAGGACGTATAGCATACATAGTGTAATTTAGTGACCATCGGTCGCATCAACCTTGTATAGATGTTATAAAAAATATATATAAAAGTTGCACAAGTAGAGTAAAGCTAGAGACCACGGGACCAAGATTCCCTGTCAAAAGAAAGAAGTCTTCCTTGTTTTTACTGGTGGTAGGTCTCTCATATGTGAGAGGCCATCTGGGTAGGTACCACCGCAATGTCTATTTCTCCCGTGAAACAACACTGCTTAAATGCACTGTTGTGTTTCGGATTGAAGGACATTGTAGCCAGAGCAACTACTGGACATATTGAGACTTAACATCTTATGTCTCAGGATGGCGAGCGCAGTGGAATATTGCTACTGTTCATGAGCGGTCGTATCGCTTACCATCAGGCGAACGGCTTGCTCGTCTCGCCATTCAATGCAATAAAAAAAAAAAAAAAAAAAAAAAAGACGCTTACGCCAAGGAGACCCACTATCACCAAAGATATTTATTGCAATATTAGAAAATATCCTTAGCACATTGGATTGGAGTAATAAAGGCTTATATGTAAATGGCAAATATTTGAACCACCTTCGTTTCGCAGACGACTTAGTGCTGTTCTCCGAGTCCAGTTCTCAACTTCAAGACATGATTGTAGATCTTTGTACGGCTAGCAAACAGGTGGGCCTTGAAATAAAAATCTCCAAAACAAAACTGATGTCAAATCACATAAAAAAGACATAAAATTCGAAAGTTAAATACTTGAATACGTTGAGCAATACATTTACCTAGGGAAACAAATCAGTTTCAGTAAAATCAGTAATGAGCTTGAAGTTCAAAGGAGAATTAAAAATACATGGAATAAATACAGGAGTTTAAAAGAATTATTTAAAAGCAATATGCCTGTAAACCTTAAAAGGAAAGTAATGGACTCGTGTCTCATTCCATGCTTAACTTACGCATGTCAGACATGGAAGTTTACAAATAAAGTTAAAAAGAAGGTTATAACTTGCCAAAGAGGAATGGAAAGAAGTATGCTCAGCATAAGAAAAATACAAAAAATCAGACACGGCGACATACGATCTAGAACAAAAGCAATAGATGCACTTAATCACGCACGAAAATTAAAATGGAAATGGGCTGGACATATCGCGCGGCTCAATGATGGCAGATGGACACACAAAGTGACTACTTGGAAAGGACCTGACGGCAAACGCAATATAGGGAGACCTTGCGCTCGCTGGGAAGATGATATCCGCAAAATAGCTGGGCCAAATGTTGGAAGAGGCCTTTACCTGAGAGGGGTTCCTAAAATAAAAATATTTTTTTTATTTTTTAATACAAATTAGAAAGTAGTAAAGAATAAGTTTTGTTAAATGGTTTTGAATATTTACTACTAGATTATAGGCAATAAGGATTTATTTGTTATTATTTTATTTTTAAGAATTATACTAGAAACTAAATTAAGCAAATGTACCTACTCTATTTAAGCTACTAGGAAATAAAAGGCTTTTTATTTTATTATTATTATTATATATGGCCCGACTTATGTCCTCATACATTTCCTCCACTTTTTCATCTGGGTGTGTCGAGATCGGCGCGTATACCTGTATGACCTTCAACGAATATCTTTTAGATATTCTGAGTATAAGGTATACTACCCTGCTCGACACACTTTCAATGGATACGATGTTGTTGATGAGAGACTTGTGGACGAGAAATCCGACACCTCCTCGGGACTGTTGGTCGTCCCCCAGTAGAAGAGCAGGTTCCCAGACATCAGGGTTATCGTAGCCTCCCCGATTCTTCGGACTTCCGATAACCCCAGAATGTCCCAGTGTAACCTGCTCAATTCTTCTTCCAGTTCGACAATCTTCTCGTCTGTCCTCAATGTGCGTATGTTGTGTGTTACCAGGGCCAGTCGTCGTCGGGGGTGGTAGCCGGGGCCAACCCGGGGATTCTTAGCACCCCCTACCCCACCGTAACCTTGACCGCTACCATAGCCAGGAATAGTGGGGGCTGCCGGGGACTGGGGGCCTGGTCTCAATTTGTGTCGCCATTAAGGGGGGTATTTGCCAATACTCGCCACGCAGGATGTTTTTGATGGGATATAATATCAATGATATAACTGCATTTCATAGAAATATTCCACTTCAAAGTACGCAATAAAAGTGTGCCCCAGACAAGGCGCATGAAAGGTAGGTATAAAATTGTATGTTAGATACAGTTAAGTTTTATATTTCATATTTTTCTTACTTGAGATAACCTGTTTATTATTTTCTAAAACTCGTTCCTCAGTATAATTCTTCGGAAAGTGGAAATAATTAGGGATAAAAGTAGTATCCAATATATAGGACGGTAGGATAATACGGGGTAACTTTGTGTTCACACCATTACAGGCGCATCTCATAATTGTCGCATGGATTATGATGTTGAAATCTTTTCTGAGGATGGAAAAAATACTGAGAGGTAACTCAATATACAGGGTATATCAAGACTGCTACCGAAAACGAAGCCGGGTGGTAGTTAAAGCGACTTCAGACACAATGCAACAGAAAAAGTTGCAAAAAAAAGCGAATTTTTTTTTTATTTTTTTCCTATGACCATATTTGGGTGGTAAATACATTTTTTACTAAAATAATAGTGTATATCCTATTATTTATAAATAATCTAAGGTATAAAAGTGTTTAAATTATGATTTTAGCAAAAACTATGGATTTACCACCCAAAAATGACGATATTTAAAAAATCGTAAAAAATCATTGTCGCGTTTCTTTGCGAAATTTTTAGTTGCATTGTGTTTGTAGTCACTAATACTACCACCCAGCTTCGTTTTCGGTAGCAGTCTTGAGATACCCGGTATATACGATCACTTTTGACTAACATTTATTGAGCAAAGCTCGGTCATCCAGGTACTCATAATAAAATATAAATTGCCAAGAAAATTAAACCTTGATAATTTGGAAGCAAACAAATATGAGTTTTTAAAAAATAATGGTGGAATTAGGCACCCTGATTTTAAATTAAATACTAGCTTATAATACTCATCAATAACAAAAATGATGCCGGTAGGAATTGGATGTATGGAGGCTTCGCCACTGTAACAAGGTTTAAGTTGCTTAAACAAGGTACCTACTGAATTACAATGTGATTACGAGTCAAATAAAGACGAATATAGAATAAAGACTATACTATACTACTACGTCAGTATCTACTTTATTTAAAGGTAAGCAAATTGTAACAAGGTCACTATAAGACTTGTGATCAAGCTGAAAATTTTCAGTGAAGTGTGCGCATCCATTTGCCACATGTCGTATACAGAGAAACGCGGTTGGAGATTCTTCAATCATTTTCAGCATTCTTTTGGCTTTGTCGCGTAAGGGTCCTGAAACATAGTAATTTAAAATCCCATTATTTAATTATCATGGACGGCTAAGTTAAGAGCGTAATACCTTCCGCGCACTTATTGGCTTAAAAACAGGACTTTTCAAACGAGTTAATAGCCACCAATAAACAATTTAAAGGAAAAATAATTAGTACTAATTTTAGAAAAAGTTGTCATCAAGGGATTTGGTGAAAAACATTACAGATTGATGGATAATTTGTGAGTACTATAAGGATTATTGAACACAAGTTTCGTTATTTAGCCTTTAAATGGCAATTTAGAAGCTTAAGATATCCGAAATCACTAAATATAAGAGGAAAATAAAAATATTATCGGACTAATAAGACCCTTATGGAGGGATTTTGCTGAAAAAAAATAATCTTTTTGTGTTTATTTAGTGAAAAATAAAAATTTAAACAATGCGAAATTATTCAGAAACTCTCGTCAAGAACATATTTTTTTTCACCAACTTATCGTACATAATTTTTTATAGCAATTGCATATTATAAAGAAGAACATCTTATCAATAAATTACCTTTTTATATTTCAACAAAATTAGTTTTCATGTTTTCTACAAATCTTTCAAAAACCACTATAAAACACGCTGTCCGACCTGCATCAAATCAGACCGCCGCAAGACCTTCTAGAGGGAGAACGTATCGCTCGTCGCTCCCGCCTGGTTGCAGTCGATTTTTGCCGTGCGTAGTAAAAATAGCCACGCGTGGACTGTGATTGCCACATCTTAGTACTTTGGTAGTAAAATATAGTTTTTTTTATTGCCTACAATGATTTTGTAGTAAGTGTAGTGAGAAATAAATTATGTTTCAGATAATATAATGGGATGTAATTCCGAGGCTAAATTATGTTATGTATTGTAATATAAAATTAAATATATTTCGTAATTTTAAGGGGTTGTAAGGCCCCTAACTCTATTCATGTGTTCGAACACGAAATGATTAATAAAACGTTCGTAGTGTCTACTGATTGAACATTGATTTGAATGCAACTTACCAATGTAATTATAACGAAAATATGATTGTATTGTTCATTGCTTGCACAGTAATATTTGTCTACTTATAATGCAAATAAAATATTTTATTATATTATATTACCAATATATAAATCGTTAGTTACATTTCAATTGAATATTAGAATTTTGAAGCGCACGGATCAAAGTTGGTTCAGCTGACTGTATAGCGAGCCGACGCGGCAGCTTTACGCACACAGCTTTGGTCGCTTATGTGTGCGTGAAATTAACGAAAAAATACCTATAGTTGACTTTGCGCGCAAGGTGTAAACGCTCTTAAGTGGTGTGGATTCATATTAAACCACTGATTTCATAAAGCATGGATATGTAATAGCATGGAAATCTAATTGCATGTCAAGTTACTTGCGTTTGGGAAATGCGGCAAGTTTCAAGAGTTTTAGGAAGGTTGTATATAGTGAAACATTTGTCTAGGTAGGTACTTATTTCTAAGGCCTTTAATTTCCTTTTCAAGAATGACCAAAAGTAAAAGATAAAAGGATAAGACTGTCCCGCCCTCACACCCGCCAATGCAACTACTGTAAGCCAGGATCAACAATGGCACGCAATGTAATGACACCGAGCATTGAAGCTCGGCGAGTCGAAAAAATCCTTTTCAAAAATAAGCCAAGATAACAAAAAGATTCATTTTTCTTGACAGTTGTATTATTAAATTTGATTCGTGGCGGCGATTTTAAGATCCCTTTAAGAAGTAATTGGAACGTTTTATGTGGTGCGAACTTTAAACGATTTCGGTCACCTGATTCAGATATTAATTTTAAACACGTGTCAGCCATACTTTCTAGTCCCTACCTACTATTAGACTGTATAAGTAACAGGTCATCGTCAGCATAGCCCGTTAGTGGGCATCTTAATGGTAAGGGAATAAACAGAAGTACATGCCAAAATTCCACAGATATGGACCTAGAACCGAACCCTGTTGGCAGCCCATCCTAAGTAGCTTCAACATGGCATGGTGGCCATGTTTTAATTTAGTTGTTCCATAAAAGAAATACGCGAATTCCTGAAGCAACCTCGTATTTTCAATTAAAGAAGCATTGGCCTCCAGGCGTTATCTTATGCACCGGAAATGTCAAGAAATACCTATACCAAGCACATATTTGTGTTCAGATGTGCTCACCGCCTTTCGGACCAATACCGCCGCGTCTACAGTCGATTTACCGATAGTAAACCAGAACTGCTTCTCGTGGAAAGTTGGACCTCCCGGTAGCAGTCGAGGAACAATAAGGCGTTCGAGGAGTTTTCCTAATGACGGCTAGAGCGTAATAGGTCTGTATGATTTAGGATCTTGAGGGGATTGATCCCCTCCTTTAGGTATTATTCGTATAAAACCAAAGCGCCATACGTGCGGAAATACACCCTCAACAATACATCGATTAAAAACGGCTAACACGGCATCACCGGTAGATTTACACGCTTCTTCAATCAACCAATAGATATTTTTTCCTCGCCAGAGGCTTTGTTATCAGGCAATAATCTAACAATGTTAATAAATTCGTCAAAGTAAGTCGATTAACGTAGTCAAACGCAACTTATATTTTAGTTGCGTTCCAGTATTTGGGCATTAGCTTTTTATAATATAAATAAAAGGGAAACATTATCTATACATATAAATAAAATTGAAGTGTCTGTTTTAAGAGTGAAAATAAAAAAAATGTCCTACTACATATCGTTATATACACGATACCTGTGCCGAAAATGATATTAATAATAGATGGCGCCACCGTAGAATTAGATCGCGGTATGGTTTCGTTACAAAGGTTGATAATCTATATATTAATACGTGATGCAGAAACTTTGGACCCCTTTTTACGAAAATTGCGCGGACGCAGGAGCATAAAATTTGGCACACTTATAGTTTATGTGTAGGAGAAGTGCAGAACGCCAATATTTTTCGATAATAATGCTTATAAAGTACATTAAATAAAAAAATAAAACATTACACACACTACCATGCGTTTCACACACACATACATACACAAGTATTTGTAAACGCATTCATACTCTGGTGTCAAATTGTTTCTTTTCTTTTTCATTTTGTTCTTCTGACATAGACATATAAAAAAAGGTTTTATTTGCCTCATTTAATATAAAAATAGATTTTAATAATAATGCATAAAAAGTACATTAAATCAATAAATAAAACATTACACAAACCAGCATGCATTTGACATACGCATTTGTACACGTATACATACTCTGGTCCAAAGAATAGACCACTCTCTGGTCAAATTGTTACTTTTGTTTATTATAGACAGAGTTCAATCTCAAACAGAAAAGTTTTATTTGACGAATACTACGTGAAATACTGAGCGCTTATACAAATTGTGTAGCAGTAAGATACATTGAAATGGATACGGGCTATCATTATATGCATAAAGAAAGTTCTGTAGCAGCAATCTGCAATAACAACATTCAGGTACAAAAAAAAAATATAATTTGCTCTTGCTGGTTCAAAGCAATTATTGTAGTTTACGATTTCAGTAATTGCATATACTTCAGGATAAATAAGTGATTTGAGAGATACGTACATTTAAATGTGCACGAATTATCAGAATAACAACATCATTATACAGGTAAAAACTTTTCCCCTTCTTGATTTGGTCGAATTTCGAACACTAGGCGACCACTAGTTAAAATAAAAATGCAAAAACCAAAAAAAAAACTAAATAAATCAATTAACTTTTTTGTTAAATTCCACGCGGACGAAGTCGCGGGAACAGCTTAATTAATATCTCCATAAACTTAAAAAAAAATAACGTGACCCACTTTCCTTACATTTCGTATTTCTATTCTGCTATACAACTTTTCTTTATTTTACCCACCGAGGCTTTCTATCCGTGAAATATCTTAGTCATACTATTACTTTTGAACACAACAATATCTCGGACATCAATTTTAAGACCAATCTGTAGTGCGATTCACGTAACTTTTTGACGCGCCGATTAAGTTGCGGTGCGGTTTACGCTTTGGTACAAAATGGTATTCTTGTAAGTGTTTAGCTGCGCGTGAACTGCGCGTGAGCTGCGCGTCAACTGTACGTCAGACGTATGAAATTTGTTTGACATTGACATATACGCGCAGCAGTAGAATACACTAAAGCGCTCGCGTGACGCGAACTTGACGCGAGCGTATTACGAGAATACGAAAAGGGCTGTTTTGATCGAAACTTAACCGCAACTGCACTGCAGCTGAACTTATTATAATACGTGAATCGCCCTACAGACCAGCATCTAAAAAGTACACAATGGCAGCTAAAATGTTCAATTCCGACTATATTATCTATTGGGGACCTATCTGATCAATAACTAAAAGTTCAAAATGGCCACCACTGTTTTAAAGTCTGACTATTCTTTTAGGGATAGAAAACTAAAACAAATATTAAAATTCACAATTCTTTGGAATTAATGCAATAAGTATCAGTGGCGTGCCTAGGGTTGTGGACTAGGGCAAGCCCAATATTTTTTTAGTAACAATATACCTATATTGGTTCAAGAGCAAAATGGTATTAAGAAAGAAGAACGTGTTCATCATGCGACAGAGGGCGAGCCTATGCGATGTAATTAAATAAAAATAGACTTCAGATTCGAATCCGAGACATCAACTTTGCGCCATCGAGGCAGTCCTAGACCTACCACACGATCTATTATAAGATTAGGATAAAATAATAACTATCTTTATCACCGTTATGAAAAAATCTATTACAACAAGTTGTTTCGAAAAAATCTAATAGATGGCGAGATTTCCATCTATTTAATATTGCTAAAATACTGAAGGGCCCATCATTAGTTTTAAATAGATGAATAAAACAAATGTGTAAGTTAAATTACTTTTGGGCATGCATACGTAACTTTATATAATGTAATTATTTTGTAAATTAATGAACGGCACTACAATAGCACAAGTACGGCGTCGTGTTTAACTTCGCGGCCACAAATTATTGTTAATATATTAATGTTATGTTTTTGTGTATGCATGTGATTTTTTGATTCATCATGAGCTCTGAAAGGAAGCTAAGGAATATCTGAAAAACACTACGATTACTGTCTACGCGAGCATAATGTTTTGAAATCTCATCACATATTATGTATATGACGCATAAAGAGGTTTCTATACGCTGTTTACCGGAATTATGAAAATATATTAATGCATTCACATGTTTTTGTCAATTACTATAAAAGTACCAGTTAAATTATTTAAATCACTATAGCCGGAACAATTCCAAAAATTTAAGTACATCGTTGGAAAAAAATATACAACACCGACAGTATAACTTATTAGTATGAGAACATCCAGCAATCTATGTAGTTATGTGCACTGATCTATAAAATTGTATTCTATAGTTTTCACTACTTTGAGACTACTTTACTACTTTTTTTTGAGAAATACACAACAAATCAGGCGTAGGTTTTCGACCAGATACGAGTAGTTGTTTGTCTACGAAATGTAATGAATTTACCTTTTCCTCGCCGATCAACACTTGTACACACTTCAAACCATCACAAGGCACATTTTCACCCATTATTATACATAATAAACGTAAAATGATATAATGAAACAAAAACTAAACGTATATGTTCAGTTGTTACTGGTTAATCGTCCGCTCGAAAGACATAATAATAAGCGTGAAGCTAGCCACAGGTCCTAAATTATGGACAATTCCAAATTAAGTATTCTAATTCTAATATATTAATAAAAATATTTAAAACATCATAATACGGTCTCAAAAAATACCTATTTATTTTATATATTATCCAATATAACTTGTAGCAAAACATAAATATTTTTCGATAAATTTGGATCTTAATATGACATGTCAAGTGCACAACTTCACTCCGCGAAGCCGGGCATTTTGCTTGGTACAAATTGCATAAAAAAATAGCTATATGTATAGGTACGTAGTGTCATGGTATATAATAGCATTTCACCCAGAGGTGCGACTGAGAGGGCAATATACGCCAGAAGCCAGGTAAAAGCACACGAGAGAGAAAAAGATAGATAATACTTTGGTGTGTTCCCTCTTTTTAAGATATTACGTCACGCGTTGATTTTGAATGAAATAATTTTATATTAGTTTTAGACTGCGGCGCTCGCTTAGGCGAGTTGCCGGGCGCGGCGCGGGTGCTCTCTCGTGGCGCGGGGTCCATTATGGCGCGGTAAATTTAAAAATGATAGACGTTTTGCATTAAACGAATATATTTTATTTAAAGTACTGATATGTCTTTAGGAGAGAATATGCGTATTAAGGCAAGGCAAGCCGGGCTTTTGGGCTTGTATGGAAGTACCGCCACTGATAAGTATAAAGATTGCCCATCTCAACTCTTCACAAAAAATTCACTCTTCGCCCCTTCAAGGCCAATAAAGAAACTATGCATGACGTTATTTTTCATTATTGCGATTAAACGAAATTATGATATTTTTACATAAATACAAAAACCCCTTTAGAAAAAAGACAAAAATAAAGCCTACATACTTCAAGATAATTGAACATCATAACGGTGATTTTCTTTAATCTGTCCAGTAGTGGTCCGTTTTTCTCTTTAGGTTATATTGTTTAGTACCACCGTAGAGCATTATCACTACGCGGTACTGTTATCCATAATGTAGGTAACATACTTAGGAATAAGTTTTCAGCATAACCTTCTTTCCTGATAGCTATGACTCAGTTAAGGACATCGACTATCAAGCCCTACCAAATATTGTGTTTCGTGTTCTTTAAATTCTGACGATAAACCAGATGGTACTATTGGCCGTAAAAACATTCCAGATAGATCCTTCAAGATGATCCTCAAAAAAACTTATAAAAAAATCGTTTTTGAATATTTTTTCAGCAAGTATATATATATTTTTTAGTATAACAATATATTTTATTGAACTTATCACATAGCCTTAAACATAATTTCAACATGTACAACGTGATAATTCAATATGTTACAAGCATTATTTCACTGATTTTCACTTATAATACCACAAGAGCTTCAAAATTATCGGGTATTTCCCGATAGGTTCGTTGCAAACAAATGAAGGAGTCAAAACTTGGCGACTTTATTTGTTTGCAGGGAACCTTGAGGGAAATGCCAGATAATTTTGAAGCTCGTGTGGTATTCGGGGGATTATTTTTCCGTCCCAAATTTTAATTTCAAACTCATTTTCATGCAAAATCTCCAATTTTCACAATTGAATTCAACCTGTCAGTTTGACGTGTGGTTAATTTGACTGGATCATGTTTTGTTTTTTATATATAGCAACTACCAGAGAAAATTTTCAAAAAATTATCAGTATAATACCATGTAGGTTGTACCACGTGACGTCGAATGGTGCAATTCTATTGGTCGATATTTGGGTCGGAAAAATAATCATAAAAAACGTGATATACCGGGTATCTCAAGACTGCTACCGAAAACGAAACCGGGTGGTAGTTTTAGTGAGTACAAACACAATGCAACTAAAATTTCGCAAACAAACGCGACAATTACTTTTTATGATTTTTTAAATATCGTCATTTTTGGGTGGTAAATCCGTAGTTTTTGCTAAAATAATAATTTAAACACTTTTATACCTTAGATTATTTATAAAGAAAAGGATATACATTATTATTTTAGGACAAAATGGGCTTACCACCCAAATATGGTCATAAGGAAAAAATAACAAAAAAAAATTGTCGCTCTTTTTTGCAACTTTTTCTGTTGCATTGTGTCTGAAGTCGCTTAAACTACCACCCGGCTTCGTTTTCGGTAGCAGTCTTGATATACCCTGTATGTACCTCTTTTTATCAAGTCCAAATTTATGCCAATAACAACAAAAACTGTGCTCCAATTGCCTATTTTTAGAACGCTAACGTGTTAGTTAACGCGTTGAAATTATTGTAACCGTCTGTAAAATTATTCATATTTTAGATTTTATAATTTTTTTAAAGTTAAAAAGTCCGTTCCTATAAATTGCGGTTTTTGAAATATCACGTCGTCGAATCGAAGAGGCGATTATGTACTCTTTGTTTAATAATATCACTCGCTTTCGTAGTGAGTGGAGTTTTCAAGAATTTTAAAGTAGGTATGTGAAGTCTGTCAGACACAATGGACTTTCTGGTGGAAGCTGGTAGTAAAAATATTTAAGAAGTGTTCAACATAGGTGAAAAGTCATGTTGTTTTGAGGCAGAAAAAGCACCTAACTAATTAGAAGGCTTATAGACTATAGTACAGGGGCGCCTTCAAATTTGCCGTAAAGTGCAGTGCAGCACTGCGGCCTAGAAGGCGTTAGGTGCCCTAAGTAAATGGCATATAGGTAATATCCTATGAACGCATAAATCCAAAGTAACAATATAAATACGTACCTTCTTGATATCGCATCAAAACTCCAATGGATAATCGTTTTGTTTCTTTCACCTCTCGGAAAAATATTTCAAAGCGCAAGCTTAATAAAACCATCGTTATAAAATGCGCTAAGGAATATGTCACGACAGTTATTATTTCTGATACTTTCAAGATCTAAAAAAGTTTAAAAATATAGAAAAATGAACTTGTTTACTCAATTATGTCGTGTCAATAAAAGGATAAAAGGCACTGTGCACCTAGGGCAGCTAAATGAAACACATCATGTGTATATTACTTATACACGAACATAATAGAATATTATTTTAAGCAAATTGTATGAAAAGTTCAAATTTTGTTTTTATAACAAATATTTAAAAATGAGTTAGTCAGTTTGCCTCTTTTCACCTTACCTCCGACTTTCGAGAATTTGATTCTTAAAAGCAACATTGTATCGAATGCTCTTATAATACAGCATGCTTATTATTTTTCAAAATCATCAGTTGCGATTCCTCACTAGGAATTTGATTTACCAAAAATCCATGTATATATGCAGTTTTAGTTTTCATCAAAACTGGGCTCGTGACTCCTTTTACCATTTTTAAATCTACCTGGTTACTATAGTTTGGATTTGGCTACCCACACTTGAAAAATGAGTCCTGCGACAGTATGCGATCTTAAACTATGAATAATTTTATACTTACATTAAATTGGATACCATACAGAACAAATTCAAATGTTACTATGCACTGCGCAACTAATTTAACGCAGTATACGCCAACCTAGAACATAAATGCAATTTAATTGTTATGGGTTTTATAAAATACCAATTTTTTTATTCCCCAACTATTTGATTAATTAAATTAACCCAATTTACCTGAAGTTTGTATACGCCTTGCAAGTTTTTAAATCCATCAAATATTTCTTTCAAATAAATCTGCGTATCACATGTAGCGAAATCGTGTGTTTGTGCCGCCATATACCTCAACCAACGTTTAGTAGGAATTACACGAAAGAAAACTTTAGGCAACTGTTTAGGTTGGTCTGGATCTAAATGATTGCTTATTATGGAATTAAGAAAGCGTAAACGTATCAGGAAGAAAATAACACAATTTGAACAGTTGGCGATTTCCATCATAATTGTGATTTGGTTATTTAGAATACCGATGAAAAAAAAATCTAGGTAATTGTAAATTATTGATACAAGGAATGCCACAAACATCGCTATGAAAAATAACATTGTAACCATATTTAATGTGCGTAACATAGAAAGTATAGCAGGGTTGTGTTCAATTTTCATTAGACGATCAAGACTTTGCAGTTTTATGAAAAACATCATATTTGTATCCCCGTTTAGAAACCGTATATGGATCATGTTACTGATGTATACTAGTAAATCTCCAAACATAGTGGCAGAGACTAAATAGAAAATGATAGCGTTGCTCTCATATTTGTAAGAAAAATTTTGATTAAATATACATATAAAGTCATTGTTACTATTATACAAAGTATGGTGTACAATTTTTGATAAATTGTTGGTGATGTCACAAATCTGTCTTTATTATGTACCCGACATGAACCCAGTGCCATCTGAATATAGAACACCAGCCTGTAACATTTCACGAATTCTTCTTCTAGTATGTCTTTTGAGATGTATTCTGGTGTATTCATGTTCCTTAAATTCACATTAATGATTTCAGTTTTATCAGAATACTTTTTACTTTTATTAAACTTCTTATTGGGATGCATGGTCACAAGCTATGGGATATTTTTATGTTGACTGAAAAAAAATAAGGTATTAGTCTTTTAATCTTGGGCAATAATAGTCACAGACTGACAGTGAAAGCAATTTAGCAAGCTGCAAACGCTCACGACAAACGAATGAAGTAATTATCTAATGACTTTCGTTCTAAATTATTGGACTACGTTTCGGGGTCACTTTTAATATTAATGAGTTTATCTAATATATCCTCAGGAATTGCCTGGAAATAATCATAACTTTTTATAGTTTAATGTTAGGGAGAGCCCCTGTGAAATTAACGTGGTAGGCTTATTTTATGAAAATAAGCTACAAAAGGAAAAAAATTACTCAAAGTTGTTTGCAAAAGCTATGAACAAAATCAAAATCGATTTTCTCTTATAAAAGCGGTCTACTTTAAATATGTTTTTTCTTTAATTTTATAGATTTTCTGCAGGAAGGTACAAAGTAATTTATCAAATTAATATACATAGGTAAGTCCTTAGTATATACGAATTTAAATATATAAACAAGGTAATATTTTAACAACCCAGCTATTTGATAGAAAATACTATTAATAAGTTTACAAATAAATTATGTGATTACAAACTAATGGGTTTTAGTAATAATGGTAACTGATTGCTCATGAATTCTTCATTGCGGTTAAAAAATTACCTATGTTACATGAGTAAATAAACACTTCCATTAAATTAAAAGCTTTTTTATAGAAAACAATTTACATATTATTGTGTATTTGAATAATTGCAATATTCAACTTATGCACTCGTCCTTACCATTATTAAATCATACTCCATCATTACTCATAGAAAAAATTCAATTATCTTGGTTTCAATTAAACATCTGATGGTACCTATGTGTGATAATTTACCACTATCGCTTCATTTTGTTATTTTTCACCAGTAGACTGACTCACTTGAATGCACAATCTTTACAAAGTACCTATAACATGAACTCGCTTCCGGTGTCTGTGCCTTTAGATCTTTGAAACTATTAACCATCAATGGTTTTTAATTTAGTTTTCAGCAAAGCTAGAGTCATTCCAATGAAGGTTTGTATGTTTGTGCATATACACGGTGTCCCACGGAGTGGCCACATAGAGGGTAAGTATTTTAAATATTGTAGATAAACAAATTTACTGATACGGGATGGGAGGTGACCGGGCCGGACGAAAAGGACCAAGATTGATCGGCTCATTGTGGAAAGGAAAGGCATGGGTAGGATAGCTACGTCAAGTTTAGGTATACAAAAGTATGTACGAAAAATAACATCTGAGTATCTGGTTTAGAGTGAAATCAAAATAATATTTGCAACCAGGTGAAGCTGGGACGGGCCGCTATAATATGTAAAGGCTGACCCCAATACGTAACTTTTGAATAGACCTCTACAACAGATTTTCTTTGTTCGTGGGTCTACTACAAGTACTCGCTATAAGTAAGGATGCGAACATTTTAGGACCAGCTATCTCCGGTAAACTTATCTTTTTTAATTACATCTACATACACATATTCCGAACTCCTAACACCATGTCTAAACATACAGCTCCAAACTTCATCAGAGCAACAAAATATGTTAACGCTGCAATAGATCTCTTAGACCTTGATTTATTTTACACAAAACCGCATATTTTTAAAAATATATTAGCGAATCATTAGTTCTCTGATTGTTATAGCCGCAAGCCGTATTGCGTAACGTACACAGATCCTGATTGGTTATTTTTATATTTAGTATTTTAATTCGTGCTTTAGACTTGATTGGTTTTATTAAGTGTTTGATCGGTAATTTTAAGTGTTTCATTGTAATCTCGATTTTCTTTTTTTTGTGATGTTTTTTTTCCAATTTTCTTTATAATTAATGTACACACCTATGTAAATTACCGTGTAATGTTGGAACTAGGGCATTTTCTGTATATATTTTATATGTATATTTAACTGTGGAATCATATAATTGGTGCTTTGTTTTTGTTTTGGAGTATATTTCTTAACACTGTTTGTTCCCAAATAAAATAAATAAAATAAATAAAACAAATACTTAGAATCGCATGGACATTTGACTGGGTCATCAGTGCGGAAATCAAACCAACTGGGCTACATAAACTTACTCAACATCTAACTCACTCACCGAAGAACGAAATACAACAATGAGGTAATTATTTCTTGGCCATTGATTCTGTTGTCTTAACGAATATGGCTCTAACCTATAAGAATTTGTCGTAGCAATAGAACAGAACTAGTTCTGTGGTTAAAACCACAGAACAGTTGAATATGGTTAGAAAGGCAATAGCCGTCAAATTGTATGAAAACCAGCGTCGTCGTTTTCGAAATACAAAACCTCTACAAATCCAATATAGAAAGCTTGTAATAGTTGATTTAAAATATCGTTAAAATTATGGAAATAGATTTTTGTTATAAGACCGGAATTTATTTTATCGATGTGCTTAATGCTTAGGGCGTGGGTGGTGGCCTGTTGGTAAACGGACTAGATGCGGACTGCCAACATGTTTACGGTGGTTGTGGGTTCGAATCCCAGGGCACACCTCTTACTTTTCGGGAGTCATGTGTGTATTGATAGTTAATTACCACGCACTAAACGGTGAAGGCCAACATCGTGAGGAACCCTGCAAAACATGCGATTTATAAAAGGAGATGGGCCAGAAATGTATTGGCCTTGGGCCGTTTGTAGTACATTACACCAAATTTACTTAGTGAAATTGGCATTTGATTTCTGTATGAAATACTATTATACGTTACATATTAGCTTTATACAAAAATAAATGCCAAGCCAAGAACAGCAACACTACAAGGGGACAATATGGCGTCTGAAACGGCATGTTTGACAACCGATGTCAAACTTGACATTTATGAAATATGAAGTCGTAATTCGTTTTTCCTATAAATCAAATATTATTTTTAGTCGTCTGTGCTATAATTACTGTACTCTATATAACTCGTAAATGTTTTTACGTCAACGGAATTAGTATCATACTTTATTGATCATCTTATATAATATAACATAATGTCTATACAATAAATTGCAACAAGTCTGTCAGAATCTCGTCATGTTTATAGTTATTTAATATTAAGAAAGTGTACCTATATCTGGCCGTAAGTGCGGTGCATAATACTTGCTAAACAACCTATTTAAATAATCCACAATAAAAATCTGCTAGGCATGAGATACAGCACGGCACAGACTGATCACTTGTCGCGACTGCTAGCATCTGTATCAGCCCATATACGTCCCACTGCAGGGCACGGGCCTACTCTACAATCAAGAATACGATTGAGAGTGATTAGGCCATATAGTCCACCACGCTGGCCTAGTGCGGGTGACGGACTTACATACCATAGAAATTCTATGAATCGCTATGGTAAGCAGGTTTCCTCACGATGTTTTCCTTCACCGTTTTAGTGCGTGGTGATTGACTATCAATACACACATGACTCCGAAAGTCAGAGGTGTTCCCTATGTGCATATGAATAAATAATCATTTTATTATTAGGCATATGCACTAATAAGCTCTTAGTTATTATAGTCCATACAAATGAATACGCTATAAAAATGAAATCGAATCTGATAGCAGCCATGTTTATTTCTATACCTTAATGTCTAGTAAAAGAACATACTAGCAATCATTTCTGTACAAGCTAACATTTCAAACATTATATTTAGGTCTACCCCTAGAAGTCTAATATACTTTAGTATATTAGACTTCTGCATACTTAAAAATAATATTATCCTAAGGTTTAAGATATTATTTTTCAAATAATGTATTTGACATTATTTTTTTTTTTTTTTTTTTTTTTTTTTTTTTTTTTTTTTTTTTTTTTACATAGTCCTGACCCCACACTAAGATCGAGTCTTGTGTCGTGGGTATCAGGAACTACGAGAGACTTTTCGGTCTCACAAACACCCAGACCCGGAAGAAATATTTGTGGGCCGCACAAACATTTCTCTCGGTGCGGGGATCGAACCCGCGGCCTCTCGTTTCACAGGCGGCGTCTAACCAACTGCGCCACGGAGGCTGTCAAATTCTAACTGGTTATTTCTGAGCACACATAAAAATAAAAATAAAATGAAAAAGTAGGATTAATTGATGAAAGAAAACTAAAATCAAACAAAACTTAAGGACAATAAAGTACAACCAGATCTTGCTTTATATTTTTTATTTATATTCGCCTAAAAATAATCTCCAGTCAAAACATCTAGGAACAATGCCGGTGCTCCTATATTGTACTATTGGTAGCCCAACCTAAAGGCTAAATACCACAGTATAATCATGGTATGAGTACAGCAACCCACTGTCCAGTATCCAGCCATGTTCCTTTCAACATGAAGCACTTGTGGGTGTTAAGTATGTCCAAAAGAATCGAGATTGATACAATCTTTTTACGGCGGAGTTGGAATAAAATCTTGCTCATTGTCTACAGCTTGATTTATTTGCAGCCAGCAGTTTGTACAGATAATTGCTTGTCCTGATAACTAAAACAAAATAAAAAAGATTTAATATTGAAGATATCGAAGAATTATGATGAATAAATAACTCTTTGCAGTCACATGTGTATGATCCCAGGTCTTCTTCTTAAACAATAGCGGACTATTGTTTAAAGAAGCATCTTAGCAGGCCGGCCGGATAATTGTATGAAATGTCTTGGGACAGTCATCTGATGCCATTAGATATTTCTCCTGGACGGCATTTGTGCTTACCATCAGACATAGTGTTGTTATTATGGATATAATTATAATATAATATATTATACATAACACAAGATCATCTGAGTGTCCAGAAGGAAATAAAAGAAAATGTAATTAATTTAACAATTTAAACAACAATATATAAAATATCACTTCTTACATATTTATGTACTAGTAGACTTGTCCTGTGGACACAATGCATTCAGCTCTAACATGAGTACTTTTGTAATACTCCATACTTTGTATTGACCTTGATTAATTGGCATAAAACATACATTTCCCAAATTAATGAAGAAAATAGAATACTTACTTCTTGTTCTGCCATTTCAGCAATAAAACGTTTTGAAATACTCTACACGAGAGTGAATTGGCAGCCCATGTAGTTACTAAGATTCTGTTGAATGATAGAATACATTTCAATTTTTGATTGCAGAAGTGCAATTCAACCATTTCACAACAATTGCAGAAGTGCAATTCAAGCAAAGCGCCACTTTTGATGTGCTGAAAAGCAGAATTGTGGGTTAGAAGAGAAATATGAACATAGAAAAACATAACAGTATTACTTACATGTGGCATTCAAAATAATAAATAATATGTTTACTCACCAAAATACGAACTAATAATTGCGTTTAAACGTCAAGATATATCATCTGCGAGAATCAGAATCCATAAAACAAAGCCAGGTATACAGAGAAGCAAATACACATTTGCGAAATGTATGCGAATAATAAAAAATAATACGAATTACGGCCACAGACGTAGACAGATAACACAGAGTTTTGCAATTGCTGTCAAGTTAAACATTTTCGTTCTTAAACTAAAATCATGTAACATAAATAAAATAATAAAAGTCACTTCTTTAACAACATATATCGTCTTTTAAAAAGCGAAGAATATGGAAAAAGAAATATAGACAATAATTATAATTTGTAGGGGGGTTTTAAAAATAAGACATATTCAAGTTAAAGATAATGGGTTCGCGCATTTTTGAACGAAATGACAATTAGGCATCATGGAGGACAGATTATAGAAGAAAATATTGCTTCTGTACTAAAACAATCACATTTTTGTATAAAGCCCCCTGTTGTCCAAGAAATCTAAATGTATTTTATTTGAATTCCACATTTTTTTCTAGAATTTGTATTAGACGTACACAAAACGGCCCAAGATAGCACATCTCCTTTCAACGGTATGTAAGTCCGCCAACCCGCACTAGGCCAGCGGACTATGGTGGACTATATGACCTAACCACTCTCAATCGCACTGTCGATTGTAGAGGTGGCCCGTGCCCTGCAGTGGGACGTATATGGGCTGATACAGAATACAGATATGCTTAATGGTTTTTTCCTGATACAGTTATTTAATTAGCATTATGTTGATAGACGGAAAATAATAAGACTACATATCTAATATTGAAAGTTAATTTTATTTTGTATACTACTTTTATATGTAGAGGATTTTCAAGATTTTCAGCTGTGTGTGAGATATTAACATTTTTATTATTGGAAAAGCACGAATATGCATTTATTACAATCAAATTATGATTTTTGCACATCAATAGCTTCAGTTACTTTGAGTTTTCATGCAATAATTCATTATTTCAACCCTTAGAGTATTTATATATAGAGGGAGCGCTGGTACAGTCAACGACAAAAGTCGTTGAGCATATTCAAACGCCAAAAGTCTTGCACACATGAAGCAACAAAAGTGGTTTGACCAGGTTCGGCCACAAAAATTCGTGAACACCTTAAGGTTACAAAAGTTTCTGAGCAACAAAAGCAACAAAATTCCTAAACACACTAATATTATATAATTCAACGAACACTTGTAAAAAACATGTTTGCCGTAGATGTGTTCATCTACTTTGTTGCTTTGTAATACAACTTATATTTTTTGCTTTTCTCTGCATTATTGACTTATTTTGTGTTTTTGTGAAATAATATATATTTAAGTTTAAGTGTTGTTCTTGTTCGTCTGTTATAATACGTGTCTAATGTTATTCATACCGTGCTGTTGATGTTGCAAATATTATAATAAAAACTTACATAAAATAAGAAAATATAAATTAATCACTGTACTACTTGTACTTGTGTGTACGATTTCGGAAATAATTTAAAAAAGTAAATACAAAGATAATAATAACATTTATTGATCGAAAAAATGGATTCAAAATATATATAAAAAGGGTAGAAATATTTAAAATCTTGTGTGGCCTCCATTTGCTTCGATGACGGCCTGTAGTCGGCATTGCATAGAATTTACCACATTTGCACATACATCTCCTCCTCTGAATATATCCCATATGCGTTCCACGTGCCTTATAATGCCTTCCTTCGTACGTGGCGTGTCGGGCTCCCAGGCTTGGAGAATGAGACCCCATAGATTTTCTATGGGGTTCAAGTCTGGACTCTTCGGCGGGGAACGGCATCTCTATAACAGCATTTTCATTATTGCAGAACCATGCTCGACATCTTCTAGCTTTGTGCACGGCGCTGTTGTCGTGGACGAGGTGTATTGGCTCCGATACGTGCATTCTGGCCGTAGGAAGTAGCAGGTTCTCCAACAGATCTATATAGCCTTCGCTATTCAAGCGGCCGGTCACTTGTCAGCTCACCGGGGCCCGATGCACTCATTCAGCCCCAAAAACCAACGCTAATACGGGCCGCTCAACCGATTAGCTCTGATATTTCTCGGGTTATGTCTCTCACCAGCTAATGCCAAGAGTGGCATCTTCCATCTTCCGATGATTGGAACGTTTTTTCGTCCGCGAAAACGACTTGTGAGAAATCGAAAATTCAGGAAATCTTTCGGCAAATTGCAGGCGTTCCTAATTGCTGTTAATATGTATTTTTGATCTTAAAAAAGAACGTAATTGACTGAAGTATTAGTTTTTCTAACGAAGGGAAGATATATAATAGTAGGTTGCATCATAAAAATCAAAACTGCAAGTCGTCTACATACTGAAACACATATTTACTCGTCTTTACCAGAAATTTATTGCTAAATAATTAATTAAATTTTACTAATATAGGAGCGCTACCAACATGAGCGTAGAGGACCGAATCCAGAAATTCCGTAACGAAATAACCTAAGTCCGACCAGAAATTTAAATTTAATATTTTTATTTTGATTCAAATATGTGCCAGTACTTTTAAATACTAATTGCAAAGCTATTGCGTTATTAATTGTAATCTATTTCTTTCGATATTTAGTTTTGCCATCTATCGATGAATAGCAGAACTTTAATGACTTTGTGAAATCTCACGCTTGTTTCTTTAGTTCAGCAACTCGCCTCTAGGTGGCATTGGTTGCATCGGCGTTACTGCGCATGCGTAATCCCCTCTTCGCCCCGCAATCTGGTGACTAATGCCTGCTTAGAGTTTCGGCGTTACCTCCTCTTGTATTTACTTCCATGGTACGACTCTGCGAAGCTCGCAGCTACAACAGTGAATATCTGTAAATTAATATCAAAGAAACAAAAGGAAAAAAATACTGCATAAATAATAAAAATAATAAAGATGTATAATT